>JAVJAQ010002172.1:0-346408 GCA_032362365.1 Zygogramma bicolorata | reverse complement strand
TATATATTGGTCTAGTGCAGTCTATCGCTGAAGAACTATGCAGAAGTTATCTGCTCAACTTCCAACTTGTTGGTTGCTTTTTGTTGATTTATTGAAGAAAACGATTTTCTACAGTTCTCGTATGGAATTGTTTAATCAAATATATCACATTCACAGAAAAAATTGAAATGTTTTTTCGTTTTACCTGGCGAGTTAATAATTATCTATTTGTGTTTTGTAAGGAACATTAGAGAATTTTCAAAGGTCTTGGCGGTATTTTGATACGGGTTCTCTTTAGAAGATTCAATACATCGTTTATTATCCTCTGACTTTACCAAGGAGAGTAACTGAAATGGTTGCAAATGGGTAGACATTTTCAGTTTTGAGTGTATGTGCTCGGAAGAAGAATATCCGAAAATTTTTCACTGGCCGTTGTCAAGAAATCCAAATAGCATATGTGAATTCTATGTGTAACAAAGTTCAGCAATCTAGAAACGTAGACATAATAAACAGATGCTATGTTGGAGGGGTTTGATGTGAGTGAAACCCAAGTCTTACATTTTAGGACAATCTTTACCAGTCAATCAAAACTATCCGAATTTTCTTTACTTAAAAAAATCAATGCTTACCTTCCTATTCTCCATAATTGAGAGATTAAGTGGCAGGTTATTTTCTGCTGAGCAACAACCTTATTTGACTGAAAAGAGGCTTCTAGACGTTCTTTATATAACACTCACTCAGTATATCATCAGGTGTAGGGCTGAGAATGTTGATGCTTCTGTGCACCATGTCTGTTGCAATCAATATTATTTGAGGCTGTACTACGCGTTCCATTCAACAATTTTCAAATCTAGTATGTGTTCCAGAGGTTAAGTGGAAGAGCTCAAATCTTATAATTGATTAACCTATTATAGAACTTGAACTTTTGACTTTTGTACTTCGGTATCATTGGATATTTCGACTCTTGTTTAATAGTAATAATGATCTTCATTCTTCAATTTCGAATAATACCATCTGATAAATGGGCGAAGTGGCAGCTGAAGTTGTTTCTGCCATATCCCGCTAGGAGCTGATGACAGAATTTAAAAAAAGGAGTGTCCCGCATATCAACGTTATCATTGAGTGATTGGCTGCTGGAGATAATATTATGAAAATGAAGGGAAAGTGTCAGGAGCTGATGATGATGAATAATCATAGTTCGCGATTATTTTGTCAATTCTTTCATTCTTCATTCACATCTGCTTGTTTTGATTAAAAAAAACTTAAACCCTTGAAACTGTTACCTACACACATTCATATCTTGTATGATAACATTTGTTGTGAAGAGAAATTAGGAGAGGAGTTGCCAGTTCGTCTTGCTCTCGATTTGTGATTGTCATTATTTAGTATCATATTCCAGTTTGTGGTAAAATTCAATTTGTTTACAATCTCAACTAATCTAAGCGGATTTCAATTCTTGTAGAGCAATTTTGATTATATGCTGGATGATCTTGATGAAGACATTCTGCCCGTCGAAGATGACATTGTGGTTTACCGAAGACATAACAATTTTGACGATTCAAACAACGAAACTGAAACTAATGACGCCCAGTACGACCGATACCAGTCCCCCATGAACCTGACGAAGGAAGGAAAAGAAACTTCAAGAAGCAAAAGAGACATAGTTGCAGCCACTCAAGATGGGGTCGTTATCAACTCTGAATCTTACGCTGAAAAAAAAGCGAAGAACGATACAAGACAATACACTTTGAGAGGTAAATCGGTGACCGCTTTTCCCGCTAGATCGTCCTCAATAGGGTGAGTCGAATTTCATATTGGTGTTGGTATTGGTGTTTTGCGTCTTGTTGACAGCTTCTTCCTTTCAGATCCCAATGGCCAGTCTACCCTCAGAGTTATCGTTCGACCCCATCGCATAGGAGTTCAACAGGTCGAAAACATTCTACAAGAACACCACCGAGAGTTTTCAATGGTCAATCAAGGGTGATGCATCGCTCGGACAAATCTAAGGCTTTCCGTCAGATTGTCAAGAAATCTGCACTGAAGTCTGGCGATTCATATCTTAACTCGAATGTAAGTGTTGGAAGAATCAATGGAAATGTAGATTTGACAATGAGCCGCTCACAAATACATTTGAGAGGGTATATATCGCTGCACACGACTCGTAAAAACAAGGTATCGAATTCAAGAAGTAATTTATTTTGGAAAATGCATGGTCGATCCCCAAGATGGAATATAATTGCGTATCTTCATGAAACCAGATTTTAAAATTTCAGTTCCAATTGGAAAATATGAGTGATTGAACGTGAAATCAATAAATTTGAAATATTTATGTTTTTTCATCACAAACTGAAATCTCGAAATCTTTTTTTCTTATACTTGCATTGGACTTTCATGTCTCATTAAAAAAGTAATGGAATCTGGTTTTTGTCCCTGTATACTCAAACTATCCGTTATCAAACCACTTCATAAAATAGGAAAAAATATGTTATTGACAATTATAGACCCGTTCCACTGATATCCGAATTGACAAAGCGATAGATAACATAAAACCTGGTCTGTGTATATATTTTAGATCTCTCCAAGGCTTTCGATACTGTGAGCCATACACAGCTACTCGAAAACTTGAAAAATAATGTAGTCCGGGGCCTTATAATCATCTTGAAAGTTATCTACACTAGAGAAAACAATTCGTACAAATTGAAAATGAACAGTTTAGAAGAGTTAGTTTAGTTTGGCGTGCCACAAAGCACTGTCCGTGGGCTGCTATTATTCTCGATATACCTCAATTATTTTCTCAATTTGAATACCGCAGGAACTATAATCAGCTTCACAGATGATACTGTGATAATGTATTAGGGTGAAAATTGGCATGACTCACCTGAAAAAGTTAGAAACATTACCGAAACGTATTCTGAAAATTATGTATGGAAAAGAACCAACCTTCTCTAGCAATTGACTTTTTGCACAAGCAAGAGTATGCGATGTAAGACAAACATTACTTGAAAACACACTTAAGTACATACACGAAAATAAGTATCTAATGAATAATATAGACCACGAACATTTCACTAGAAAAAAAAAAGAAAATGATAAAACATCTCTGAGTAGGTCAAACTCTGACAAAAAAATATATCTTACCTAATTCCAAAAATCTTCAATTTTCTGCCCACTGACCAAAAAATGAATGTAATGAATGAAAATTCTTGTCGAAAGCTGAAAAAAAAAATAATCAGAAACTAACGGGCCTTCTGCATCTTAATAATAATCAGTTCTTTATGTGGATCAATATAGTTGTCATGTCTAATATTTCATAAATTGTTTGTTTGCTGTTTGTCTTGATTTTTAGCTCACCTGTCATATTCAGAACAGGTTATGTTTCGAGATGCTAGGAATTGAAAGAACATGTGAATTTAATTGTGTAAAATCAACGCGCAATTTTATTTTCCATGTTTATTCACATCTCAATTTGCATCAACAATTCTAGTGTTGAATATATCATAACATTTTCTTTGCTGAATGAATTCATTATTATTATTATTATCTCAAAGGTTGACCATGAATTCTACGATAAAATATACTAGTAGTGACGTGATTAGACAAATTCGATACCTTGTTTTTCGAATTTGGTGAGAATAGAAATCACTTTCATTTTTCAATTGAAACGTAAATTCCAAATTCTGGTAGTATACAGACATTCAATTTACTTTCATTTTCATGAATAACTTTCAGTTTTATTCTATACTTTATTCGTGCATGTTCGGTAGACCGTGATATACCTATACCCTCTCAATAAATAAGAACAATGAGTGGTCTCTTAATTATATACACTACAGCCATTTTTTCATGCATGAATAATCGTTTGATCAGGTACAGATGTTCATAGGAATTCCACTTCATGTTTTATCGTTGAACAAGTGTTCTTTCCAATACTGGGTTCCTCCCTAACGACATACTCCAATTTAGATCAATACCTATTGCACCGTGGGCGCAAGATCACTGACAGGAACGGACCGTTCGGAAATGTATATCCTCCACAGATGTTGAACGTATAGTTAAGATTTTTTGTGTATAGCATATCCGAGAGATCAATTATCTCGACAGCAAACTGATATCAGTCGTACTTGATGTGCTTTCGCCAACAAAGGTAGCATCTTCAGGAGAAGATAATTGTTACCGGATGTAAACACTCGTATTACATTCCGCAATCTGAGGAATTGATGAGGTACTGCTTGCAATATATTCCTGGGAAGAAGATTCAGGTCCGCCATATCACTATTCATTTAGAGGACCTTTCCCATTCAACTCGCTATCTAGTCTTATATAAAACACTCAGTTAGGTTTTATCAAAAAATAAGTTGCAAAACCGGATGAGTTCGAAAGGTAGGTCTGACACTTATTCTCAAGGCAATATTGCGAGTAGTACCTCATCCAATACTTCAAGATTGTAAGATATGTAACTGGTATTTATATTCAGTATCAATTTGGTTCTCCTGAAGATGCTAACACCACCTGAAACGAGCTATATTGCCTAATGGACCTGGGATTAGATTGTTCAGGGAGCTACAGCTCATCCAATCCATCTTGGCACAGAACTAATAACATACAATTTCACCCCAGCAATCTCTGTAAAGTATACTAAGATAAAAAACACCTATTATATGTGTTCACTGTGTTGGAATTCATTCCTAGAAGGTGTTTTTTCCCCTCATCATGGTCTACGCTACCAGTGTGCAACTGGAAAGGTATCTGAGTTTGTGCCAAGATGGATTGTATAAGCTGTAACCCGTGTGTGATGCTTCTTGCTTCTCTTTGGCATTGACCCCTTCATACAGCTAGTAGCCTCTGGTTCCTTTTCCACAGAGTACATGTAGTGCGGTTTCTTCCTTTTCCTGACAGGATCTACATTGAGTTTCTTCTGCTGGTATGCTCATTTGTTTCTTGAACCTGCAATGCCCCATCAGTAGACCGAGCACTAGCCTTATCACCTTTCGGTTGTCGTTTAGCAGGTTTTTCGTAAATCTGCGTTGGTTCCTTCATGTCTCGTTGCTAATTGCTTTTTCTCTATTTGGCTTGCATCCACAAATTGATAAATGTCTTTATACATGCTTTCGCTAACCCGCATAAAGGTTCCGGGCCAATCATGACCTTAGACGGCCCATCACGTTCTTCGTCCCAGTTGTCATTTTGTTGTGGACCGTTTACGATATTGCCGTTGTGGCGTTGTGTCCACCTGCGTCGACCGCGTCGAATCGTACGGTGTTTGACATGCACTCTGTTGTCCTGGGCTGGTCGTGTTTGCGTGTGGGTTTTTGTGTTCGTTTGTTTGGTTGCGTCTGGCCGGTTTTGGGGTTTTTGCTTCCTGCATCCTTGTTTGTGGGAGTGAATCAAAAGATTATGCTCAACAACTGCTCGTTCACAGGCTAGAGCATCGGCTTTCCCGTTGCCTTTGTGACCCTCATGTCCGAGTATCCAAGCCAGGGTAACTTAATCGTGGGTACCAGTGAACTGGGCGGCATCGATGTAATTTTGGACCCATTTTTTTTCAGTCTGCCTTTGGAAGAAAAACACAAGTATTTGCTCTTTCGATGGCAGACTGAATTGGTCCAAAAAATTTGTCATTGCTGTTCGGCCTATAGGGTGGCCAGGCCGATACTGTTCCACCACATTCAAAAAGTGATGAATTCCTATGTATCTCAATAACGGCGTGGGCGAAATTCCTTTTACGGTATTTGAGTTTCGTTCCGGATTTATTCCAGGCTCATTCGAGCAGGCTCAATTTATTGTCTACTGGAAAGAATATTTTTCTGTGAGACTCTCAATGACAAACTTCCTCATTCGAAGGTACACACCATTCCTCAGAACAGTACCTGAACATCAATAAAACAGCGAATTGCTTTTTTAGAGAGAGCAAGACAAGTAAGCTCAATCTCACAAAGTCGAAGAAAATGACTCCATAGACAACTTCCGAAATAGTTAGTTGATTTGGAATCAATTCAGAAAATGTTTTATCAGAAGTTCAAGTAATTGCATCTGATTTTGTTTTCACGTAGAAAATGCATTCGAGTTTGCGATGTGATCACAAGGAACTGAACACGTTTATTTTCAGCATGCATGCAATATGTCAGTCAGTATGTTATGTTACTGTATCGCATGCCAAATTCATTTAAGAGTTTTTATGGAAACGATTACTGGTTGGAATGAGTAAGCTTTCGTTCATTCTATTAAAAATTTCGTGGAAAATTCAGTTAGGAATGAGGAACTGATGCATGGTCATGAAGGAATTTTTTTATCAGGACAGACGGAAAAGCGATTCCAGATTATGGATTATGTAGAGTTTATCTGGAACATGATCCTCATTGTACCTGGAACTGAAAGGTCTTCAGTGCATTGCCATTCTTTATTCGAGGGATTCCTTAGAAATTGGTGATCGCAGAAATATATTTCTTGCTGTTATTTGCCCTCCATTGAAACTCTATGCTGTCATTTCTCAAATGTATATTTCAGATCGATACCCTCGGTGTGAACTTTTTTTTCAATAAATAATGATGTTATAACCATTATTAGAGACCCTGGATACTGATACTTCAGATAAGGTTGATCAGTTTCCTAGGAGATAGCTTGAAGTCAATTATGGCCCTTCTAGGAACCGAAAAACGTGTAAGATGTTCCACCGTTTCTGTTGCAGTAACGAGAACTGTATAAGACCTGCCCCTTTCATTGAACTGGTTCCTCAGTGGATAGTGTCTGACTTTGTCTTACTTTGATATGGCCACATGTTGCTTCTGTACCAGTTACTTTAGATGTTCGCAGACCCAATGGAGGCTCTGCACACTCCTAGAAGTGATTGATAAGGAATAATATGAAAAAAAAGAGCCTTTGATGTTCCTTTTCTGATGTTTCGAAGATTAAGGGCCTATTGCACCGCTCTATTTGATGAAAGATCAAACTGAGCTAGGCTCAATCATTAAGGAACAATGAATCTGATTGGCGAATCCATAGCAACACAAACTAGTTTGGTTAAACCACAATTGAAGCCAACCGGTGCTATTGGCCCTATGAGCCTCAGGAACATATTTGTCACCAATCATGTCTATAGAAGCGCTGCTCCGGTGTTTCACATAAAAAGTAGGAAAAATTGAACAAGTTGGCAAATAATCTAACATGGTTCTCCACCATGAAAGAGTAATGATCATTATTCATACATC
Organism: Zygogramma bicolorata; assembly: GCA_032362365.1. Classification (NCBI taxonomy): domain Eukaryota; kingdom Metazoa; phylum Arthropoda; class Insecta; order Coleoptera; family Chrysomelidae; genus Zygogramma; species Zygogramma bicolorata. The sequence goes on along the minus strand of JAVJAQ010002172.1, from coordinate 339,224 downwards.
GACACAGATTACTCTCTTGTAAGTACTCTTTGAAAGTCATTTGTTTGTGGTGGCTGAACTCTCTCTTCAAAATACTAAGAGGAAAAACTCTCTAGTTATATTGGCTATCTTCGAGAATATAGCATGTTTTATACCAATATATTGGCATATACTAGTGAAATTTCTGCAGAGGATGTACTCGAGATTTTTTGGTCAATAGGAGTGAACCAATGTACAAAAATTATTCGCTTTGAAAATCCATAGTAGAACAATTCACAATTATATCGATCGCCGCAATTTATTTTTCAGGAAGATATGACTACGTCTTCCCCAGATTTCGTAATTGTACCCGACAACGGTTATCTTAGAAGATACCGACAGAGAAGTTCCAATTTGGAGAACCTGGACGAAAGGGATTACAGAACAGGAAGGATCAAACCTCTCCCAGCTGTACATTATGATGGGGATACGACTAAATATGTTGTAGGGCAACATACGAATTACCTTGGTGAGTTTCTTCACCTCATTTGGTCAGTTACAAATTCATTAGCGCACCCGAGGTGGGTGAAGGGCTGCAGCCGTCAGAGCTGAAGAAATTTCACATTTTTTTCTCCAGGAAAATCCACCTTTGGAGTCGTCAGAATTTATCAAACATTTACATTTTGCTGAGCTGAGTCCCCCAGACTCAATTGCTGAGTGCCCATCTGGTCACATAGAATTAATTCATTTATTGTTTGTTTTTTTGTAGGAAACGGTCACATCAGACACCACCAACGGACATTTGTAGACTGGAAAGCCAGTGACTGGGTTGATACTTTGCAAATGGATACCCATTTCACTCTTGATGAGGGTTATGTTATCATCAAGCAATCTGGGTTGTATCTGATTTATGCGCAGGTACAGTATTTTTTTATAATCTGTATGAAGATCGACCAATTTTTGAATGCAGTTGATAGTTATCGAGAAATGTATCACATAGAAAAACTGAACTGAAATAAAAACAACAGTCATATCCACAGTTACATAATACGAAAGCTGGGGATACTGAAAAAAATGTTGAAACTAACTTCCAGAGTTGATTTTTTTCAATTTTAACATTCTACATTCATTTCATTATTATTTTCAATTGATTTCTGCTGATTCACATTTCTCTTCCTTTATTTTATGATTAAGATCCTTTTAGATTTCAGTACTTTTTACTTTTCACTTCGGTTTTTGATCGAAAACGCTTTTCGACAGATTTGCATACTTCTTATTGAATTTTTGTTCATTTGAATTTATTTTCCTTGTATCATTGATTTTTGTGCTTAAATTTATGAATAATTGTGCATTTCTCATTTTACGTTTCGATATTACAATTGTTTTCTGTTTGGTTCAGTTTTTCTGAAGGGTTCCAATGAAGTAAATTGAAAGTAATGGCAGTAATCAAGATTGATCGAATTCTGCTTCGTTTTATTGCTTGAAACTATCAGACTATATTTGTCTAAGATACATTATATTCCTCCTGCATACTCGTGATAGAATCGAGAAAGTCGATACTATATTCCTTCTTTGTAGACGTATATGGAGTACAACAAAAGGCAGATAAGTCCTTTACGTCATATCTTTTCTAGTAATATCAAAGGGCTTCGTAAGCATTCTTGTAACGGAATAACAAAAATAACAAGCTGAACTGGAGTGATCAAAATATTGGTCGCTATGTGATCGTGTTATTCCGGAAAACAAACTTGGAATACGCATTCTGCTGGTTTCGTTCAAGATAATAGGTAATTTCTCATTTGAAGATGTTGGAAGTGAATCTAAGATGAATTGATGTTCTACCCTTGGCAGATACTCTGATAAACACCACTTCTATTATGTTTCCGGAGAAAAGGGTCATTTGTCTTCTCTCCCAGAGTAATTGAATACAAGGTGTATCAACTGTACCCATTCTGAAGAAGATTCTGAGTTGTTGTAGCACTCTTAGAAGAATGCAGTATAGTTAGGGATTGCAATATACAGCAGTATTTTCAATCCAGCTGGATTTTGCAAGATTGTTCTGAATGTAGCTGGATCCAGCAGAATATGGAATCAAGATAAATAAATGATTGCAATGAAAGTTTTTGTTCACTTATTCGATCAAGCTTTTTACCAAAAACTACTCATTTGATGGTATCTATATAAATTCTGAGCAAACTGTTTCCTCCAATTTGCAGGTTATGGATTTGAGATTCACAGCACCGAATAAAAATTGAGATTGTGAAGCATGAAGTTATTTGAGATTTTCTGAATAAATGTCACCAGAACTCCTTTTGAAATCTGGTGACAGAAACCGTATTGTCGATCATGAATTATTCCTGAGAGTTTTTGGAATATTTAAAAAGCTATCACATTATTGAAAGAACTAATGATTCATTTTTTATTTTATTATTATTTTTCAGATTTATTATTTGGATGAGCATGACGCTGCAGGTTATAGAGTTTTCAAAAATAATGAAATGATTCTTCAGTGCACCCAGACAATTCATTCCGTCACTGGGGGGTACAAGGGCAACACTTGTTACACCGCGAGAGTGGACCACCTATCGAAAGATGACAGAGTTTCCTTGGCCGATATCACAGAAGGCAGATTATCTCTATTCGAACCGGGCAAATCCTTCTTTGGTCTCGTCAAACTCGGCGATGTCAAAATCAAATGAGAATCGAATCGAATATTATCGTCTAAGGTTATTTATTTCGTTGTTATTTATTGAGGTCACAAGGTTAATAGAGTCTGTACTGGAGTATCTACTAACTCATGCATCAGTTATTGTTGTCTGAATATTCTGTGTACGGTATTCGTATTATGATCGTGACTTCCGAGTGCCATATTTTAAAATGTTTTTTCATAACTATTATATAAGTATTTCATGTAAATAATTTATTTTATTGTAATATGCATAATACGGTATTGTGTGAAAAATAAAAAATAATTTTTGATGTCTTTATTTTTGATTTCCTACTCATTTTTGCCAATTTGATCTCTGTGAGCCGGAAATTCAACGGATTTTCCAGTTGTGAAACAATTTGTAGCCCTCCTGATCGCACCAGAAGTAATACCGGTTTCTATATTTTTATATTCTGAAACTGTTTTTTCGATCATGTAAAAGGGGACTGTCCGTTTACTTAACGCCACTAACTCGAAACTCAGAACATATATATATATATATATATATATATATATATATATATATATATATATATATATATATATATGCATACATATATATAAAACTTGGGAATTATATTTGGGACTAACTTACATTGTTAGTGAGGGTGGTCGCATGAGAAATTTTGAAAAGTCAGATGACACATAGTTAAAATTTTTAAAAACATTGATTCGTATCCGTACAACACATAAACACGTTAAAAACTATCATCTTCTTACTTGATGAAAGGGTGTAGTGAGAAGCTAATAGTTTTTCACGTTTTTGTGGATGTTGTACGGATAAGTACAATGTTTTTAAAAATTTGTAACTATGTGTCATGGACTTTTCAAGGATTTTTCATCTGCGACCACCCTCACTAACAATGTAAGTTAGGAAGAAAAATTTTGTTTTATACTTTCTAATCTCACATTATTTTGTAGCTCCCTGATAATGACAATAAAGTTTGTCGAAAGCTGGACATATATTGTTATAAGAGTACACTTTCGCTTTATGCTGCTGTCCCAAAATAACTCCCAAGTTTATGTCTCAACTTGTCAGCCAAGGCTACCTCTCATACATATATATGATATATATATATCCAAATATATATAGACGTTTATATATATATATATATATATATATATATATATATATGAGTTATATCCTGTCATTTGAATTTCAGTCACCACAACTTTATATTAATAAATACATTTTCCCGTTGATAAACTTGAGACATGTTTTGTCTTGATGACGTTTGTTTTGATAATATGAAAAGATAAATGATGAACATGAAACAGATGCAGATATGAATACCACATCTGGAACGGGTTTTTTCAAACAAATATTTTTTATCATCCTACGAAAGTGTGATCAAAAATTCCATGAGTTTGAACGCCTAACATATGTTTGTGGACGATCAGATTGTAACCATTGGTGTGGAAGTTGTAAGCTTTTTGTAGAGATCAATTAACTCAGAGCCAAACTGATATTATTTGCACTCAACGCGCGTTTCGCTAACCATGTGAGCATCATCAGGAGAAGAAAAATGACACTGAATCTGAAGACTAGGGCTAGTTGTTTTATTATATTTTACAATCTGAGGTAGTGCAAGAACAACTTGCAAAGGTTTTTCTTGGTCCGATATGAAATTCGTGGTTATCCTATTTAGTTCCTCAACAATAAATTGAAAGTGGAGCTGAAAGAGATGGGCTCTTTATCACCATTCATAATATTTTTACATTTTGCCATTTCTAGACAAGGCTACTCGATGGTGGCATAGGGTCTGTTATTTTCAGCCCGTCATTTAGTTAATTGTTGAGAAAGAAATTACAGCTTTTTCTTGGTGATTCTGATTACTCAATTGATTATGAATATCGACGAATTCAGGAGGACATCAAGAAAAGTCTACTATGGGACAGGTAGTTCGTGTCTCACAATATATTAATCGATCATTGTGTTAGTATTCTGAATACCTCACTGTTCTGTTTAAATGCTAATACCAATCCTGATTATCGTAAATTCCACTTCGTCCAATGCTTTGTTGTTAAACATAATATTATCATATTTGGAAATCCAGCCTTTGTTATAGAATGTGCTCAACTTCTCATTCAGTTTATGTTCCCTGTGAAACATTTCACAACACGTTAATTAAATGTGCATGGAATTTTGAAATGCTTCAGATTATAAATTTCATTTTCATATCGTGCCGATATTACCACTTTAGAATTTAGTTTTCGAGCCATTATTTGCGTTTTACTTTGTACTGTATTGTTTACAAAAATTCAACGTATTCAACAACTTGTTCAATACATAGTTTTGCAGGTACTCTTCATACCAGTTTCTCTTCCAGAGTCCCCATACCAGCTCGAGAAACAAAAACTCAAAGAAACATTCACGTCAATAAAATTAACTACGACTTGGTAAAAATAATAGAATGGGGTAACATGAACTTGGTGGAATTTAATGCTACGAAAACCCAGGCATGTCTCCTCTCAAGAAAACCCTATCAATCATCATCTAATATTCAGATGTCAGGAGTAACTATTACTACAAAATCAAGTATCTCGATGCTAGGAAATACGATCGGTGATAATCTCTCATGGGAAAACCATGTGAGATCGATCGCTGAAGGTACCTCCCAGAAACTTGGATTTCTATTTCGTGCGAAGAAAAACTTCACTTCTAGTCAGCTTCTAACGATCTAAAAAGCTCAGATACGACCTGTTGTGGAGTTCGGCACCAAAACATTCATTGAGACTTCTCGATTCTATTCAGAGAAAGGCAATTCGTCTTGTTGGTGATTCTTCGCTCACAGACTCGCTCACTTCATTGGAACATTGTAGAAGGGTCGGAGACTTATCTCTCTTCTATAGATACTTTCACGGTCAGTGCTCCTTCGAATTGTTATCAATCGTTCCACACAATATCTACGATGATGACTCGGCGATACAGAATTCCCACCCTTTGTTGTGAATTTGGAGACCGTCGAACCTCTCTTGCTCAGGGATATTTTTCCAATAAAACGGCTGAACTTTAAAACTTCAAAGTGAATGTTAGTTAATTCGTATCTCCTGTCCCTTGATTCACGTGGTGTTCTTTGAACATTACAGGGCTTCTCTTTCGTGTGGATCTGCATAAAAAAAAATGCTATGGTTTATTTATCCTCTGAGGTATTGGATTCGAACCAGGGTTTTAGATAATCATAATCTGCCTCCCTCATTGTACTATCGAATGTTTGAAAGATTATCATACGTACATGCCACATGGAATATAGAAAACATCCAGTTGTGCCCTACATGCACTGGTTCGGGATCACATAGTTCCAGTGAACGCTATTCGCAATTACATTACAATATAAACGATGCATTCAAAATTCTGGAAATGACGGATTGTAGTAGTAGCATGTAATGTGGCAGAGGTCCGATGCCAGCCAGTTCGCGTTACAGGCCAATTCTTAGAGTTCTCTTGGTTGATAAAATTGAATGTAATTGAATATAATTGAAAACCTATATTTCAATCTTAGTTCACTTACTAGCTGGGGAAATAAATAGCCTCTAGTATTTTTTGAATTCCGTCCTGGAGATGCTAACTTAAATGGCGAAACGTACGTCTGTTGAGAGTTGTTTCAATATGACACATGTTTACCTCTGTATACTACGAATCTTTCACCGACCCCTGTGAACAGATGAGATGTTCATAGACTCCTTAATCAAGGAATGATAGCATTCTGCCTCGGAAAACCACCCCTGACATATTAAAAAATAATTAGCTGTTTTTCTACATAGATGTTATCGATCAGTTTCACAAAGCATGCGCGTTGGAATAAACAATCCTTTATTTCGATTCTGAGCAATATTCTGCCAGTTGAAATCTCCAGACTCATTTGGTGATCTCGCAAAACAACTTCCAGTTGAATTATCAGGGGTGAGTTGATTTCCACTTTTATCTCATTCGAACAGAAGTCCTATGTGTGCCGTTTGATCTGTGAGTAGGAATAACTTTAGCCATTTTCGAACAGTTTCCCTTTTCTCTATCGAGTTTGATGACTGTAGGTCCTAAGGGATGTCTGAATACTTTTAATGGATGTTTTGCTGTTCGTGGTGTGATAAATGCTAATGAGTGACTAAATGTGGTGATTAATCTGTCGGGATTAGGCAAATACGTGAAAAGAATTCAACAGGTTGGGCGAGCTATTATTGATTTTTTTACCAGTTTCACGATGAATTGTTTATTTCCAAACAGAGTTCAGCGCGTACAATTCATTGATGTTTTCCTGTCACAATCTTTCAATCCTACACGTACTTTTCTTGCTTATGATAATTTGTTCCTATGTTCCTGAATTGCATAATAATGTCAACGGTAATCCGCATTTTACTTTTGATATTCCCCATTCAATTGTTCAAACCTCTGATGAGTGTGTGCAATATGGATCCTCTGATCCCGAGTGTGACATGATGGCATCCTGATTTCAATTAATAGCACTCATGTTAGGATTTTATTCAGGATGAATTTTAATGCGAAGTTCTCGTATTTATTTCACTGAATCAAAACATTAATAATCTGTACATTATGTAGATAAGATTGAAAATCCTCCTCAACCCCACGACATATTGAACTTCAAAGGTTTTTCTTCCATCACCACTCCTAGAAAATGAATGAAGATATGGATGAAAATGCTTATTGATGTGTCCAGTATAAAGTTCTCTAGTCAATTTTTCTCTCCTGAATCAATACCAGATAAAAACACAACTTCTTTAAAAGAAGTATCGGAAATAATTTTTTTTCACTCTCTTGCGATATGTGTATATCATTGACAGACAGGTAAATCATACACAGAAGAGAAAAAATGAGTACTGAATAGTTGAAAATATATATTTATAGTTTACTCAGACTGTTCAGCTGATAGAGTGGATAAAAAACCAAAAGTTCTTCCAGAATTGTTTGTTTCAATGTATTTCGGAACGTATTCTTGTTTATATTTCCCCATTATGGGGGTAGCTTGTTGTACAATTTTATGCCTGAGGAGTTTCGTGCAAAAGTGACAAGCCGATGTTCTCATCTCTTATCCTGTAGTTATCGTTGTTTGAATGATTTGCGTCAGTGATAGTTTCTAAAGCTCCACCATTTTTTTTCATGAGCAGAACACTCAATTTTGGTGACTCAAGTTCCCCATAGTATTTTTTTTGTATGTAATGTACGAATGAAAAATAGGGAAAGTAGGACCTTTCGAGAATATCTAACTACTAACTGTGGTAAGAGCCTGAGAAAAAACTTACTCAGAGTGATGTCTAAGAAATTAACAGCTTGTTCTTCTTTTAGAAAAGGATCGTTTCGAAAGTTCTAGTCTTAACTTGTCGTGATCAAAATTGTCATTCGTGTAGATATGGATTAGGATAGGCCCTAAAATTCACTCTTGAGGCACATCGTATTTCAATATTGAAGTTGTACAACTACTAATTCACCTTTATGAGTGGTCGGATGTGAAGGACTTTTTTTTCTCACTCCATTGGTCTACTAAACACAAGTGACTCGAATAAAAGATAACATTCTTTAGATATTTCTGCACGATATGACGGATAGATGAAAATAAATTCATCCATTTGTTTTTCTCGCCCTATATTTTCCTTTTCAACCTTGAGTAAATTTGTATCTGCTCGGAGCGAATTGTCTCATATGCTTTATCTTTTTTTTATGGATTCACCATCTGTTAGTGGGTGTTTATTTTGAGTGACACTTTTTTGTATCATCAATTCCAAACTCATTTCAGTTTGGAGATATTACAAGCAGATGCTGTTCGAACTAAGGTGGGATTTCGATTTGAACTTTATTAATCGATGGGAACATGTATTGTTCTGAAGACGAAAATGAGTTATCTCACTGCGGATAGATTCTTTATTACAAGAGACGAAAGATTGATTGAATGAAACAAATGTGCAAATATTCCTATTTGCTGATTACTTATATCCCGGTGTAATGTTATCCGACCACTTAAATATCGTTTCAAAAGTTCGTTGTTGCATGAAATGTTGACTATTTTATTTCAAACAATAATACTCTTCAAACGATAACATGAGCTTTTTCCAAGCGGATTTTCCAACGCAATTTCCTGGAAAGTGGATATTAAAATTCCGATTACTATCCAAGCTTCATTCATTTCAAATGTTAAGAGATATTACCCGAGTAATATTCTAACCTATTTCCTCTTTGATCCTTCGGAGGTGTAAAACCAGTTTCTCCTAGAGATGAAAAGTCAGATTGAAGAATTAAAATGAGATTTTCTGTCTTTTCATTAACTATGCTCTTTCATTGAAATATTATTTCTTCTTATAAGGGATTATGCTTCTTGTATCAGAATACAGTATATATCATCATTTTGAGATACTAATGAAGTGAGTCTTCTCTATTTTCTGGTTTCTGGCTTCCTCTCAGCTCATGATGGAATGTTTTGATATACCATACTATGAATGATATTTACCAAACCTATATTCAATATTCAATTTTTCATGTTTTGTAGCGAAGTAGGTCGTGCTTAGGTGGGATTCCGATGAGCTAAAAACTTCCTTTTTCCAGCCTTGTCCAATATGAGTCATGATCTACCGAACGCAATTGAAAAGTCTCTTCAAAGAAAAACGTTTCTGGTATGTTCGTTATTTCACTGACCCATGAAACGAGCTATTTCATTGAACAATTTTTCCTACGAACTCCCTCACTTTCTATGAAGTAAATGAATTTTGAGCAAATACTCCGGCTAGAATTTCTTGAGAAAAACCTATTCGTGTTGTTTGAAATGGGGGGGGGGGGAGGTTCTAGAGTTGTACCTCCAGCTTAATTTCATTCACTCCACACATTCTCGACCAAAATTTAAAGAAAAATCATCTGTATACATTGTGACACAGTCATCCATAATGACAGTGAGGTATTATAAATTATTACTGTACGCTACAGAATACTGTATCATGAATTGTTTGTTACTATGAAGTTATTATGTTGGTAACCTCTCCGAATTCCATCAAGTTTATGTTTTTTCTCACTGGAAGATTGCGTATAGGTAAACAATGCATGGTGCCTTATGGACCTTGCTGGTTTTTGGCATTTTGGAACACTCCCAGGGGCAAGGCGATTCCTTGAGGAGCGCCCTAAATGCTATTGACCGACGGCAAAGGAATTTGGCAGACTACGATGAAATCGAATATGGATATACCTTGGAACGTCCAGAAGACCTTGCCTTCCTCAAACCTCCCTCTGGATACGGTTCAGGTAGTATGAAAATAATATTGAATGATTTTTTGACGTGCTCTCTGGTGATACATTTTTCAGAACGGTCTTATGAAAGGCCAGCACCCATGAACTACTTAGAGGATGCTAAATATGATACCGAAATGAACAAGCGACTATCTTCTTCTTTCCGTGAACGAGTGGAAGAAGATAACCAGAAGCAACTCGACGAAATAGCCCAAAATTTCATGGCAAACTTGGAGAATAGAGGAATATATTCTGTGGAGAACGAAGACTATGACGAGATACTCAGAGAATTGTACGATAAATATCGTAGACCTTACGAAAGGAGTAGATCATATCCCACGAAAGTCGAGAAACGTTACATGTATCCCAAATTTGGACTCGATAGTGCGGGTTTGAGAAAGAGAACTCCATATCCCATCGAGGGGTATGATGATATGTACAGAGATGATAATTATGATGCTGACGAAGATGAAGATTATCCGTCGAGTTATTTGAGAAAGCGCTATTACCAAAAAGAGAATAATCTACACAGACAAATGCAAATGTACCCGTATTCTCAAGCTAAACGGTTTCCAGTGACGAAACGAAGTAGCGACTATAAGTTGGCAGCGAAAGAACAGAATCATGAGCATAAACGTTCCACGACGAAGAAACAGACAGATCCCAAGGTTGAAAAGGAGCTGAGTAGTCTTTTCGCTGGAACTAATAGTAATCACACAACCGTCAAGCCAGTCACTCCGAAACCCACGACTTCCGTCAAAGAAATCAAAGGTACCGAGGCACCCAAAGCAAAGGAAAAGAACGATAAAACAAAAAAATCGATCAATATGGAAGAATTCACCCCAGTCGCTCCAGTTAGCGAGAAACCGTTACAACTGAAGAAGAAATCCGTGGATTGGTCCGACTATTTTGGCCTAGACAGGCGTAAGAAGTCCGAACCGAATGACCTAGACAAAGAATGGTTGATGGAAAGATACCACAAGGCAATTGTGATGTCTACCAAAAAGAGGAATGCCGAGCTTCCACTTTCTTCTTTCAAAAATCATGATGAGCCATCGAAGAAAGAGAAAGAAGGTGGAAAGGCTAAAGAAACAGATGACCAGAAAATTGACGAGATGGACTCCAATCTGCAAGTAATGGAGGACAAAATTGTAGATGGCACCTTGAAGTATATTGGAGCTCATCAAGGAGAATCCGATCCTCATGAGATTCAAGATATCAAGGACAGAGTAATTTCTCGACTGGCAGCGGCTTATAACTTGGAAAAAATGAGGAATGCTTTGGGGGAGTATAGGTTGACCATGGCTAAAGAGAGAGAAAGACTGAAGATCAGGCGTCCTGAAAATGAAGAGTACATGCTTCCTGAGGAGAAACGTACGTCAGTACCCAGGAAACAAGTCCTTGACAAAGATACTGAAGACACATCGGAGGGTGACAATAATATCAAATGTGCAGATGGAGATGAAGACTGTCACGAACAAAACTACAAGACGCCGAACGAAATAATTGAAAGCCATTTTGGAAGTGGTAAGTTCCAACTGCAACTAAGTGGGATTATTTGTAACGAAACAATGTGATTTTTAGAGGAATGTCCCGTCATTGAGAGGGCTTGTAATGAGGTAGCTTCAGCTGTTGGAGAATTTGGACACGTATTCAAGAGTGCATGCAGTATGCACGAGATGTGTCTTCTATGCGTAAGTAATGTGTTCTTGGTCAATTTCTACAGTTCGAGTTGCCGATTATATGTCTGAATCTGCATAAAAAAATGGCAGTTATAATTTTCGTTTGTGGCTTATTGACGGTACGAATTGTCGATAATAAACAATCGAAAGTGTGAGCAGTCGATTATTGCAAATCGACAGTTTGAACCATCGATTATATAAAAAAATACTTAGTGAATTTTACTTTTCATAAGAAACTTCATTCAGTAGACTTCCTTTGTAACCAAGGTAAGTACTACGCGATACAAATATCGGTTGACTTTAATGATAACGTCGTTGCTCTGATCATGCCGTCGGGAATAGAGTGAGTTGAGCTTGGAGCATCCTGATAACAGATTTAATTAAATTTGCCCAAACTTCTCGTTCAATTTAGCTAATTGAAAACTAAAAGGAAAGTAAGTGCTACATTTGATGTTTCGCTTCTTGTTTTATGACTTATTCGGTTTTCAAAAAGTTTTTATACTATTCCTACCACTTCGACTCGAAGAAAGACAGTGCATTCCACGAAGAGTTTATGGGTATTTATTCTCGTCAATGAAATTTTATTATGGAATCAAAATAGTCTTTTTGGGATCTTGTGCCTTACTACAATAAAAATTTGTTCCGTCAATTATAATTAGACGTTAAAACTTCTTATACCTCTACGGCGGACATTGAATAACATTCAACAGTTTATCTGAAGTTGAAATCAATATTCATTTAGAACTGATTGGTCAATATCCACCGAAACTTGAGAAAAATGTTCACATCATACAGATGTTTTTTTAAATTTTTGGACATCAATTTGTTCCAATAATTGCGATGAGTCTTCAACTGGCCAGGAGGAAGGCTGGACAGAGTTTAGCTCTGGTAAGCAGTGCATCTCTCTTATTGGTTTGGATCTGCACAGTTTCAATAATGATAGTAAATGAAATATTGTCATTTAATACAATTTGCTTACAAATGGGATTGAAACATGCCAATAGGTTGCAAGATTGGGTAGTTCCATTCTTACTCTTGCACTTGACCAGTTCTACTTTACCTTGTTGTTCAAGGTACTTCTATCCATGAAATTACGGAAAGGGATGATATCATGCCATCGTTCGAAAATGGATTCGAAATTTGAAATGTTTCTGGTCGTATTCTCTTGATAAAAGCGGGATAAATCTCTTCAGGGCAAAATAACCATGTTGCACTTTTCTGATTCCAGCTTGTTTCTGCTAACTGGGTCAGGCTAGTGATTTGTTTATCCCGCTTGAGGGAGCTCTTGCCGCGGTTTTGTAAAACCGTTTTCAGTGAGAATCGTATAGGAAACTATGATATTTTTTGTTTCTCGTTTGTAGAGTAACAACAGTTGGTTTTCCCCGACACGCCAATGCAGCTCACTATTTCTTGCCAAAGCCTACGACATGTGCAAAGGCAACATGCAATGTCAACGTGAAGCCAGACGTTCCGTTCGTTATTTGCTGGACGTCAGCCGTTCCATACATCTGGAAGCCTCAGCATTGAATAACTGCGAGTTATCCTGTCCAGACACAGACGCCATTTCGGAACAGAACACACGATAAATATAGGTGTCCAATAGATGTTCTTTCCAGTCTGTCGCCATGTGATTTTATACCAAATTTGAAAATGCCTACTAGGTGAATTATTGTTTCGTTGGGAATTGTATCTGGTTTCAAACATACTGCAGTGTGATAAGTCGAAATTTTTCAAAACTGAAGTTCTTCTTAACATACCACAATCTTATAAATGTAGAATCAATATTGGCATATATACAAGTGTAGAAGGGCAGATTTTCAATTTCTACACTTGTATAGAGTCTAATAACAGTTCACATTCTTCCTGATTATGGTGTGTGAATAACCCAAAAAACTAAGGAGAAAGAATGAAGTGGATCTTTTGATCTTTTAATGCTTAAAGCCTAGACAATAAAAAGTTCATGCATTTCGAAGGGACAGTCCGCATCTATTTCTTCACATTTTGAAAGGTATCCAAATGGAGAACTTATTTTTCCTTTCAGACAAAAAAACAGCAGATATACTGCCTGCCTGATTCTCAGTGAATGTTTTTGATGTGGTTATGATATTGGTCGATTGTATATTCTGATGTAAATGTCAGTGCAGGTATAGAAACTCCAAGTGGAATATTTTAATAAGCATGCCTTTCTTATAGTGACTTGTCTTAAAAATTGAGCTATGAAAATTCACGATTATATTGTTATTTGAAAATTGGTGACCGAGTTTCGCGGGTATTTGAACTGTAAACATTTACGTTTGGTGAAATACTAATTGAAATTAAAATATTTAAATATTGAACCATAGGTTGATTACATTTTCTTTGGCTCCATTTCTTTACTCAGGCCAGTTTCACCAACAACTTCAATATTGATCATCTTGATAACTGGAATATTTGTACACATATGCGTTTAGAAATTCCAGTTAGCAAGATACCTAATCCAGATTAAAGTCGTTGGTGAAACCGGGCCTTACTATATAACATCAACCTTTTTCTATCAAGGAAATGATAAAAATACTGAAAGATTTTTGAAAATATTGAGTTAATATGAAAATAATGGGTTTAAGATATTTATAATTTGGGTATATTTCTTGAAGCTCCTGAAATTCCGCATTTCATTAAATAATACTCAAGAATGGTATTTTTTCATTTGATCTGAAATTGCATGGACAAAACTTCCATCTTTCTTTTCAACAACACAGTCAGTGAAGAAAACAGTTACACTTGTGCTCTGGATATACAATGAAATGATTCTGAAGTTATGTATCTGTCAACTATTGATAAATTCTTGACGCTAATTATCATTGTAATCGTAAATGTATAGTTGAATGTAGCTTCGAAAAGAAGACATATTTAAAATCGTTGTTATTTAATGAAAAAGATATAACCTAATTGTTTGAAGAGTTTTCAACCACATTCAACGAATTTTATTTTCGATTTTTCGTTTTGTCACGAAATATTTATCATTTCTAAGAATACATTTGTAATTTTTTATTGAAAGTGTCGTCGGATAATCAATCATTCATGTGAGGTATATGATGAAAGCGCAGTCTTGAGGATATGGACGTGATTTATCGATATTTTTGTAGTAGAGGTTGGGTTTTAGTGTCTATTTTGTATTGTTGAAAATTCTAATGAACGTATTAAAGACATATATGGTTTTATTTTGATCCCTTCACCTACAAAGTCTCTAAAGTTCACCTACATGCCACGGTAGATCTGCGCCTCGACCAATTCCAATTTGTCTCTGGAGTGCGCAGATTTCTTAGAATATCATATTCTGGAAATTGGTAACAAATTGTCGTTATCAAACCAAGTTCATTGATATAGTGAATATATATTTCGTCCTCAAAATTTATTTGTCAACGTAATTTCCATAATTCTTTGATTATTTATTGAAGTCGACAAATGACATGCTCCGATGTCAAAATTACCAGAAAAGTAGTCTCTATTTTCATTTACTGATCAGTAAAAACGTTGTAATACATACAGGGTGTCCCTTAATGAAAGATGCGAATATTCAAGGATGTAAATTTATATGAAAAAATAATGATAGGTTGCTATTAAGAATTCTTATCCAAAAATGCTCCCTTTCAAAAATCCCAGTTTGTCAAGTTTCAAAAAGAAAATGACATTTTGATAATCTCAGAAATAATTTGGGATATTTGGTCTACAGGACATACATCGGCCAGACCAACCGACGAGTGTCCTGTAGAGCATATAAACACGAACTAGCAGTCCGTAATTCTGACACAAACTCAGCATTATTTCAACATCATTTAGAAACAGGCCACAAAATAGATTTCAAAAACACCAAAACCGTTGCCACAGTCAAAACCCTCCAAACCAGAGTTATCCGTGAAGCCATTGAAATCGAAAAACGTCCCAACTGTCTCAATGAACGCGACGATTCTCAAAGACTCCCCAATACACCTAGAAACCACTCTTGGTCCGACATACTTCTATTTACTCCGACTTGGGAACTAATATCCGTTCGAACCTCCCATCGACCGTCCGATCTCTGATCCTGCCATAATTACTAATGAATTCTTAAATCCCACCAACCTTCAATCCTCGATCTCCAGTGATGATAGCCAGCTAGTAAAACAACTCAGACCTAGACGCAAGGTCACTCAGTCTTGAAAATGGCTCCGAAATGGGAGCCGAAACGTAGACAAGAAAATCATTCCAAACGCGGATCAACCGGAAGTTCCAGCCAGCATATATATATATATATATATATATATATGTATATATATATATAATTGATTGATTTTGTGAGGTTGCAACCTCACAAAATCAATCGAATTATATTATAGCTCGTCACTAATTCTTCTCCTATATATATATATATATATATATATATATATATATATATATATATTCTGCTTCAGACCAATTTCCAAACGGTCAAATGTGTTGCTAGAACAAACCTATTATGAATTAATACTCAGCTCAACATATTCAAGCAATGCAGTTTTCGGCTTTCTCATGGTTGCTTCACCGTTAATAGCCTGATCTGGAAACTTGTGAGAATTTTCAACTTTGATTTATTCCTCACTCCTTTCATATTTGTCCTTGACTATGGTCATGAACGTATTATTCATCACTTACAGAACATGAAAATTATTTGTATGTTACTTTCACTTTTACGAATTATATCTGACATGAGCCGCAGGCGAATGTAGTAACTTAATTCCCACTGAACGCTCGTTGAAATATACCACAGCGAATAGTGTTGGTACCAATGACTATAGGTATTATTATTTTCTGAATCATCGGTGATGAGGAATATAATATGTGATAAGATCGATGTAATCACCTTGTTTGCGAGACCAACAAAAATTGGATAAAGATTACAGGTCCGAAACAATGCACCACACCAACTAATGTTACTGATTAGATAAATGATGATTACGGACAGATAGAGGCTAGACAACAGTTTAGTAGTTGTTTTGTGCAACCAAAGATCATCCTGTAATATCGCCATCTTCGCAATAAAATGCAACATGAAATTAATTTGTATAGCAATATGGAAGGTAAGAAAATGCTTGATTTACGATGAGATTTCCCATAAAATTCAACACGAATGTATGAAGCTATAACTTAACCGCGTATTGGAGTTATCGATTGTGTTCACCTGAGATGAAATACGTCAGTATTATTTATAAGTTCAGTAGTAGCATGCATCATAATTTTATAGCATGACGGAATTATTGTTGTCAATTTAACTTTAAAAATGGTATCTCTTCCGTTGCAACTATTTTTTATACAGCTGAAAAACAGGAATTTATTCGATGATTATTACCTGATTGGAACAAAATTAGGCTTGATATCTGCTATGCCTATATCATTGGGCGTCTTTATAGAATCACCCTTCAGTTGGCTAGTTGTTCTAGTTGAGTTCTGTCACGTATCTGATAACGGCCAGCATTTTGAATGGGTTACCGGATACTTGGATGGTATTTCACTACATATCCTTGTTCTTGCTAAGAATCGCACGTTAAAACATAAGACCCTGTTGGAGCAGTCATGTCGCTTCGTAACAGAATTCAACAAACCATTATTCTGTTACTGTAGACTCTAGAGAAGTCTACAGAAGAATCAATTGATGGTTTATCTGAAGATACAAAATGTCACATCCCCAATTTCATGGATGTTGCGATGTGTGTCATGACATAAAGAATTTAGTACTTCAAATCACTTTTCCGCTGAATCGAAAAGTACTGTCTTCAGGGTTGACAACTGCTAAATATTCCTTTATTTTTCCATGTAGACAGAGATTGTCAGGAGAATGCATCTCAAGCGAAGGTAATGATTAGATTGATTCTGATTAGCCACAAAACACATTGTTCTAGCAGAGAGCACAAAATTTGACGTGGGCTTAGTATTTCGGCTAACCTGCGTGAAACGTATACCGATTACATCAATGAAATTGCGTGAAAACATCTGTAAAATAAAAATAAATGGAACAACCGAACAAATTGTTCAGACGGAACTTATTTCTCGATATCGTTCCATTTCGTGATTTTTCTTACAGCAGAACTCTGATAAATTTCTCAATCTCTTCTTTAAAATGGCTCCTTGAGTCACCATGATGTAATCAAAAATACAATTCAAGACAGCATATATTTTATGCGAAATGCAATGATCTATATGTAAATTTATGTTTTAGAATTTTCCACCTATGAACAACCAGTAACTGAACAACCAACAAACGCAGGTGAGAGCGATGACTTTCTTGGAATACGTGACTAGTTCGATTTTTTACAGTTTTTTCTGGACCAAGAAGACCCATACCCGTTTCTGTGATCGATCAAAATTCAAACCGAACATTTTCTCCGATTTCCGGGCTAGAATTTTTACGTGACGTCAATCAACTGATAATTCAACAAAGTGTAGAACTAGCTGATCGTAAGTGCTGGTTCGATTCATTTATTTTATCGTGCATTCGCTTTTATTCTTGTTTAATACATGTTTCATTCACATTAGTTCAGTCCTTCACTAAGAAGAAGAAGACGAAGCCGGCAAAACACTTTGCCGCCATCTTGGAACTTTCTCGACTCCGTCTGCTTCTTTTATTTCATCAGAACTCATGAAGTGCTTGGAACTTCGCTAACATGTACGCACCAACGCAGTTAAACAGAACCAGTTATCCCGGGCAAATATTACAGTTAACACACATTATCTCGGTACCAAACGGATAGAAAAAATATGGTTTCTCAGTTCCTCCCTTGGAAACCACAAACCTCCCTAATAACTAACCCACTAGTTTCCAAAAATAGCATGTTACCGTTTTATTAGCTATATTCTGAAGCACCGGATTCAGCGCTCTCGTCACTCAAAGATAGTCCATTTTTATTGTCGAAAATGAAGTGAATTTTTCAGTAATTAACCAAATTATGCAATCTTCGTGAAACATAACGGAACTCTATGAGATAATAGCTGACCTGTGCCCGCTTCGTTGTGCGTTATATATTGTGTAGTTCTCAGTACTAAGTTCTATCAGGTTCATCACACCTCTGCCTTCTGGTCGCACTCGAGAGAGCTTCTGAAAGAAGTTGAAAAAGATATAAATCCCTTTTTTACCCCGTAAGACTATGGATTTCAATAGAATACAAAATACGACTTCCATCAATTCCGTTGGAGAATATTTCTGCAAAATTTGAAGTAGATTGAAGTATATTGTCCCATACAAACTTTGACCCCATTTTTCAACCCCTTAGGAGTGGAATTTCGGAAAAGTCTTTCTCATCTGATGTCTACGTCATACAAAGAACACACCCTCCAAGTTTCAGATCTCTACGATCAGTGGTTTAGGCTTTGCGTTGATTTTCTACCCCTTTTCATCCCTGTTAGGCGCCTTATTTCACTTACCCATAGGGAAAATTTACTAAAACACTATAAACGGGATAAAATTAACCGTCTCCTGGTTCTAAGCTACCTCCCCTCCAGTTTTCAGCCAAATCGGTTCAACCGTTCTTGAGTTATAAATGACACGACTTGAAAAGTTAAACCTTCACCTAGGCAAATGACATTTGAAAAGAATGACAATACTGTCATTTGTGGGGGCCTCATGAAATTCGTTTATGTGCAATGTCTAGTTGAAACGAAATGTGTTGAAATAATTGTTTATTGTTCATTTCATGAATATACCATAATTTCGAATGACTCAATAAAATAGTGTACAAACTACGGCAAAAGTTATTATTTTCCTCGAGAGAAATGGTTCATTTTATGTCTGTGTATGTAATATACTCTTTTCTGTGTCTGTTGCTAGAAACGAAGGAAATGATGATGCTCCATAAAAATGTGCTGTGATATAATGTTCATTGTGGATACATGTGCTTCCTTAGTGTGTAGTGTAAGATCTTGTTGGGAGTTGGGTAATAGTGAAATTGCTTCTCAAACTATGTTTGCTGTTCCTCCTCTATTTTCAGTTGTTTCGTCTGTATCTTCTGAGAACAGATACACTGTGAGAGTTCCTAGAGGAGATACAATCTATTACGCTACAGAAAGTTCAGACGGCTGTCAAAGGATGTGCTTTGGTTCTGGTCGCAGTTTTAGTATGAGATTGTACGATAAGACACAGCAAGAAGCTCTCATTTTCGAAAGAAGGTTAGCATGTGGAACATGCACGTTCTGGTGCTTTCTTCAGGTTGGTGAATTATTTATTTCAGATGATTCCTGTGCGGGTAAGGAACGGATAATGTTATTATTTTTAACCGTGGCGCTCCCGGGTCACCGAAATTGCCCGTCCATATGTCATGAGCGTTCACCCATCTCACATCTGGATTGTCTGATATCAAAGTTAGACATGGTGTCTCGGTTAGTTTCTCATGTCCATGTTCGTTTCCAGAAAATGGAAATTTGGATACCTCCCGGAGAACTTGTCGGAACAGTTTCACAGAATATGTCTTTCCGCATGAAACCAAGTTTCCACGTTCACAACAGGCATAATGAGTTGTTATATAGAATAGAAGGGCCCACCTCATTCGGGTGTTTTTTGGGAAAGGCAGAAAATTTTCAGGTAATCTCTTTATAGCTTTTCGAATAGATAAAACATTTGGATAATTCATTTACAGATATACAACTTCGATGGTTCAACTCAAATAGGAAGCATCATATACCAATGGGATCAAGTTCAAGTATCCTATAATGTTCTACTACAAATGCCAAGCAATATACGGGACACTAAATACAAGGCCCTCTTGATGGGATCTGCTTTTCTACTGGTGAGATGAAATATCACCATTTCATTTCGATGTCATATTTGAGATATCATTTCATGAATATTTCGTACGGATTTATATTTACGTGGAAGTTTTTCGGATCTTCAGAACATTTGTATTATTAATTATAATACATTTGAAACATCGCAGTAAGAGATGGAAACCACATTAGTCTCATTGAACTGAGCCAATATTCATTTTACTCTGACTGAAATTCAATTTTTTTTACAGGAGTACATGTTCTTTGAGAATTCCAGGAAGGCTCGGTGTCAGTGCTGTTGTTGAGCAGTGTACTCTCGTTTATAGACTCGTGATTCATTCGGAATAAAAAAACATTTTTCATTTAATAGTCATATATTGTAATTGCTTGTAGGACCACAGCTACAAATAAACTCTAAAAACTATCAAAATATCAAGGTAAAATAATTTAATGTAAACAACAAAAATGTACACAATATATATAAAATACTTCAGAACTATTTCATTCTAATTACATAAAAAATAACAATTCCAGATCGAATGAAAACCAAAGACTTTCATTAATGTTGATGAAAAATATTGAATTACTTTTATTTACATTAGTGAATGTACAGGTGAACACAGAATGACCAAAAAAACTATACCTCCAAAATTTCATCATCACCTTTATCATCATCATAGAATTGAAAATATTGTTCTTATAGTGGATGGTTTCGTTGCCAATATATTCAAAATCTCTAAATGAAATACTGAGATTTATGTGATGAAATAAATCAAACTGAACTGAAATTGTCTGCTGATCTATCAGTTTGTGTATATCTCTTCAATATTCTGTGCCTTTGCACGTGTTTAGCAATAAAATTGGATTACATACATACAACCCTTAACTCATTAAATGATGGTTACTTCTAATTAACGACCATTCATATAAATACTCTAACTTAAAATGTATGTTTTCCACTTTTCTGGAAAATTATTGAATTTGGGAGGGTTGATAAATTCAGGGGTTGAATCATTTTGGCCTTATCTGTTGAGTTACGTTAGCATTGTTTCTTTTACAGGATGTCAAGATTTTTAAAACCATTAATGCATAATTATGAATCTGTTATAAAGATACTACCTAACTGAAATATATAGATAAAAATGACCTATAGAGAATTACGTTACAAAATGGAATTATTTTACAGTCGAAATATATTGAAATATTAGGTATAATATGTATTCTGAAAATATACATCCGAATGTCTGTTTTTGAGTAGACATATATGTATTGAATGGTGCAATGTTGAACAATTTAAGATTACTTTCGAAAAAGTATTTGCTGCCATTTGATTTCCATCAAAAGATTATGAGATAGACGTTATAAGGTCCGATGATTCAAAAAATACTAAATAGTTTATTGTTAGTACTTCAAAGTAAACATCTACAGGAAACCATATTATGTATTTTCAATGCGGTTTGTTATCAAGTACATTTGCTATCCGATTATTTGCGCTTATTTGCTTTCAATACTTTAGATGTTTTTTAAAATGATATTGTCAGTTGAGACTTTTAGGAAAATCGATTGTATTTTACATGCAATGATAAATATAGTTCATTTTGTACAAATCAATTATTAAATAAATAAATGTGACCTCAGGTTGATATAATACATTCTATTTAAATTTATAATAAACTGGACAGAATGATTTGAATTGGACAGGAATAGGTCTAGTATTTATTCTGTTGACTGGATTGAACAACTGAAGTCAAAACAATGATAAATCAATATTCATAGGTTTTTTCCAATGTTTAGAATATTGCCATGAGCTCAGAGTATCCGCAATCGCTTCAAATATTGATATGCATTCACCATTATTAATACTTCAGTAACAGTCAGTGGACGACTAAACCTCAAAATCGCTGAGCAATAAATAAACCATAGAGACTAGATCATATTGCATTTTTATACAATTAGGTTGATTTCCATGGAATGTTTCAGTGATAAGATGCCAAACTGGTTGTACATGCAACAGAACTCAGATGCAATTGAGTTTCTCCATTGAATTATAATTGATCTACCACAAGATCTATTCTGTGAAATATAAAGAGGTATTTGACTTTCTTTCGATGAAACTTTGTTGGTCAGCAGTTGCATGAAATGATTACGTCTTAAAATATAATTGTGACTATTTGTTGATTGAAGTATTTTGATTGTGGAGATCTACTATTATTTCGGTTCTTGAAATCGATGCTGCCTTTCAAGGAATTAACTATTGACTGGATAGGAGTCACAGAACCGTTATTTCCAATTATGGTGAAAATATGTGTGAATAAAATTCAGAACTTGAAAGTTTTTCCAGTGAAATCGTTCGAAAACTCATCCGAAGAGAAAATATTTATTAATGTTTTATTAAAGCTTTATTATGTACCAGGATATTGATCGATACTGATTGGGTAATTTCATTTCAAAAATTGTTTGTTTAACTGAATTCTGTAGCTGTACCCACCGATGGCAGTTTTCAAGCTAAATTAGAGATGGGAAAATTGTTGAAATACTGTACCTATGTTGTTATCTTATATACTATTTTTTCTAGACACACAGAATTAGTTAAATACTCGTAAGCTACTTTTTTGTCTATTACAGTTACATATCTCTATTTTTAATTCTGTTCAGTTATACAGCACGCAAAAAATATGTATAAAATTCACATAAGTTAGAACCGAAGTGATCTGTGTACACTAACTATATCACAGAAAGAAATGCTTAAAGTAAAACAGTGGGTAGTAATTGATAATGGAAACCAGACATCATAATCAGTGCATAATCGTCTCCAGCTTTTGCTCTGACTCCGTTATTCTCCCAAATAACGTGCAGAACTCTCGAAACAGATACTTCTTTCCATGAATTATCACTTGCCCCAAGGCAGTAGGTTAGAAATTGACTGGATATTCAAGTTCATTGAATGGGAAAGGAAATATCACGTGAAAAACAGTAGTGAATTATAAAAAGAATGTGTAGTGTATTTCAGTGATATCGTGGTGTAATTTGCCACCACTGGTTATTGAAAAATGGAGATTTGTTATGAAAATAAATAGGCATGATGATCCATGTTCGTGTATGTCTACTAATTCCGAAGAATACCTACTTTTCAGAATTAATCAATTGTGAATTACTGCATTTTTGTGGCTAACTCAAGCTACCAGCGAAGGAACATTGTTCATTTTGTGTGTATAAAGTTGATCCCAAAATCAAGTGTGGTGTGCAGTTGAGTAATGAACAAAACACATGAATGAAAACCACTTTGCCACAACGAAAACAAGATAAAAGTCACTAAATCTTGTAGAGTGAGTCTGTGTTTTTTCATGTTAGATTTCTTCAAGTGATTTTTCATTTCAATTGAGATGAAATAATTGTGAGATTATCTAATCTAATCTTGAGGTATTATATCGACGATGTATTCTTTTGTTTTATTCGTATTTCAATGTACTCACAGGCAAGTTTGGTTATTTCTGAATTACTCTAAGAGCCTCCCCAAACTCTCACTCAGTTGAATCAGGGATATCAATGGATGTGTCGTTAATATTCATCAGTTTCTGATATTCACTTAGGAGTTGAGTTGATTAGATCCATGGTCGATTAGATATTTATGTTTATTCATTTTACTGTCATCATCATGCCTATTGAAATATTACTCTTTGGGAGGGAGGCATAATGTAATCAAAATAAATAATGGTTGAATCATGTAGTATTGAAAAATGTCTCCAACCATAGCACTGGTATTTTGTACAGTTTCCTCAATATAGAAACCACCAGAAGCATTCATGCTTCGAGAAACCCACTAGTACCTCCTATCTGCACCAAATATGTAGCTCGAATTATCTAAGTTGATTTTAAATTTATAAAAGCAGCATTTTGTGGTCTTTATCAACAGAGGTGGGTATCTGCCTGAACACCCAAGTGGTTTCTGAGCTTGTGCAAAACAGTTCAAAAACAACATCTCGAACATTTTCTCATGATTTTAAAAGGTTACAACGAGATAATAGGTAAAAAATTATATCATCTCGTCCGAAAAATATTTTGGTTCTCGCTGTAACTTTGATAACATGAAGGCATTTGTGAGTGGAAGTTGCAAGAAAACTATGACAATATATACCAAGCTGGTGCTCGCTTTTTTTTTCATGTGCAGCCAAAAAATATTACAGTGTGATAATATTTATATATGAAATGGCAAGGATGAATAACACTACGCCATGTAAATGGACGGCACACAGATTTGTGTCGTATAAAACACGGCAAATGGCAATAAATAGGGTGGACGACTAATGGAGAGGTGGTCGATGCTTTGTCTCATTCTATTTGGCTTTCGAACTCGGCCGAGTTCCCACTGTATTCAAACCATTTCCCCTTGATCGAGATCTTGGCAATGTATCTACAAGAAGTACAGTATTAACACGTTGAATGATGCCAATGAAAGTGTTTTTCTACTCCCACTATTTCAAACCGTTCATTATACATATTTGACAGCTATTAGGTAATGGCCCATTCAGAATACACGTTGAATTAATGGTCGTCGCATCCGTTTTTTTTTTGAATGATGGGATATGTAACAATTATCCTGATAAATTCCATCCCATGACTACATTAGATTGCCCAAAAACCCAATTCAGCGATTTTTGTCCAAAGTTTTCGTAGAATTGAATTTATAAATCATATTTTCAGGAAATTTATCATTCAGGAGTTTGTATATTCATGAATCGATAAGCGATTGTTTCCCCTACTTGTTGTCATTCAGTGTCTCGTTGATCGTTCAAAATGAGTGATAACGAAGAAATTCGTGCTGCACGACCAGAAATTACTGCATGGTGGGAGTAGAAAAACTTGAGGATAAGGCCAATTACGTGCACTCGCAAATTACCGCACTCGACTATCGCCTCATGCTCACAACTTTTCGCTAGTGCGTAATAGGCTACTTATCCTCCTCGTTTCGTAATATTCTATCACTTCTAGAGGGTGTATAATGACGAAAGTATCTCTGGAACAACTACTCCCTACCGTTCGTATTACTCGCCTTGCATTGAATAGAGAATATTTCAGTTTCATTGCTCTATTTACGCCACACACAAAACGTGAATTCAGCTGTCCGAAGGAAAAACACAGTAATTGCATTTCAGTAAACATTGACAAAAATGCATTTTCAATATAATTTCATAGCCTCACTCGATTTATTGAGATTTATTGGGATATTTAAAAAAATTCAATAACTGTAGCCGATAATGCGTCATAATTAATTGGTTTTGTATGGTACTTTTCAATACAGTTGACTGTGAGTCCCATAAAAGAACACAGTACTTAACTGCTTATGACTAATCCATGGAAAAACACAGAAACTCTTTTCACTTTGATAATATATTTTCAAGAGTTACTTATTATTCATGTAGCATTCGAAAAAAATCATCAAGTGATATAAATGTGTTCTTGCTGCGGAATGAAGAAATTTTGGATTGAATGAGTTTTTATTCAAATGTCACTGCTGTAGTAACATTAATATTGAGGTTGAGTGGAAGAACAAGTCTTTTCTTCGGACCAGACTTGAACTCTGCCTTTTGACTGATTCTACATTTTTTTTTATATTTTTCAATACTTAACTATTACCTGTTTATTATTTAGTCAATGAAAACCATTTATTATTATTATTATTATAACATTATCAATGAACTGAAAGCTGATATTGAAACCTCATTGAAATGAATTCCTTGTTATAAAAGATATGGAAAGTTTTCAACTCTAATGAATAAACAAAAAACATTTCCAAGAGTGAACAAATGAAAACCGAACCCTTTGGTTTTCTATGAAAGATTATTTAGGAACCTCAATCGATCGTTGATCGTAATGTTTTTGAACTTGTTGAACATACTGCAATACATCGTCTTCTTCATCAACAAATGCTGATCGATATATTATAGAAATCAATAGCTCTACGCTGGTCAGAAAATAAGCTGTATGACTATTTACAAAAATAGTAATCGATCGTTGATCGTGATGTTTTTGAACTTGTTGAACATACTGCAATAAATCGTCTTCTTCATCAACAAATGCTGATCTATATATATGTTAGAAATCAATAGCTCTACGCTGGTCAGAAAATAAGCTGTATGACCATTCACAAAAACAGTAATTATTGTGTTCTGTAATGGGTTCTTCATCGAAGTCGAGGCAGTTACTGTGTTAGAGTCAGGTGATAACTTCGCTATTTATGAAACTATTATTTTTCAAGTAAAGAAACGCGTAGCAAAACACTGTAAGTTCGCTTACGCTATAGTCTCAAAGTTATGAAAAATGTGTTTTCGCTTAGGACAGCTGAATTAACAGCTATCAATCATAGATGTCTTCAATATATACCATGAGAGCTACGTATTTTTGATTGAAGGGTATTTGGTGTACAGGTAGATAGTGTACACTCTATAATGAGTGTAAGACTAACGTAGAAGTCCTAATGTCGAATAGAATATTGTCCATAGGATTCTCCCATTCATTTCTGAACAAAAATTGAATGATATATTCATCGAATCGATTTTTCTGATCTCCTGTATCGAATGTACACAAGCCATTGACACTAATAGCTTAATGACTTCGACCAATATACTTTGTGCTTACAGTGTATGAGTGTAATGTGAAAAATATTTATATTTCTTCTCAACAGTGCTATCAGGTATTTACTAGAGTCTATAACAGCTCATATATGATTTTGAGTGTTCATCCGTTGGATTCGTCTGATATTTCAATGAGAATTGATTTCAGTCGATTCATCAGAATTTCAGTCATTTTTGTCTGTCTGTGTTTTCTCATAGAAAGTAGAGTACGTTCCGATTTGAATAGAAAAGCTTCTTGGTATTATTTTTGAAGGTGAAATGTATCATAGAAAGTGTGATAAATGAAACAGCTTGTGGTATGTAGTAAAATATTCTAATTATTGTCGTGTCATGATCGATATACATGCTTCGTGTTCGTTCAAAAAACGAATTACTATCCAGGTTACTCAGTAACTGATGAAAAATTATTGCGAACATTCTTCCGAGAATGGAATATCCCGGTGAATATCAAACTAAATAAGCATTCATTTGAATGGCTTTCTTACCAACCTACCTTTGCTCAGTGAACATTTATTGCTGTTGGCAAGAGCTTCAGCCTTATCAAGTCTCATAGCTCGCCCTCTTCTGTCCAATATCAATTTATCAGCTCTGACGAACATACCGTGCTTTGGCTTACAATTGAAATAGCGTGTGCCTTTTATGCTGCCGTCGTTTTTTCCTAAAATAAACGAGTTTCATATTGAAGCACAATATCAGCCTACGAATGTATAAAATTAATTTTTGGTCACCCACATTACTTTTGCAAATTTAAGAATCACCCATAATTACAGTACTAGAAATACTATGGACTTCAACTACCCCTATCACCGCCTATCTTTTATAGAGAGAGGGGTACTTTATTCTAGCATCAAATTTTTCAGTCATTCACCAGCAGCTCTCGAGGAGAATCAGGATTCCATTGGAGTGAACTTGTAAAAATTCTAAGTGATATGGAGCCATACAATACATCAGATTACTTGAACGCTAACTTTAATGTGTAAACAAATAATATCTCTCTTCATAGTGTTTATCAAATTATTTTTCCAAAATATCTTTCTATCTCCTACATTTCTCTTGACGGGCTTGTACATTTCCTCAATCATGTATCTGAATGCAATAACGTTTATTATTATTATTATTGTTATGAAACGCTGTTATCATTTTCACCTTTCAAATGCGAGAAGTGGTCCTTTTCTGCATGCGAATAGTCGTTAAATGCCGAGAAAACCTTCCGCCTTGCCAGTAAGGTACGTACATTTTTGTTACGAGTACATATAAGTATATTATTTATTTGTTTTATCAACACAAACTTCGAATATATAATGGATAATACTCAAATTGAAGGTTCTCTTCTTGTTTAACTCTACTCGTTATCGAAGGCGTTATCAAGTTGTATAATTCTTTATTTGCCTTGAACATTGATCTGTTCATTTTTCAAATTAGCCAATACTTGATGAAAAACTATGATAAGGTTATTTCAAAACACTGTGTGCTTTTTATTAGACAGTTATAAAAACCGCTACGTATGTTTCACTACACATTACCATAACACGCATATTCCTTGTCAAAAAAATCCATTTTGAACTCTCTGTTTGGATGTGATCGCCCTTTTGATTTGAATTTCCCATCAGTTTCATTTACAACAGGTTTCAATAGAGTTAATAATATAGACAATGGATATCCGAAGCTGGGAACATTGTCAACCACGTTCAAGCGAACGCCTGAAATAGCTATTGCGTAGTGAAACACGTGTAGCATTTTTGTAAACTCTGTAGTGAAAATTACACAATAAAGCGTTTTTCAAATACGATAGTTCGAAGAATTGACATCGGGATGATTGGTAATCACAAAAATTGTATTGACAAAAGAACGATTGGCATTTGAGAAATGTCGAATAGCAACATTTTTTGTGACATTAAAAAATTATTTCGGTCATATCCGGGCTCAATGGCCGTTGTTTCGGATTTTGATATACATAGGTTTCAACTGCAACTGTGGCAACCATCTCCAGCGGTGTCGTTAGCTGATGATGGCTGCCGCAGTTGCAGTCGAAAACTAGGGACACCGACACCGAAAATATCGACTCCAGCAGTGAAAGCCTACATTGTTTCATCGAAAAAATGTTTGCATGCGTTACATTAGAACGTTTTCCTTGATGATGCATATTAACAATGGTATTTTTTTACCTTTGGGAGCATCCAATGCTACCCCTATCCACGTGCCACTGGCAAACTCGGTCCCTCCAATATAAGCCACCACGCCAGATGAATTGTAAGGCCGTATCAACACACTTTCACCAACTACCACCCATTCAGGGACGGGAACATCATGAATCTTCGAAAGATCAGGACGAGAACCGAAACTGTTGTCCTGGTCATCTAGAAATTCGGAAAAGAAAGTGTTTTTGTTTTATACCCCCTGTAAACCCTGTGGTTACCTTCTAATCTATCCGTGGAACTATACAGACTCTCATCCTCCGTGGATAGCCCCAAATTATTCTTGCTCAACAAGTTTTGAGCAGATTTGCTCTCGGACATGTTCAAACGCGCTTGTGGAAACGAAGCTCTGTGTGATTGTTGGTTTCTTGTTTGTTTTTTCCGGCGCACGACTCTGCCAGGTGACAGATTCGTTTTGACTACGGAACCTGATTCTGTAAGGTCACTTCCAGTTCGATTTTGATTTGAATCGCTGTCCATACCATTGGCCAACTCGTCTGAGCTCTCCTCGTTGTTAGTTGACCCTTCAGCTGGATCTTCGTGAATAGAGAGTCTCTGAAATTATTTAGGCTAGTATGAGCCACGAATCGTTGTTGTTGAAACTGCTGAAACTGACAGCTGCTTTGATCCGCCATAAAGTTTGGTAAAATTTATGTGGAACCTCGAACTGATTGCAATACAATGTCTGTGAGTGGTTTCGTAATGGACATTTTCGGTAGGAAACGATGTTTAAAAGTCACTCTATGACGACGCGTTTATCCAATATGGCGGATTTTCCAAAACGGCTAACCATTATTTGTGACAGTTATACATATTATGTTAATGTTAATATTGATGTTGCTGGATGTAAAACGAAGCAATCTCATAGTGATGTAGACGTCTTAATTGTTATGGAAGCTATAGAGTCGGCAAGAACTTATCCTACAGCCATTGTTGGAGAACACCGATCGTCTCATACTACTTCATTATTCTCAAGAGAATTCATATGACTTTTTCTTCGCCCAGAACCTAACAGATCTCCCAAACCCATAACTGTATGATATTTGAAAAATTGTAAACGCATTGGATAGTGACGTATGCTCTCAATCTTATTTGGTCATGCCTTATTAGGATGTAATACCAACTCACTTTTTAAGGAAAAGTGACTCCATGAAACTGTTAAGAGAATCAGATATTTTCAAAGAATGTGCTGCCATTATCCAAACTTCTGAAAAATCCACAGAAGAAATCTTAAATGCTGGTCCGAATGCCATTATATCTTTGAGGAGAAACAGGGGACAGCACATTACATGATATGAGACTTCGAACTTTCACTTCAAAGGCAACAAAATCAAAAATTCATGTGAAATCGCAAATTTTGCCTCCTATAGAGGATGCAAGCAAATTTATTACTTTCAGAGTATATCATCAGGTACAACAGTGGATGGGTATTGTTATGGATCCATTACAATGGGGATTTGAAGTGAAGGATGGAAGATTGACTCCTTCCTATTAGAATGAGTCAAGCACCAGCATTATCCCATTTACTGAAATTCGTGAAATGTGGCTGTATCGAAGGTCAATGTGCAAATCTTCAATGTATATGCTAACGATAGAGTTTACTGTGCACAGATGCATGCACAGTTTGTAGAGGTATAAGCTGCTGCAATTCTATGGAAGTGGACATGGACGATGATTGAGATAGAACAATTATTGTAAACATAAGAATGGATAAACGATCATTTTGAACTCGAGAGTATTTCAATTGAATAAACTTCAAGAAAATGTTTTCTATCACAATCGATGCGTTTGCGGAAAAAACGACAAAGCTACATTTTTTTGAAATTGAATAAGATGGCGTAATGGCGTACTAGCAAACCATCAGCTGCCGATTGCACCATATAATTCAATTTCGGAAAAATGTACCTTTACCGTTTTCCCGCAGAAGCCTCAAGTATTACTCACAAATCGCCTACTGTTTCTCTATATCCCCCATGCATGGAATTCGGGGAAGCTATGACTCAAGCAACTTATTTTCTGGGGCACTATGTAATAAGTTTCTGGTATTTTGTAAAACATGCTGCCAGCAAACAAGCTACAAGTGTCATAGTTTTCCCAAAATCCATGCACCGCACGCGCCTAATCCTCCAAAAATGTTGGAACTATGTATAGCATTTAATATACAAGGTATCAAAAAATGGTAAGTCATTTTGAAAAATCAGCAATATTGGATAAATGGGTCGTCATAGAGTAGTTGACTTTTCATTATCGTTTTCTACAGAAAATTCCCATTAGGAAACCATTCACAGAAATGGTATTGCAATCAGTGTGGGGTTAGCCCATTTTTCGTGTTAATTTACCTAGTCTAATAGGTCTCATCAGTGACACCTGGCAGGACTTGCGTACACAAAATATTTTGAACTGTCTGCCCTTGAGAAGCAGAAAGTTGAATCAGGTGTGGATGGTGTAAACTTCAAAGTCGATACGCCATCTATTGGATGACCAGAGTCTCAAACTTCTAGTACACTAAGTACAGGAGATCTCTAACAAGAGACACATCGTACGGCCGCATTTGAAATTTACACCATCTACAAAAGATTCAGATACTATTCGTCTCAAGAGGAGCTTTTTCTTCGCACTGAAGCCGTTCAAATAACAATTTCGAACGGGACATCCAGTATATTCATTAATTTTTTTATTAGACAGTTCACTTCACATACTGACATCTCATTTTGATAAGATCTGGTTATCTTTCGGGTCACCTCAGTGACATGGTTTTGTTAGTTAAAATTGGGTTTTCATAGTATCTTAATATTGGTGAAATCGAAATTTTTCTGGATAAGATGGACCCATTCCAAAAATGATAGTTATATCATCAGCATCTGTCAACTCATTGTTGGTGAGCCACTGATTGAGGAAGAGGTACTGATTTGATATCCTTGATTGGAGCCAAGCAAATATTTTTCAGTGGTCATGAACCTCCCCTTCTAGATTCTTTTTTTTCCAAGGTGAATATCCTAGCGATATGTCAAATTCTATGAAGTGTTTTTGAGAGAAAGACCCTCTTGAGAAGTTCATAGGAATCGAAAATTGCAAATTACATCCAATTCGACATTCACGTCGGTTACTTCTGATACTGGTTGTAGATCGTTGTTTGTTTTGCACTCGGCATCGGGTGTTTCGTTTAGACTTTTCAGGGAGATTGAGTCATCGCTTGAAAGGTTCGTGATTGAAACTGCTTGCGATCCGTAACCACTGGAACTTGAGGAGGGTGTGTTCGGTTTCGGTGCGAATTCTGTCAAGGAGTCCAATGTACGGGACATCGGCAGGGACTTCTTCGCGTGACTCTTCTTTCTTTGTACATACTGAAAAACAAATTGGAATTAACAACAAAATAGACTAATCGAAACCTTTGGTATGAATGTTAAGACTTTTTCTAAAGATCAATTACCTTAACACCAAACGGATATAACTTGCACTCGACGCGCGTTTTGGTACAAAGGTTAACACCTTCAGGAGGGAAGATAGAGACTCAATTTCCCTCTATTGAAAGTGTTTATATTTTCAGCGAAACACGCGTCGGGGGTCAGTAATATTCGTTTCGTCTTGGGGTAATTGATCTAAGTCAGAAAAAAATTAAAAAAAAAAAGAAAGTTTTTTGGATATTTCGAACTACCACATTCTGAAAGATGGGGAATTCATATTGGAATCTATCATTCTAGCTTGTAAAAGTTGCTGCAGAATTTAGTTGGCACACGATATCTGGGTTATTGAAGACTATACGAGATGTGGGATCAAAGAGAGTTGTGATCACGTCTTAGGCTTTCCATGTCTAAGTTCTCCAAATCTGTTTTCTTATCATATTTCCTAAGAACCCCCCCCCCTCCCAAACTGTTTTTCAACTCCTGCCCCCTCTTTTTCGATTCCGATTGAGCCTCTATGACTTTCTGTACGGTTAGGACAAGTCAATGTTTCAAAGTATTTGAATACAGGGATTTCCAATATGATGATATATTATTTTTTTTCATTACAAGGAAGAAAGAGGAAGAAAGATGAAATAAACCGTCTCCAGGCTATCCGTTAATATACTCGAATGGGATTTGGTGCATATTGCTACAATAGGAGTGTAAACTGTGCTTCTCAGACAAAACACAAATGTCGCTCAGTGATACCCTCAAAATTTGACAAAAACCTGAACTTTTGAATTTCGGTAACATCCAGGGTGCTGAAACCAGCAAAATCATTTGAAAAATTGTCAAACAATGAATGATAATTTCAGAAAATGTTCTTGGGTGTATTTTCAACATAGTTCATCTAACGATGAAACTATTTATAGTTACTATGAATAACCAATGTCTATCAAAAGACGCAACGAGGTGCACGTTTTTGCTTCGTTGATATCTAACAAAGAGGACGTGACTACAGCTTTGGCATGACTGTGTTCAATTCATGATTGAGTGTCCTCTCTTGGATTCCACAAACAGAAATCTTCCTTCGAAATAAGGAAAAGTAATTCTCATCCAAACTTTTTTTAACAGTAAAATTGTAACGATAAGAGACGGTTTTGAGTTGATGCGGTCTGAAACTTACGTGAACTTCTGTTTTTCCATTAGTTCCCTCTTCAGTTTGTTCTTCGATGGTATCGTCCATCAATAAATCGAAGGAATGTTTACGAGGTAGTGCTTTTGAAGGTTCTTCGTGTAGAGTTGTCATTCTCAAACCGAGTTTGGTATTAGCTGGAGATGGCATACCCGAAAACACTGTAACAAGAGTTATGTAACCATAGGCAGACGTGTTTATACTAGAACTATGGAAAGAAATGAAGATTGAAAAACTTGGAGGTATCTTGAATTCCTTCTTTGCAAATCAAACACTTCATTTTGGTTTCAATGAATTGATGGTTTGATTGATGTGTTGATTCTGGTGGAATCAATAGAAAATTCATGGGATTGAAAAAAAAAATTAGGGATTCAGAACTTCTTTTCGTTTACATGAACATTTGAATCGTGAAAAGAAAAGCTTACATCTAAACCCATATCAGGCATTTCTTGATATTGAAAGAGGTAATACAGTTTTCTGCATTGACCAAACATTGGATTTTTTTTTTCATATCCCATATTTTTCTCGAGAAATTTCACAGGAGCTGATCATCAATAAAGTAACGAAAACTGAAAAAAAGCATGCTGAAAAATAAAAGAAATCTACAAGACGTGAACAAATATTTTTTCAAGAAATCCTGAAAATATTCGATACTATGATACAATGAATGAATTCAGTTTGGTCTTTGGGACCACATGAATCGATCAACAAATATTTCAAAAGCCCAGCTATTTTATTTTCAAAATATTTGTTCGAAACATAAACCAACAAAATAAATAGAATACAAATGTAATCACACCAAGACTTCTAACGATAACATACGTTTTGTACTTGTCGGCTGTTGTAACCTCAGAGAATTCAAGTTTAGGTTGAGGTTTAAGAACGTGGGGCGGGCTGAAATATCAAAAACATATTTAGAGGTGGTCCTTCTTCTACATTTCGGCGTGCTTCTGGACACAACGATCCTTTCTACAAAGTTTATACATTTAAAATGATACTCGTATCATTTTAAAGCCAAAGAGACATCGTTTCAATCTAACAGATAACAGATCATGCAGGTTCGCCAATTGGTTATCGAGTTCTTATTGTCTTATCATGAAACTACTCAGTTATTTACATATTTTGAGTCTTGTGTGGATAATTTTCAGTATAAAATGAATAGAGAATTGGGAATTCAAGAAGGAGATCAAGAATGGCAGTAGTCAGGGAATAATTCGCTTTCCAAGACCAAA
This sequence comes from Zygogramma bicolorata, assembly GCA_032362365.1. NCBI lineage: Eukaryota > Metazoa > Arthropoda > Insecta > Coleoptera > Chrysomelidae > Zygogramma > Zygogramma bicolorata. The sequence goes on along the minus strand of JAVJAQ010002172.1, from coordinate 304,270 downwards.
ACTCCATGTTCACTTTTCGAAGAATGTCCTGCCAACCAAATTGGCACAAGCATGTGCTCAGTGCCAGCGGTTTCAAGGGGGTGTGTACAGAAGGGTATTCCATCCCCACTGCTAGAGACTGTTTCAGAATCTTGATATCAGCCATTATAGAGTCGTAAAAAGAACATGGGTGCTGTACTATATCAAGTACAAGAGCTAGGAGTGCTCTCTAAATATTTCGAAGAGGAAAAGCCAGGCGACTCCCACGGATGCAAAAGCTCTGGTATAATCAGAATATCATCATCTGAATTTCAGCATATGAATCATTCCTTTTTATCAAGGTTCACCTGCCAAGTTGGCATCATGAGGATATCAAAACTCCCTGATAATACCAACTTGGTTGGCATGATATTGGGTGAGAAGTACCTACAGGTTTGATGGTAGGAAGCGAATGGTCCCCTAGATTTTACCAGTTTGTGGAGGAGAATGAATTTCTCATTCTCATGAGATCTATATCCATTTCGGGAAAAAATTTCTGTTACACGGTGATTTGATGAGCAAACCCCTGCCAGAATACGATTTCTTTTCTGGCTATAATCTGGAAGGGCATGGATTATATCTGCCTCCTGATATTTTTCGTTCATGGTGAATTGTTATATTCCTATTCAAATGCTTGTTTTCTTCTGAATAAGTCGATGGGTTTTGCTAAACTTTATTTCAGTTTCCTCTTCAGTTCTAACATGATTTCATTTATAGCCAGTCTTTATTGTTTTGGCAAAAAGGGAAAAAAATCCGAAAGTTCATGTTTTTTCTGATTTATCTGATCAGGGGAGTAATAATACTCTGAACAAGAATGTTTCGTGTATGACATTGGAGTTTGGGACCAGAGAATGCCGATACTTCAGGGACATACACTTCTTTCGCTAATTTTGGTAACACTACACATGCTCAAAATGCACCCGGGAAATTTTTGGGTTAGAATTGTCAAAGTCTCTGTGACTTCATTACAATAACAGAATGGACATGTTACTGATGATGTTTGTATTATTTTCGGCCATTACTGTTTCTTACGAAGCACAGTTCTCAGCTACTTCATCAACCGATTCATATTCGAGGCGAAGCTAAAACTAAAATGGCAAATTATACCCAAACCATGCTGTATTCGTATCTACATGTTTTCTAACTACGTTTTCACATTGATTTGAGATGCAGTCAATTATCTCAAAACATGTTCGGATTGTTATCAAGCAAATGATTTTGTCAACCGTTCCATCATGTTATCCACCTAATATAGCAGTCCCAATAGGCAAGTCTCCATTTTACCTGATAGAATGGAGCCTTGTGGTTGCACGAAGAAAATTACATAGAATATTAGTCACAATGGTCTAGACCTCTTTTTGATGATTTCATTTGAAAAATTAATACATGAATCTCAAAAATTGTCGTAGATGTTTAGCATATGTGGTAAATTTTATAATTGCAGTACGTTATATAAACATTTCAGTCGCAGCAGTGGTTATATTCGAATCATTTTAAGTGATTGACATATGTTATTAGTCAAAATTCCATGTTCCTCAATAATGATGTTAGTAATGAATTGATTATTTCGGAATGATTGTGGAGAGCTCAGTATATGTAGGGTAATCTATTGGAAGGGCCAGTTTGCTTATAGAATCTCATGTCAAAATTCAAATTCCAACGAAATTTTTACATTCTATCTCGACACAGTTCGAATCAAAGTAGTAATATTCGAATCATTTTGAGTAATTTATATAGATTATTAGAATAATTTCATGTTCCTCGTTAATGGTTCTATTGGAGATTTTGTATTAGTTATCATTTTGACAAATATGTCAACATCCCAAAGCACCATTTCCTTCATAGAACCTATAGGGAATCCATCGTAGTCGCAGTATAACCTAATTGAAATCAGTAACACTATAACAACTAAAAGTAATTTTATAATTCATAATCTATGTTTGGTTTCGTTCCATCCCCTTTCGAAACAGCAACATCCTCCGGACGTCTCTGACATGTTTGTGGAATATCTATTTATGTACGTCCAATTGGAAAATATCAAGATTTCAAGGTTAATAGTTTTCATATACGTCAATCGAAAAACTTGGGAAGTGATTCGGACAACGTACCAGTTATGACACCCACTGGATGACATCTATAGGTCATCCTTTGGATATTACCTTCGAGTCCATATCGTCGGTACTTGTACATTCAGGGAAATGTATATGACGTCCCTAGAATGTCCCTGCTTTGAAAGGGATACTATTCTATATCGAAACCAGAACGAACATTTACTGAGAATGGAATACTTCTATCTAACGGTATTTCTATCCGTCTAATCTATATCTCACATAGAACATATACAACAGACTTACCAAGTCCTCCAAATTTGGGTGGGGTTAAATCCGGATCTTTTCCAAATGATGATCGACTTCTCAGCGGTGTTATGCTAAGTTCGGTGTTCAACTCAGACACGCTTTCTGATCTCGACATGCAGAGAGATTCTGAGCTAAGATCGAGACGCATCAGCTGAAAACGTTTCGATAATGCAAATTGGTTGGAATTGATGCAGAATGAGGATGCTATGGCAAACATCAATCTAAGTTTCTGACGACAACTATTTTCGTCAGTCATTGTTCATTAACGAGAATCCCATTATCGAATGAATATCTGTTCATTTGAAGTTTGCCACATTTATATTTGTCTCCGTAGAGAAGTAAACACACTAAATTCACCCGACGCCATTGTTGTTGCAACGTTTACCTCTAGAATATGGAGATTCAACAAGGGTGAATTCCTATAGCATGAATCTGCTTCCTATCCACTTGCCACAAACTTCAAGGCGTCGAAAAAGGAAGTATATGTACAGATGTGGAAAACGAGTATCGGTTCATGGTTGACCAGCTTAAAATTATTGGTTTAGGTCGCGACGGACTGTCAAGTATGCGATTGAACTACTGTATTTTCAATCATTCTAGCCCGCAGGCGACTGCTGGCTTCCTACGTATCAGTTGTTCGCGGAACAAAATAGTGTAGGAGTCACGGTGGTTCAATTGAATACTTGATAGTCTGTCGCGACTAAATCTTCTAATTGTAACCTGGTCGGCTGTTGCCGCTTTCACACTGCATCGATTTTGCATGAACCAATGATTATTTTCCTCACCTGTAGATGATGATTCCTCAAACAGGAACTGGATTCAGTTGTTTACTTCTCTACGGTGTATAAGTTTGAATAAAGGAAGCAATTAATACAAGCCTGCATGCATGTAGCATAATGTGAATTTGCAATAACTTCGATTATAGACCTACCCCGTTTTTGGCTTCCAGAGTCTGTGCAGCGAAATAAATATGTTGTTATTACCAGTGAAAATTAACTAAGGTGAATACACTAGAAAGCTTATTATTTATAGTAAATATGTACTGTGAATGATTTCATGACAAAAAGTGGATAATATACTTATTCAAACATTGTTACAAGCAGTCCCAAGCAGTTGATAGAAGGGTAAAGAATGCCATTCTGTAACTGACTTTCTAATGAGCACTATTACCAGTAGCACGCGAATGAGATTCATCCTGTCATTATTCACAGAATGGCATTCAAATATATGATGTATCATTCTTATATTCTTGTCCTTGTACAAAAACACTGTGCAATTCAAGATATTCTACATTTCTCGTGATCATTGAAAACGTTCAAAGCCAGATTTTAAACTTTTGGATATCCTATCCGTTATCTGAAAACGATCGTTCAAATCTCACCTGTGAGAAGTTAGGAACGCTGACTGTCTTCCTCATGATGAGTGGTTGACCCTTAGCTTGAAGCAATTCTTTAACAGCAACACTTTGTCGTAACCTATCCAGGGTCAGGATACTTTCCACTGCACTGACACCCCTCGTATATTTTTCTGTGGAAACGTGTTTGAAAAAGTTGTAGCCTAATGTATTCAAAAATGTACCAACCGATATAAGTTTCTCCATCACAGAACGACGAATTTTCTCCTGAGGCTGCCAACTGTGCCAGACTCTCTCTCCCTTCTAACTCTTCGCTGGCTTTAGGAACATTTGAAACAACTAAATACGTAACGCCACAGGATGTAACAAGATCGGTACGAGCTATTTTTGATTTTATTTGATTTTTGATTCTGTCTGTTATGCTTTGTCGTTTGTATACATTTATTGCTAAGCGTTTTCTCAGGACGAGATCCATGGGTGCTGGGTGCGATAATCGCACGGTCACTCTCAGGATCATATAAACTCTCTCGTTCGCTGGAAATTTCGAAAAATAATTTATTTCCGTCAGTTTTCATATCAAGAATGCACGAAAGCGTAGAAATGCCACAAGTGGAAATGAAAATCTAATTTAACTGTAGGGCTGTTCAGACCCTTTTGTTTTCTCTATGATTTTCAACGCAAATTTTCGACAAACATCTCAACACATGGACGAAGTGGCACTATGTAGTTTCTCACTTTTGAGAAAAATGCAACTACTAAGATATATCAGTGTTTCTTTTACAATTGGAATTGGGTTCAATATCTTGTAAATGAAAATACGTAATGTTTTGATCTACCATGTAAACTTACTACTAATATTTATGTTGGTTGACTAATGTTCGAACATAAATTAAAATCTCCTCCCCTCATTATGAATTTAAGGTACATGCCCTGCCCACTACATTTATAGATACTGAACACCTTGCGTTTCATAGATGAATGTCTAAATTCAGAAAAAAATCAAAAAAAGGCAAAAGCTCGTGAAAAAATTCGAAATGAATTCAACTTCGATGTTTTAGACGGAGTTTCGACAATTATTCCGAAATGTCAACTCGAAAGCTGAAATTTCGGGAAAAAAATTGAAATTCAGTGAACCAAGTCATAATAAAATTTAACTGGATCTCATATTCGAAATTTCGAAAAAAAAAAAAAAAGAAATGAAGTGTACCTTGAATATCAACTTTGAAATTACGATTTCGACTTTATTCTCTAGAAGTCGGCTTTTGTGCAAAAATTTCAAGTCAACCGTCAAAATTTCGACAATAATCCCCAAAATTAGACATAACTGTCGAGAACTGAAAATTATTTTTATTTTCACTGGGGCACTTCCAAGCTCATGTATTTATGCACTCACTTTCTGTCACTTTATTCAAATTTGGACTATCGTGAATTGATGAATCCCAACCGGCTGTAGCACAAACGTCTTTCTCTAAATGATTGAGAATGTGAAGGCTATAGAATTCCCGTCCATCTTCTTTCGGGAGAATGGAATTGACTCCTGCAACGGTAACTTCCTCTCCAGACGGGTGTGTTGATAGGTCATCAGCTGAAAATTATAAAGGAAATTTCGATGGTGTCCTTCATCCCGTGTATGTCCACCAGAAGGACTCTAGCCCATGTGACCGTCATCCCACTATTAAAAATATTTGATTTATTTCATTGGAAATTTTATCGAATAGTACTGATTTGTAGTATTTGTAGAATCCCTAGTGGCTAGTTAACGCACTGCACCATAGTTCAAGAGATTATGAAACACCCATTAATAAAGCCTCCCTAACCCAAAGTGTTCCTTTGTTAATAGTCTCATAACAAAAATGCGGTGCAATCGGCTGTAAATGTATTTGGGCTAGCGGTCATAAGGGCTAAGGCAGTGGTGGTACAAAAACTCATGAAAACCGGCTTTTATCCTAGACTCAGAGATTTTATCGCCCACAACTATTTCACCACGAATACTCTTTACTTAACGCAATATTTGTTTTCACTCTCACCGTTAAGATCTAGGAAAAGTACAGGTACATGTGGTTCCATTCCAGCAGGCGGGCTCCACATAGCTGGAGCACCCGGTATTCCAGTCCCCGGTTGAGGTATATAAACGGCGTTGCTTTCTTCGGTCAAATTAACTAGCTGCTCCATCAAACTTCTTTCTCTTTCTATATCCTGCTCACTTTTATCGCTCTTCTCTGACAAATTTTGAAGCTGTTGATTCAGATACTGTCTTCGTTTTTGAAGAGCATCACTCCATTTTTCTCTCAATACGGTCAAGTCTTCCTCTTGGTACGAATCCAATGCTTTTTGCAACCTACTTCTGACCATGACTCCACCCACTTCGATTTTGATGATTTGCTGGCAAATGATAGGTAATGTTCCTGAGTTCTGCACTGGTTTAACCCTGACTTGTATTCTTCGTTGTTGGCCTTGTCGCAGTTGGTAGATGCCGCCTGTTAGCATGTCTGTTCTCATGGCGACCTCAACAGCGGCATATTCACCTTGTTCGTTCAGTTCTTGAATCTCTACCCATAATTCAATTTTCCTCGTTAGTTCTGACCAGCGGTCAAGCAACGACCTCGCAGTAGCAAGTTGCTGCTCGACCACCTCCCACCCGGGTGTGTATTTCGAAAAACCAGCACTTCTATTACCCCATACTTCTATTGAAAGTGCGCCTTCAGCACAATGCTCGAGGAACTCCTCCGAAAGATTCACTGTGAAATCCTGGTAGTGATCGAATTTTACTGTGGTTGGTTGTTTGTTGGAATGGGGGTCAGTAGCATCAGGGACCACTATAGCTTCTGGATGGCCCCAAAAAGTGTACTGACAGAAGACGAAGTTCGCAAGAGACAAAGGCAAACCGGAAGCTTGCTTTATGTGTACACGTATGGTAACTTGAGTACTACCTTGCTCCTCTTCGTCGTTACTACTTTCGGATGAATTGTCAGAAGCTGATTCACACTCTCGGTCTTGTGGGAACGTTCCAGCAACTCTACTGAGCTCAATCTGAAAATCGTCAATGATATTATCTCAAATAACATGGCAACTTCTCGATTATCAATGTGGGTGGGTAGTTGCGAGTTGATTTTTGTAGATTGAAAAATTTATCAATAAATAATGGATGAAAACTATGTGTGAATGGCAAAAGTGGTTGAATAGTTCCAGCAATTATCTTGAAAGAACTATTGGAAGAAGAGATTACTGGATATTGACAGAACTTGCATATTATTACTCTCTGGTCATTGCAAAGAACGTAATATGATATCTTAAAGCATTTGTTCAGGCATACTGAGTATCGGCAATGGCTAGAGTTCAAATGAGTAAGATCTGCGGAAAATAATTCACCAGAGTGGAATTGATATCTCTTTGTTACATCTCATCAATTGTTGTAATTATATTCACAGTAATATCAGTACAGAGACATCTATGTAATTGTAATGAAATTTGGGGCAGATGAGTCAAGTGTAATGTCTAATATTCATAATTGGAACTCTCCACCAAGATATGCAATAGATAACAACTATGTGAACAAGGCCTATCGATAAATCGAGTGCGGATTACATTATAAAAAAAAGTCGATGAATTGAATAGTTCATGAAAATATTCAACAAACCTGAAGTCGTCCAGCAACTTCTCCTTGTTGACTGATAATCGGTGTATGATAATCCAGATTGACACCATGGAACAGACTTTCTAAAAATATATTAGCTACTCCTATGAGGTTATGGTTTTCTTGAGACTCGAAAAATGGATCGGATCCTCTGAGTTCGCTACGGGGATCTTGTTCACCTCTACTTTTCTGGTCTTCATACAGCTCCCTCATATCTATTATTTTATTTTCTAATTTCTCCATCGACCACACTTGACTAGAATTGTTTCGTTTAACTAAAATTGCCGGTTCACTCACGAAAGCACCTTTCTGGAATTGGAATGGAATTAAATATAATCATCTTCTCGAAGAAGCAATCACTTACCCTCCGGTTGGGGCTCAAGTTAGCTGGAGGAATTTGTAATGTCACACTAAATTTAGTTTGCCTTCCCATTTCTTCTGCGAGAAAACTGGCTTCCTTCACCAAAGAATTAGCCCTTAGAATATCTTCTTTTAATTGACCTATACTCCTCCTGAACATCTCGTCTCTTTCATGTGCCCATCGCTCAACTTTCATCTGGGTTGTGGGTGTGCAAGGGGCAGTTTTGCTCAAACCGATTCTGAGGGGATCATAGGCATGTGGGGAATAGGGTGTCGAGGGCGATACCATATTTCGTAACTGTTGGAATTGTCTTTCGTATTCCATGCGTTGTTTTTCCAAAGCAACTAGACGAAGAAGATGGTTTCACATTTTGAATATATAGAAGTGGGGTATACAAACCTTGCTTATCTTCTTCGTGTTGTTTTTCCAGGCGTGCTATTGCTGTTTGAATGGGATCATTGCTCATTTCATTCGTCATGAGTTCGTCTCTTGCAAAATTGTAATCAATGTTCTGTGCCGGTGTGTGAGGTTCTGATGTAGCAGCTGAAATGGCATTAAATTAAAGTAGGTTATTATATCTATCCCAACTTACATATTGATCTTGGGCAGTTCACCCTGAAATAGTGGTGGTTTCCCCAGACTATCCTATCACCATGACGAAGGGGTGTTTTCTGACTGACTTGAGAACCATTAACGCAGGATCTGGCATTGGCAAGAGGTTCTAGAAACAATCCGTTATCTTCGATAGTGATAATGCAGTGTTTGGGTTGAATCCCCAATCCTGACAGTTGTATGTCTGGTTCTTCACCAGAATTGTTACTACCACCAACCACGGTGACCTCTTTCAAATAGTAAACTAGTAATTCGTTCAGGTATGGGTCAGCATTCAAATTAACCAAGTAGTATTTATTTTTCTCAACTTTGATGCCAGAATCCTGAATGCTTATTCCCATTTTTTCTAGTGCTTGCTGCCGTTCGTTTTGTATTCTTTCTGTTTTCATCAATTTTTCCTCCCACGTCTGCGAAACTTCCTTGTATAATTTTTCGCTCTCACTTAGTTTTTGATGGATGTCAACTCTTTGAATGTCACCTACTGGAGATCCCTGGAAATATTATGACTGATAATTATAAATTCCGCTATCAAACGAAAGCGTTAAGAGGTATTTCAAATAATGTCCGATGACATTGAAGAACAAGTCAAGTATGGTCAATATTCTGGATTGAAATGTTATGAACCTATACCGACCTCTCACGAAGGGCTCACCCACTTTCATTTTTTTCAATTTTGAAATGATAATTGGAATACCACTCAAAATAAACAGAATCTACTCGAAATCACTACTCTCCTCCTATAGAAGGAGCAATACAGAGACCTTTTTGTTTGTAAATTGACCAACTGTGATACTCATATCAACACAGTTGAGTTCTTGCATATCTATTCTGATGTTACTCATTTATAAACGTTGAGTTTTGAGAACTATTGATTTATAACAATGTTGTGTGCTTCATGACAAGTATTTTGTCAAGTGGTCCTTCTTCATAAAAATGGATCAGCATTTCTTAAATGCTGGGTGTTCAGAAAACATCAAGGAAATATATTCGAATTGAATGATGGTAGCCCTTGAATTTTAAAACAGAAAACAATTTGAATACCGTTGCATGTTTCAACATTTCCTTCAATGCCTCCACTTCTTGGGTTAGTTCTCGGATAATCCTGGCATTCGGATCTTCGTTAACCACAGCATGGTTGACTATCCTCTTAGCTCTGTCCGCATACCGCAACGTCGAAAGGGTTTCTTCATAGTTGTCAGCTGCTGGTGAAATCGTTGCTACCATAACCGTTTTGCTGTTTCCTCCCAGATTGTCCTTCAGCAACCACGTCAATACAGAATCTCGGTATGGCACGAACTTATCTTTGTTTTTGCTACCCGATGATTGATCTGCTAATTTCGAAATGACTAGACCTAATGTCGTAAGAGACCTGAAAACATATTCAGAGGAATATTTTGGTGATGACTCCTTTTATTTTTGATATAAGTGAAAGAAATAATAGATGAAATGATTCTTGGAACTCACTTATTAATATTGGAGCCTTCTTTGAGTCTTTCCCCAACCGCTCCTGTTTTCACAGCCCTCTCAGAACCTGCCAGATCGACAAGTGACATTCTGCTTACTTTTTCTCCGGATACACCATTTTTTGCGTCTATCAAAGTTTGGGTTAATATAACAGTGAATACCGCATGAGATCGAGACGATTCACTATTCATATTTGTCGCTGCAACTGTCCTTGATTTATTGCCTTCAGCCATCAAATTATCGATATCCTGTGAAACAATTTTTTTTAACATGTTTTGATGAAACCATTGAGCTTGAGCTGAGAAATACTCCGCCAGCATATATGACAGCAATCAATTATCATTATTTATTGCTTTTGTACACCTTCAGCTCAGGTGTTCCGCAAGGATCCATCCTTAAACCTCTTTTATCTTTATCTTTAATTGATGACCTATAACCTAGTAGCAATTGTTTGAATATTTATCAATGACATAAAATCATGCTGAAACTCTTCAGGAAGACATCGATTTGATGCATCAAATTGCCGTTTTATTATATTATCTGGGGAACAATATTTATAAAATTCTGCAATAAAATAGAAAATGATTCTATGAGTCGCGTCAATAGAATGAAAAACGTTGAGGTCCATGCAATGAAAAACTCGTTATATATCAAGTAGGATGAGAATGTAAAATTGCAACAGTGAATTTGTGAACTTCCAGGATTTTCCGTATTCATCTGCACCCAACTCGAAAGCGAGAAGAAATAGTTAATGTCTACGAACGACGGTCGATATGGTGAGGTCAATGTGATCAAATTTGTTTGTTTTTTTTTTGAAAATCGACATTTAGAAATTTTCCACAAATGTTTTCTCATTCACCTGACATCCCTGTGGGTAGGGCCATATCTGTAATCAAGCTAAACCTTGGAAATCAATTCATGGATCCTAATATTATTTTTGAGTTTTCCTGACTTTCCACATATTCCACCAGCATTATAACATTGAACTTGATAGAGCGCCATCTGTGACTTCAACACCAAACCTTCCCGCAAGGATAAACCTCGTTCATGCTAAACAATACTACGATCGATTAGCGAGTGGTTGAACTATTCGCTTGAAGGTAGCGCTACAAGGTTGTGGCATTGAGAATGATGGAATAAAACCATGGCAAACCGCTGCTGAAAAATATATTGGATTTCACGACTGTACCAGTAGCGTAGTGGCTGAAAATTTATAGGGAACCAATATACATAATGAAAAGGAATGTACATTAACTTGGAACGTGATGCTTTGCTTCCAAACAGAATATTTTCCGACAAAATTTGTTTGTAATTTCACATTTAGTTTGCTGGTTTCAACGAAGATTGAAGAGGAAGTTACGCTTTTCTATATCTTCATATTTCAGTGGCGTAGATCAAAATTTCATTGAATAATTTCAAATTGAAAATTGGGTTGACAGTATCGAAACATCGAAAAATATTATAATACACCAAATTCCGATAGGTATCTATTACTACAAAAATTGAAACAATTCATTACACGGGCTACTGAAAAATAAAAACCTGTTTTCATTCCCAGTGAAAAGCGGTTTAAACTTTTTCGTCCTCAACTACTTTTTGAGATTTCATGTCCAACTAGGACCTCATTTATTCTCTTTAAACAGTACTTCAATGTAAAACAAACTAATTTCTTTAGCAAATCGACTTATTGCTGAATCTCTATCAAGTGTCCAGAGTATTGGTCAACATTGCATTTTCAAAAGCTGAAGTACCCCTATTCATGAGAAGTTTGACAAAATAAATGAAATTCTATAAAATATTCAAAATTAGATATGTATGTATTCATTCATCTTCCGATTGAATTGTTAATAAGATACTAAAAAGTCGTAAATATACAATATACATACATATTGGTCATAACGTCAAAATTGTAACTACGTGAATGACATGAAATATCGTGATATACGAAATGCAACTGTCTATACGAAAGTAATGTATATAGGTCTAAAATGTAGAAATAAAATTCGATGATTTGAAATAAAATACTAGTCGAAATTGAACATGATAAAAAATGGTACGAAAAAAATTCCCCTAGGTATAATAGCATTTTTGGATGATAAACTCCTTTTTTTTAGAAGAAAAGATGCTCGTTACTTAAGTTCCTACTGTTAGATGGAAGATGGTGAGGCATTTGCACCCGATATACTCTTCATATCTTTCTTCTGATAGAAAGATGAGCGGTGCGAATCCCGAGGTATCTGATCTCTGGTTGTCGAAAAAAATATTCGTGAATAAGACGATTTTTCATATATATTTTGCATAAATGAAAGTGCGGGCTTTCAATGCGTATGTGTCCATCAAAATTTTATATCTTTTGAAAGCAACCCTGCAGGAGTCTCGATTCCTGATTCCAGTTATAATTTTTATGGCATACTTTTGAAGAATTGAAACTGTTGGAATGTCAACATGTAAGTCATGTCCCTTATCTTATAGGAATGTGGGTAATATACTGTTGGTAAGATTTTGTCATAACATCTACCAGACATAAATCTCAGAGCAAACAAATTCTTCCTTAATTCATTGCATAAGCTGTCTGATATGTCACTGTAATTTAGAAACATACGTCACACAAAGCATATTTTCTGCATCCGAAGGCTTTATAACATTTACATTATTTTCAAACAGTTATTTCTTAATTTTTTGGATTGAGGTAGCCATTACTTGATGGAAATCCATAGTTATTACGCTATAAGGTAGAACACGATTAAATTTCCACAAAAGTTATTGTCTTCGCGACATGTTTCGATACACTGTATCTTTTTCAAGCGAAAAAAAGATACAGTGTATTGAAACATGTCGCGAAGACAATAAATTTTGTGGAAATTTAATCGTGTTCTACCTTATAGCGTAATACTTATTTCTTAATATTGAGTGATTTATTGATGAATGGTGTCAGATCATTGGAAAAAACTAGAAAGAGTAAAGGGCCTAAAATTGATCCTTGGGGGACACCCTGGGAAATATCCATAGTTGTACTAAAACGGTTGTTTACATTTACTACTTGTTTCCCATTACTTAGGTACTTCAGTCACTCCAGACCTCTCGTTTATCGACCGAATGCTCAAACACTGCGCTAAATCAATGTCAATCAGGTAGACGATGAACCAGACGAGTGAGGAATCATTTTGTTATGATACAAAGGAGTATAATTTGAAAACGACGGCACTGGGTCTTACACGGCCCTGATGAAACTTGCATGATATGGAAACTTTGATTACCCTTGCACCACCCATTCTCCTTATCTCCATCCTTGAAACTTGCTGAACATTCTGGATTGGATTTTGCTACTGAGCGCAAAAGCCATCCATATATACGTGATCCGATAAGAGTTACCTCGTCGTAGATGTTACGAAGGTAGATTTTGAGCCACTTGTAATGAACTTCGTGAAAGTTATTAATATGATAACTTCTTGTGAATTCTCCTTCAAAAGTTCCGAGTCAATCAGGATGATGGCGCGAGATGAAATGTTGAAAAATAATTGGGATATTTGTGATTTTCTCTAGTCTTGGATATTTTCTGATGATAGCTCGACTTTTTTCGATTGCGAATGTCTATGTTTCTATTATAGTCACTATTTCCGAGCCATTCCTGCCAAAAACTCATCTACATCACGTCACAGTATAATTTCAATAATAAAAAACGTTTTCGAGGTTTACCTCTGAAAACGATCCCAAGAATAGTCAATACTACTCTTCCACCTGAATCGGAGTTAGTGCAGATAAAAACCAAACTATTTACGTGAATAGCATAACGTATGAAAAAGGAAAATGACACACCATAACCCGTGCTATGGGGGTTGATGAACAAGTAACGATATGGATAAGAATGCGACGAGTACTGAAAAATGCCAAGAATGTGTACCAATAGCAGCTGATATCACTAACATCTATGCTAAGTAGAGATTTATCACGTTACGTATTGATCGAATTGAAATAACTTTAGGAAGAGAAAGCTACTGGGATCGTTCATCCAGATAGCCACTTGGACTCTAAAGAATGTAATTCGTCCAGATTCGAGTCCGTTGTTTTGGTTGCTTATCGCTATAGTTACCGACTGCAATTGAATGAAGTGAACGAACTTCCGTAAGATCGCAGACGCCGTACTCCACTTTACTGGATATATTTTTATTGATGTACTGGGAAAAGAATCGTGGCGGGTTTAGTGAACGAATAAACACAATTGATTGTATCTATTTTTGGTTGCATATGAATAATTCAGGATGGCTTCACTTAAATTTTTATCACGTGACGAATGATAACGGAGATTAAGGATAGATGTCGCCACCTGAGAATGTTGACATATTTGAACTTTTGGATTTAAGAAATGTGTTTTACGCGAGCTACTAATTCTCTAATCCCCCCTTCAAATATAATTCGTAACTACCTACTCAAAAAAAAGTGTGTCGAAGTGCCTTTTTGAAAATATATACACCCAGTAAATCTTGAAAGCTGTATAATGAAGTATTCAATTCACTTAAAATGTAAACAAAATATGCCAAAAATTTTTGAAAAAACTATTCCCAAGCATTTGAATCATTTGAGATCCACCAAAATGGAATGAAAGTATCACTTGGTGAAGAATATTTGAATAATACATTCATCTGAGAAGCTACACTGCGGAAGGGTCAACTGGTAACAATTATTCTGATGGGTTCCTAGGAAGTTCTTCATATTCAAAAATGAATGATTGAGCAGTATACATCAAGAGCAAGTTGAATGATTATTATATAGATCACTGAGAGGGTAGACCCAATTACCATGCAACCGTTTATGGTGATTTAATAAGAGCTGATTCTTCATTTCCATTTTTTGTTATTATTGCAGTGCAATACATACCTATGCAATTCGAACTGATAGTGATAGCATTAACTGTTTTTTTAGTTCCATTGCAGTATTTAATATTTCATGATATAGAAAACATGAAACGATTTCGGTGTGTTATAACTATTATGAGTCATATAATAAACAAATATTACAGAAATTTTCGCATTTTAATACAAAAAACGAGGTAGCATATTATATTATTGGTTGCACATGTATTTAGTTCGTAACGGTTCGCATAACTGAAATTTTAATCACGTAACATGAAATTACTTAGTTAATTAGTAGATGTCGCCTCCTCGCCTTTTGTATTGAAGTTCAATTATTTCCAAATATTTTTTTCATAGTATTACTTGAAATAGTTATAATGCAACAAAAATGGTCCACATTTTCTATATCATGAAACATTGAACTATGAACAATGGGACAAAAAACGCATTGGTATTAGTTTGGATTTGGTTGTATTGCGCTGCAATATGAAATAATAACAAAAAATGGAAATGAAGAATGAGATTTCAATGAATTACTCCAAATCTAGAACTTACGAAACGAAGGTTAGTTTCATTGGAAGACCCTTCGACTAAATACGCAAGTAGAAATCTCAAATTTTTGACATCAATAAAAAAAGAATCCTAGAAGAAGATATTAAATATCTTGTAAAAGGTTCAAAAACGGAAGGGAATTTGGTTTCCGAAACATCAAAGATAAGCACTTTGATGAATATTAGTTCTTGTATTTTTTTTATTTGAGATATACGAGAGTTTGTTGACTAATTGAACGTGTTTTTTTGTAAATTCAGCAGAGATTAAAAATCTGCCCTTCTACACTTGTATATATTTCAATATTCATTCTTATTCTTTCACTTTGTGGTAGATTAAGAACCCAAAAAAAACTACACGAGGAAAAAATATACTCAACTTTTATGAATATTACATTTTAGTTATGAATTGACCATATGCATATTTTTTGGTGCACACGTATTTACGTTGGTATCACTTAACGTGACATAAAGTTATTTCGTCGCTTAGTAGATGTCGCCAACTCGTTTTTTGTAGTTCGATGATTTTCAAAATATTATCATTCGTTAATTACGCGACTTAAAATAATTATGAAACACCGAAAACGTTCCATATTCTGTATGTCATGAATTATTGAATAGTGTACAAAGAAACAAAAAAAAGCATCAGTATCCATTTGAATTGCGTACCAATACATTGCACTGGAATAATAACAAAGAGGGAATGAAGAATCAGCTTTAGTTGAATCACATACTCCAAATACTAGAACGAAACGAAGGTTGATCTCACCGGAAGACACTTCAACTGAATGTGCAAGGAAAAATGTAGTTGACATTTGAGCACAGATTACCGAAGCCATCAAGACCAAGACTGCCCAAACTTTTCCTATTAATGAATTTGAATTCACTCGAGGTTATGAAAATTAGTGTGAAGAAAAAATTCAATACTCTTTTCGTAGTCAAATTTCGTCGCAAATTGAATGCATATATTTTCCAGGCAAAAAACTCCTAGTTCAACCCCAAAAGTATGCCTTCAAAATATTGAGAGATAAAACAAGTTTATCTTTGCCAATGACGGATATATGGCCTCTGATACAGAAAATTCAGAATACCAATAAAACAGAGCGTATATTCGAGAATAAGGATTGTTTGAAAGCCAATGCAATCGCATTGTGTGCCAAGTATTACTTTCAAACTGCTACACATCTCGTATCGAGTTTCGAATTCGGTTCGAAATTGTTTTGTTTCGTGACAGTCGAGTTCAAGAAACGCGATGAGGCGATATTTGAAGCGAGGCCTGCGAGGCTTCTATCTTCGGCTCGTCATATTTCGATGATTCGTTGACGGGTGCCGTGAAGGATTCACAGTGTCAAGTTGGCCTTCATGAATAATTGGAATCAGTGGGGACAACGATCGCGTGCAAGGGAGTCGCCCTGAATAATAAATGAGTGAGATATGATGAGCAACACGGTAGCGGGGAGAACTGTACTTGTTTGCTAAGTATTGATTTGGGTAAATATTCCGTTTATAGCACGTTTTAGTGTGAAAAGAAGGGAACCGACTAATGGGGCTACGAGCCCCTAGAGGTTATTTTATGTTATCTAGGTGACTCATTTAAGGGGTGCAACACGCTGAAAAGGTTTTTGGAATATTGGAAAACACACCAGGATAGATAAGGGCACTTCATTTGGTAAATGGTGGCAAAAAAATCAATGTAATTGGTCAATGATGTCAAAGATACTGAGAGGTATTGGTTCGGACTTCCATTGTCTATATTATTAACTCTATTGAAACCCGTTGCTAAGGAAAATAGGGAAAAAATCTCATAGAATATTAATCGAATAAGGTTATCAAGAGGTTTGAAATGATTTTTTTGGTCAAAAAGACAAAATTACAGTTTTTGATTGATCAGAGGAAATAGTGTTGTCAAAAAAGTTGCATGAAGAAATGAATGGAATAGTATGAATAAATGTTGAAACCACGTTTCAAGCTGAGCGTCTTCACGACGTTTCGATCGCTGGTATCCGCAATCGTCTCCGGGTTATGACTGCGAATACCAAAGATCGAAACGTCGTGAATACACTCAACTTGAAACTTGGTTTCAACATTTATTCATTCACTTCATATATTTGTTGTTGTTCGTTCTAAAATTGTTCGTTTCCGTTAACCAGCTGACGAACGTCAACCCTCAGAAGTCGAAACTTGTGCGAGCAATGGATCAACGAGGCCTTACCTTTACCTATTTCTTTATTTGAATTATTATTTTATATCTCAACATTATTTTCTTTGATCAATCAAAAACTTTAATTCTATCTTTTTTGACCAAAAAATCTTTTTCAAACCTTTTTCTTTGAATTTTATAACCTTATTTCGATTTGTATTTTATAAGTTTCATCCCCATTTTTCTAAGAAACAGGTTTCAATACAGTTAACAATATAGACAATGAAAGTCCGAACTACTAATACCTTTTAACAAGGAACATTGTCAACCACCTTCAAGCAAACGTCGATACTAATAATACTGCGAGATTTGCACATCATATTGGCTGAACCCCGAGTTCAGATTGGTCCAATATAGATACATCGTAAGTGAAAAATTGATGTTGAACTAATATTAATCAATACTGAGAAAACGATATCTCATTACGAATATTTGCTCAATATTGACAATAAATTTCAACTGCATCTTGTAAGGTTCAATATTGATAATATATGGGTTTGATAACATATTACCAATATCTGAATTACCATATCAGGTGATAATGAATAATATCAGTTTAACAACATAGATATTTCAATATTGTCTGCATATTTTTTATATACTCAATTCTCAACATCGAAATCTAATGTATATTCGACATTGTTTGGGAGCGTAGATTGAAATATTGTATTTTCACGTTAGGTGGTATATCGGCATGATACTGCTATATAGATATGCGAAATCTGATATTGCTTGAATATTGTTTTAACAGTAGAATGAAAATATTCGAATAGTCATTTTAGAATCACAGCCTGAAAAGGGGTATCGGGATTTTGAAGGTGATCACTTAATGCATTAAAACATATATCCGAGCATATATCGATATCGGTAACGCAATATTCATCACGAATTATTCCTAACAAAATTTGGAAAAATTGAAATATCGACATGTGGTGAATTTCAATACCAGAAAATTACGTCCAGAACATTTGGCACAGCAAGTTTGATATTTCAAATCACCATCACATAAGACAGTGACCCTTCAGTGTTTTTTCGAATATATTTCGTTGTTACTTGAGTCTCTAACATTTTAATGTTGTCTCGAACATAACTAACTTGAAGTCACCACATCTATACCACCCAACTCCTTCTTATAAACAAGTCTCTCCGTGCCGTAGAGTGTATAGTGGTCGACCAAAATATTTCTCTTCTGAAGGTCGTGAGTTCAAGCCCCGCAGCAGCCAGAGTTTTTTCCAGGTTAGTATTCGGTAAGTTAATACAGATGAGTGAAATTTTCCAGATGACTATTCAATAAAAATGATATGTATAATCCCGAATATAAAAAAAAAATTATTAGTGACATCAATCGAATATTCCTTTTTAGTCGATATATCATTAACAATATTGTACCAATGTTGTTGAAACGATATATCCTTACATTGGTTTCGAATGTTGATCCAATATCGCCGAATGTTCACATTTTTTTTGTGGCCAATATGATATCTACAATATAAGGTTAATATTTTCGTAATATTGAACCAATATTGGTCTAATATGTTTGTGCTACTTGGGTACCTACGTGTTTCCCTACTAAATGCAAATCGCTTGCTTTCGGAATCGCGCTATAAGAAATTGATGCAATTCCTTCGATAATTATTGTAAAACAGCCCTTATTTCGTGAAGAATCAATTGCAGGTACAGCTGAACTTTCAAACTGAGACATCATACTATAGAGTGGTGTTGGTTCGGTCTTCCATTGTCTATATTATTAACTCTATTGAAACCTGTTTCTGAGAAAAAATAAAGAAGGAAAAAAATTTCGAAATAAGATATCGAAATTCGATACCTCAGATATTCACTCGTAACAACATTATTTTCTTTGATCAATCACAGCTTTAATTTTATTGTGACCAAAAATACATTTCACCTTTTTTTGTTTGGATTTTATCGCTTTATTATACGATTTGTAGTTTCATAAGTTTCTTTTCTTTAATTTTTCTGAGCAACGGGTTTCAATAGTTAATAATATAGACAATGGAAGTCCCAACCATTACCATTCAGCAAGGAACATTGTCAACTACATTCAAGCAAACACCATACAAAAATAGCATCATATTGTAGTTCTGATCTCTGGAAAGCATAGGAATATACTGTAAATGAATTTATCATTGATATTCCTGAACCCTGGTAATTTCCATGACACCACTCAACGTTTTATTTGATTAACGGAAGAGCTTCATTTATGTGTAATAGAAATTTTAATTTATTATTGAAGCACATAAACACTGAGGTTTTTTCGTTCTTTCACTCAGCTGATTGGATTTTTTCCGATTTCATTACATCATAAAACGGGACGTTCGGTTATAATCAGTTATGGATGTGTAAGAACATCATTTGAATACAAGATCGATTTCTTTCAAATAATCAGCGGAAATATCGTTTTTATACAACTTAGTCGGTATGGCCAAGGGGTCTAAGGCGCGGTCCTTGAACTCCTGGTTTGAACCGAGGTCGGGCAGAATTTTTCTGAGGTCGGGCAGAATTTTTCTGAGGTCGGGCAGAATTTTTCTGACCGGCTCGTTGCGATAGCCAATAGATAGTTGCCTAGCCCAATCCTAGAAGGTGGGATATCTGGATTGAATACACCAAACGACCTGGTTGCTCTGTGGGTTTTTCTGGGTTTCCCTTCAGTCGAAATAGCAAATGCGCTACTGTGAAAATCGGTAAGACGCCTCCCCGAAATGATTAGCCGACCCTTGCCTGCACAAGGCTCTGCTTTCTGGGTGTACTCGTAGGAGTCGTAAGAGTGTTCAGCAAAGAGAAATATGAAAAATCTCTGTTACGTAGGATTGAATACTTTGCGACAATATTTCATAAAAATAGAAGGGAACCTAGGTTCTGTTCTTGCGGAACTCCTGGGCTAGGAGTGTACAGCAATAACAGAAAGTTTTCATGCTCTATCAGATCAGAAGTTCGCTGAAAATTTAATGGAAACTTCAGTAAGCTTGGACAGTTCCAGCCCAAGATCGGGTGTTATTCCTCATGGAGGTTCATTCTGTCAATTTTTGTTCCTTCTTGGGGTGGGGGACCAATCTAACGCTTCGTCAAAAAAGTCTCACGTTTCACGTTTCGTTAAAAACGTTTAACGCTTCGTCCAAAACGTCTGTTCATTAAAAACGTCTGACGCTTCGTCTAATATATCGAAAAATCCGTTGATGCTCTGCCTAATGCGTTAGACGCTTTTGACGAGGCGTTAGACGTTTTTGACGAAACGTTAGACGGTTTTGACGAAACGTTAGACGGTTTTAACGAAACGTTAGACGGTTTTAACGAAACGTTAGACGTTTTGACGTAGCTTTTGATTGGCCTCCCTACTCCAAAAAAGAGCGAAACTTGCCAGAATCAACCTTCGTTTCGGACTAGAACTTTCCTAGCTTCTTTACTACCTTCATAGAAGCCGAATGATTTTGATGGTTCCAGAACCCAAAAGTGAATCTAGCTTTTTGCTTGACTATGTAAACGATATTGATTGAAGAGTGGAAGTTTTCACAGCAGGTCTCTGATACATAATAGGCGACTGTAGGTTTTGTAAGCCGTGGTCTGCAGGTTTTTGGGGTAGTCGATTATCTGCAGACCACGGCTAACAAACCCGAAAGCCGCCATCAATGAACCATGGTTAATTTTTTTTTCGGGAAAGTATGGGAATATGTTTTTTGACTACCTCAATATTGCATTTATTCATCATACCTGAAATGATGTCACAGCCAGTTGCGACAATCCATCGACGTATGGACCTAGGACATTGTGTTCCCTCACTTTGAGTGATTGCTTATTCGTTTGTGGGTCCAGTAAATCATGCACCTACGGAAAAATCATCATTAACAAAATGACTCATTTCATCATCTGTTCAAATTTCTTGTTACTCAAGTCTATCAATGAATCCATAGTAACAAGGGAAAATTCAGAAAATCTAAGACAAGTACGAAAATGTGTAAGAATAGTTACAATTTTTGTAAGTTTGAAAATAGAATGAATGGCAGGATTTCAAGAATCAGCAAATATTCCTCTAGAGGGTAATAATTCCTCCGTTATAATTAAATGTACAGTAGTTCATTTCAAACTTTTAGAATATTGATCAAGTCTCCACTGAGCTCATAAATGTGTACACAGTCACGTCTTTTGTAGGAAATAGACGAAAACACGACGAACAAACATTACTGAAAACCCTTTTAACGCCAGCTGTATTTCATTCCCATCCAAACTGACCTTTTCATTGTAGATTTCCATATAACTGACTTCGACTTTATATGTTAATTCTGAACTCTGTTGTTTCGCTATAAGGGCAAATAATGAGTCGCATAGCCGTGGAATGATACCCTTGTCGTCTTGTGAGCCCATCATCGTGTATGATTTGCCTGAACCTGGAACAAATTATTCAAATCAGTCAAAAATTCAAATTTTTGTGAGTATATGCAAAAAGTGTGAAACGCTTGTTTTCTTTGAGTTTTTTGGCATGACATGCAAAGTGTGTGTTGATGATGAAATATTGTCGAAAGATATATTTCATTTATCAATAAGGAATCAGCAACGAGTACTTATTTGGTTCACTTTTTTCATAGATTCTTTCCCTATATTTACTCGTTTTTTATTTTTTTGAAGATCACATGAATGATGTTGCCCCTACCAACCATTTTGTTCTCCGTGATTGGTAGAATCCACAACCTGCCTTGTATGGATATAGGATAATGTCAGTTCTGTAAAAAAGGTGCCCACTCATCAATCTTGTGAACTGTTCCGTTCCAGTGGGAGTAAAAAGAAAGCTTCAAAATTCGGTAACAAGAAAATAATATCAGCATTGGGAAGCCTTCGTTTGAGCTCATTATGAAATTGCTGAGAGGATAAAACATTCTACGATTTCGGTGAATAAAAAAAAATCCGGTAGGAAATTGTGAAATTCTGAAGATCTCACTGTCTAGCACATCATTATAAATGAGGTGAAAATTGGATGAGATTCAAGAAAATTGTAATATACAATCAGACAACGTTTAGATAAAATATGATGATAAATGAAAACAATGTTATCTGAATTCAAACCTGATTCGATTTTCAAATGTTACCAATAACCTAGTTTATTGATCATTCGGAAATTTCAATTACGTGATTGTTTTTCTTATGGGAGATTACTCATAATGATATTGTACTCGATCAGATTTTTGAAATTTAACATTGCAAAAATGCAAGTTTTCAATATCATGACATAAAAATAATAGCCTCCTTATTCGTACAAGCTATATTTCATTTCGAGTGTAATATACTCGTCAAGACTTTGTCTGAAAAAATAACCCGATATTTCGTTTCAACTCAATTATTTTTGATGGATTAGCAACCGCTGACAATATTTTGGTGCAGATGCATTTTTCTGCATCATCTGTTTTTTGAGTACGATTCTCGAATAAAATCCAATTGTGCTTGCATTATCACCGTTAGTTGCCAAAAATAATCGATCCATCACAACATCAACAGTTTTACAATTCAGTACTTTACAGAAGTCAGTGACAAACATTTGAAATATTCCTAAATTGAAAACGTTGATCACCCGAAGATGATTGCGAATACCAGCGATCGAAACGTCGTCAGCACATTCAACATTTCTTCATTCAATTTTTGTTTGATTTTACTTTTTTCTTTTAAATTTTTTGTCACTTTATTTTCTGATCGAATTGAACTTTGAATGTTTATTCTTTGACGAACATTCTTTTCAATATTTTTATTTTGATTTGAGTGCCTTATTTGAGTAGTTTTTTCACCCAATTATTTGACAGGATTTTTTTATTACTATCTCGACTCATTCATTTCCAAAGTTTGTGAGTTCCTATTATAGTACATTATGGATATTGATATTTGGAATTCTCAACGAATCGATATACATTGGGAACATAAGAAAATGTCACTTTACAATCTACCTCAACCAACATTGCTTTGTATGGTTTGTCGGAACCATTCACTGAACACTCAAATACAAACATTTGTTCATTAAATGTGAGTAGAAGGTTGGGTAATGTTTGTGCAAGAGCTGCTCTTTATTCGAGCTTCAGTGCAAGCCAACGGCAAACAACGGCGTTCCCGAAGACAAAAGCCAATTGTCCCGAAATCTAGGTGAAAAGGAAACGAAATTGTTTTGTTCTACTCTCCAAGATTAAAGGGCTGTATGAGGTTTTGTTCCGCGATGAGAGTTCATTGCTGCGGTAACATTTCCAGCTAGTCACGTAGTGTTTAATTAATCGAATTGTGGAAAAGTTTAATATCGGAAATGTTCCGGTGGGAGGGGAGGCACATATCAATACACTCTTGAATGTTTACACAAAGCAGACGGGGTGAAGATAAATCGATAATCAATTAGTTGAATGTGAGAGCTGGAAATATCAATTCAGGAATGATATATGGAAAAGTTCTGACAGTGTGATATACCGTGTGTGAACGTATTCAGACTCTCTGCTTCATCTGTGTTTGTCTCTGGTATCAATGTGGGATTTTGGTTCATTTATCATAAGATTTGGATTTATTGGTCTTGGAATGAATTTTTGTGATTTTTCTAATTTACAGGACAGTACTCCAACTTCGGAACTTCAAATGAAACACCCTGTATATTTAAAAATGATAAGATTCAGCTGTTCATTTTTATAGGTTCATGCTTTCATGGTGGGTATTTATTGATTTCTTCTGAAGAATAAATTGATGCCATTGAAAAAAGAAAGAAAAAAAAAGGCATATCTGTGAAATAATTGCCCCTATGGTCGAGTTAAAAAGCATGGCACAGATCATGGAAGCAAAACAGATGTTTTTCAATGATTGTAACTTACTTGACGCAATATCCATTTTTCAAAAGTGAACAGTGGTATTATCTTATATTGTTGGGTGAAATAAAATAGCGAATGAAAAAATGTATAAATAAACTGGGTGTTTCTCCTGAGAGTTAGATTATTTTCTGTGAAATTGAAAATTCTTTGAAAAAACAATCCATAAAATGTACAGTATATAAGAAGTGAATGGCATGAAAACTAAATAGTTACCGAACGTCGGCAGTTTCTCTGTACATTAATTAGTCTTTCATTTAACTGTTCGGATTAGTTTCGTGAAGACTATATCACCAAATCTTCACTTGATGAGTGGCTACTGAGGTTCATGAAAAGTTGAGTAAATTGACGACAACACCGCTTTTAACAATATTTTCCCGCTTGGGTTTCTTGATCACGACTATATGAATGTAAAAGCATATACAAGGTGTTATGTGATAAGTGTCCGATATTTGACAGGACGATTCCTTAGTTATTCATAAGGTAAAAAAATCATCAAAACATGGGTCAGTAAGGCCTTCATCAAGGATACAGGGAATTGAAAATTTATTTTCATTTTATTTTTTCGTGATTATCACACTAATAACAAATAAAATTATTATTATCGGAATGAACTTGCTATCCTACTTGATATTTTATTTTCAGATATTTCGCGCGATGGATGCATCGATTAATCAAAATGAAAATATCTCGAAAACGGCTGCTAGTAGCGTCTTTTCATCATAACTTTTTTCACGTGAAAATTACAGAAAAATCGATCTTAAATATGATAAATACATACACGACACAGTTGTGACTCCTCAAAATAGACCAAGACCTGTAGGTGGCGCCCCCTACATTCAAGTGCCAAACTGAAACCGAATTTGAATTTCTCATATTAAAAAGTCCCCAATTTTTGTCCGAATATCGACATTATTTCGAAATTTGATTACGAAAATCCAAAATGAAAATAAATTTTCAACACCCTGTATCTCAAAAATGAAGGTCTTGCGGATCAAAGCTTGTATGAACTTTTTACCTTATGAATAACTAAGGAATCGTCCTGTGGAATATCGGACACTTATAACATAACACCCTGTATATTGGTCATTGTCAGCTCATTGAAAAAAATTGTGATATAGTCATTACTGCCAATTTTAATTTTTTCTTTGTTTCAGCTCGATTTTTTTTATTGATTGCGGGTTAATTCAATGAAGTTGGCAATATCAGGAGAAAATCAGCGCTTATGACAAAAGACGAAAGAGTTGGGAAATTTCCTGATCGCTTTATCAATAATTACGAATCCGAAAAAAAATCAAGCGATCATCGAGAAAATTGAAAATGATGAACTGAAAGAACATCATCATTTACTGTGAGTTTTTCATTTCCGAGTATTTGATTACAGATACGTAAGATTCTTCTTTTACGTCAAATGTATTTGCACAGAATCTAGTTGAAGAATACATCCAAGTCAGGATTACGATCAGTATAAATTTGTCATAACAAAGCTCTTGTGTAGATTTGCAAAAAAAACTTGGTTGTTTCTCAGGACATCCACTATCAGATAACGTCAAAGATAAAATCGAATTCAAAAGTCGGGAATGAAGTGTTGTGACTGAAGCAAAGAGTACATTGGGCAGAGCCGAAGAGCTATAAAGGTATGATTCAAAGAGCATAAGGCGCGTATTCGATATGGGAGACTAGAAATAGTTACTATCACCTAACACGACTCGAATAAAAATAGCAGGATTGGTCATTATTTGGACTTCTCGTTGTTCCGTGGCATTTTCACGTTTTTCCCCTACGTCAAAATATGATTCATTGAATTATATGGTATGGAATGTGAGAACTGTTTTACACGAACAAAAAACGGATAATCCCATTAAGTGTTCAATTCCCGAACAAAAAAATATGAATATATTCCTACGAACAATACCGCGGAGGTATTAAACCATAAAGCCATAGGTATATTCGAGAACAATCGCATAGAAATTGTAACTCGGAATGAGCTTTTATTGTTTGCAGGAACGTTTCTAGTTTGCTTTGTCTGGTTCAGATGTGGATTTTAGTTCCATTAATAGTTCGTTCGATATATGATGTTCTGGTAAATTTCGCGCTCATGTTTGTTCCGTTACAGTTAACAGACGAAACCGCGACCTATTGGAAATGGAAAATGCTTTTCAGTCATGTATATCGATTCGCTTTGTTTCTGTCATACTGCGAGGAGAAATAATAGCTATTGGTTATTCCATTAGCTGAGAAATTTATTATTTCGAGATCGATTTAGTTTCAATTTTCATGTTCCGTACGAATGTAGTGCGGAGGAGTAGAACACCTGACCCGATATTGATTGGAATATCGGATGCCTAGGGAGTCATAGAAACGATTGCAACTGACCGTAATAACATTTCGGGAAAACAGAGAGGGGGTGGGGTGAAAGGGTGTGGAGGAGAGAATCCAAAAAGGTGTCGATTTTTCGAAAACCTAAAAAACATTTGAGGTTTTCAACACTAATGATTGAATTTTTAGTCCGTTATAATTCAAAATTGGCCATTCGTAAAATGAATTACAAGGTACTAAAAATGAATCGGCTTAACTTTTTCTATACAAACGTATTATAGGTTGAAAACAGAAAAATAAAATCAGTTCTAGGTTATTTTCGAAAAAAAAAACGACTGGTAACGAATGATTAACCAATGTTCATGTCATTTTGGTCTGATTCAAAGCAAAAACTCGAAAAAACCAATATCAATGTCCAATTAAAAGTTTTGCTTGGTTATGACTTCGAAATGTTACTATTGAAATTCGAAAAAAGTAAAAAACAAGTCAAAGAGTCCGTAAAAAATATTTTTTCGACGAATGATTTCTATTCAATAGATGGATTCTACTGTTAGAACTTCCAATGTTTCGGAGTTAGACCTTGTCTTACGATCGTAGTTATACATTATTGTTCAATTTGATGTGTTTCAGTGATATTTATTCATTATTTGTATTTATATTGAACTTGTATTTCATACTTTAACATGTTTTTGACTATAATAATTTTATTATTCTTCATGTACTTGTGTTTTATATTTGTGTTTCATTGTATCCTAATTATAATTATTTATTGTTCAATTTGATGTGTTTCAGTGATATTTATTCATTATTCGTATTTATATTGAACTTGTATTTCATACTTATACATGTTTTTGCCCATAATAATTTTATTATTCTTCATGTACTTGTGTTTTATATTTGTGTTTCATTGTATTCTAATTATAATTATTATTAGTTTTTTTTCACCGGACTCTCATATCGACAGATATTTAATGATGATCATTGTTTCCTTCGTCAATAATAATTAAGTTTTTCAGACAATGAGGTATATTTGATTTTGATCATAGAAAAATTGAAAACAAAGAATTCCTGATGTTTATTCCAAAGAACCTCAATAAACGTTTTCTCAACAGCATATTCAGGAGATTCGATTGATATTACTACAATGTCAAGTGGACAATTCCAAGCTCTTCATGTTGTAGCTCTTTGTTAAATCATACGATGTTGATGAATAAATAGAAATACTCTCCCGAAACCGGAATCGTGGAGTGAATCATATCACTGTGCTCAGTCGGTAAGGTAAAGGCGACCATTGACGCGTTGATCGTCTGTGAAAGGCGATGTTAGGATGGAAGGATCATTTCAGATACTGCAGATGAATATTTTCTGAACGATGCAAAGCATAGCGATTATTCGATAGGAAAGCGAAGACTGATCAGTCTTCTTCGTTCGAATTTTTTGGCTTGCTACAGCTGTTCACAATCATGTGTCCTAGTTAACGGCTGGCTTTAGAAGAAATGACATCACACAGCCATATTTGAAAGTTATTTCAAACTCGTTGTGTAAATTACTTGTTTAAGGAAACAGTTATGCTTATTTTTTATTTGAATCGAGTGGAAGAGGACTTGAATTTACATTCGAAGTTCGGCATTCGATGAACCGATTTCATTAGGATTTTTATAAAAAGTTTTAGGAACTGTTCTATGAACGAGATGGAAAAATTGGATATCACGTATGACACCATCTCAGTAGAATCTTATTCTGGCGTTCTCTTTGCCAACCATGTTGGCATTATGAGGATAAAATATTCCGATAATATTTGGTTTACCGAGCTACTCAGAGCTTCGAATAGAGATTTGATGAAATAGATAATTCAGTTCATCTCGGAAACGAATGAAAAATGATAAATAACACTTCACTGGTAGAAGGACAGATATCCATTTCTCGATTCTCAATCAAATCGCTGAACAGAGGTTTTTTTTCCAGTGGTAACCAAGATAAAAATATGAAAAAAATCTAATTTGAGCCGATTCGAATTTTCTTCACCCTTATTTTTTTTGGCCACAATAGAATAGGCAAAATGTATATTATCCGAATGAAATCTACAGGACTTCTCATTCAGGAAGTGGTTGTAGTTCCATAATCTGAAATTTCAAACTCCTTCAATATATGGAAAATAAAATAGTTGGAAGTAAAATTGTGAATGAGCACGAGTTGGAATTAAAATTATAAAAATAATAAAATAAAATCTATGGTAGGAGGAGTTTATGGATTTTTTTATTGATTTATTCCTGTATTTCATTGAATTGATCTGAACTTGTCAGTTCTGTCCACAATGATTTTTTCACAAATTTTGTGTGTTATTTTCACAATTATTTTATTTTCGATTTCATAAGTTCAATTATTTCTATTCGAATCGATTATTTTTCAATGAAAGGTCATTCTGTTACCAGTGTTTCGAATTAGGTCCTCATTTCTGCAGCAGAAGATTTTTAGAAACAATACTTACAGGTTCTGTATTACATTGACAATCCAAAAATTCAGTTTCATGATTCAAAAATCATCCAACTGGATGAATACATTAAAATTATTTGTTTAATTTCTGCGACCATCAAGGGACAGGAGAAACGAATTAACATTCACTTTGAATTTTTGAGGTTTGTAAGCCTCAGGAAAAACCTCCCTCGGCAAGGAATTCCAAAGCTCAGCTGTTCTATTATAAAAAGATCCCTGAGCAAGAGAGGCCAGACAGGTCTTCAAGTTCACAACAAAGGGGTGGGAATTCTGTACTCGTCGAGTCATCCGTGTAGATATTGCCAAGGGTGGAACGATGGATAACAATTCAGAGAGCTTCGACCGTGAAAATATCTATAGAAGAGAGAAGTCTACGATGCTCCAATGAAGTAAAAGAAGCCTATGAGCGAAGTATCACCAACAAGACGGATTGCGTTTCTCTGAATAGAATCGAGAAGCCTCAATGAATGTTTTGGTGCCGAACTCTACACATGAGAACTATATTCCAAGACAGCCTTGTAGATCATTGAAACCGTTCATCAGTTGAGGCCCTCTGTATGATTTACCGTTCCACGTCGAATTGTTTACTGTCGATATTGGCCAAGATTTACAGCCGATAACGATGTCGGCTTTCGTGCCTAGTTCTCCTGTTGCAAAAAGTGATATAATTCATTCCACTCCACAAAGGACTCGAAAGAAGGTCAAAGGGCGAAATAAAATCGATATCAGCAGTGAAGTGGGGAATTTTCATTGTTGTTGTACCCCAGATTTTCTTCTGTGGCGGTCAAGGAAGCGAGTTTTTTTTTTACTTTTCCAATCGACCGAGAAAGGTTCACATTACCTACGAGAACGTGATTTGATTCAGACGACCTTCGTCGTTTCGAATTTGGTGTACAGAGTGGTCTCTTCTTTTATGTTTTGAATTTTTATAACGTCAAACATATGAAAGTTGGAAAATATATTTCATTCACACTTATTCGGAAATGTGGTTATTTTTAACCTACTTCCAGGCTAGAAAGTGACCAATTGTTCATTGAGGAGAAGACGAGATACGAAATATCTTTCCCGACCTCCTTTGAAACTTTCCAACCTCTTCGTCTTCTATTCAGAACGTCATTCTACCACTCGGGATTCACGAAGTGTTTAGAATCCCAGCTAACGTGTACACACCAACGTTGTTATACAACACAAGCTGACCCTGACACGATATTGTAGCTACCACACACTATATTAGTACCGAAAGTACGAATAAGATATAGGTACTCACTTTCTTCCTTCCCTAATCCTCTTTTATAACTGAAGACTCACCCAGTTTTAAGAAATGGAATTTTATCACTTCATCAGCTATTTTCCGTACAATATCTTCATCATTGTCGCTAATCAGAGCCAGTCCAATTTTATCATTAACATTGCCCTTTATTTGAGTGAGTAATTTACACCAAATTGTATCGAAATTGATCTTGAAAATATTAATTTCTTGTTCACTTTATGGAATTAGTTCGAATTATTGTGAATAGAATAGCATACAAACCTCAAGAAAAGATATAATTTCCCTCTAGAGAAATGATCCCCTTTTCGCCTCGGTATGTGATATACTACTATGGTAAGAAGTTGGTGCATTCCGAATTGGTTGAATGATTTTACATATAATCATTGAACCTGAATTCGATATGGAAGCATGTGCCCCTCCTGAAGTTATGAATGTGACAATCGTGCTTTGTTGTTTTTCATTCTCACCAAGGGGGGGAAGGTGTTACTTCTTATTAGAGAAAATGCTTGGATGACGGTGATTTCTCAGGTCAGTAGTGGAGAAGGGTATTTGTTTCAAAACTCCTTTGTATTTCTGGTCACTCTGTAGCCACAGAGTTTCTACTATCTGGTTTCTCTTTTCATTTCGAGGGTTGTGAATGGATTTTCCCGTTGGGTACGCTATTTCGTCGACACAAAAGTGAACGAGTCGGTAACGCTTTTCAGGCCGTACAGATTTTCAGATTATTTCACGCTATCATCCCTTCGAGGGCGCCATTCACTGTAAATACCGTATTTTGATTCAGCCTCGGTTATTAAAATAAATGTTTGGTGCATATATGGTTTTGCGTTTTTTGCCAGATCATGAATGCCTTTAGGGGAAAAGAAAAGGCTTTTGAGACTAGGAAGCGCAAGGAATTTTATTGACGATCATTCGAAAATAGGCCTCTTGACAACTTTTTCAGGTTAGTAAAAGATCAATTGTTCATTGAGAAGAGGAGGTCAGAAAAGTACTTCATTCACGATCACTCTAGAACGTCTTGGTTTCTAACCTATTTTCAGGTTGGAAGTGAGAGTGGGAGTAAACTGTATGATTAAGTACCTCAGATACTCTCTTTGAAACCTCGAGCCTCTTTGATGACAACGACCTGACGACAGGTTCCAGAAATGAAATTGTTATCGATTTATCAGTCATTTTGTCAATCACAGCTTCTGCCTATTTCTTCTTGATATCACTCTCACGTTCAGGGTCAGTACATGTTTTCAGGTTCATGGTACTTACTCGCCATAATCCATTCACTTTCATTGTCGAAACTGCCGCTATTATTTCAATATTTGCTCCTAATATTGCTTATTTGTGATGATACTCGTGAAACATAATCGAACCAACGAATGTCAAAAATATTCATCAAAATCAAGCAAAATGTTAACAATCTTCAATTGATACATAGACGAATTACATCTGCAAATAATGACAATAATGACATTTGTTAGGAGCTTGATCCAGCTCGTCTATTCGCAACACCTACTTGGAATACAATATTCATTGAAATTATCATCGCAAATGTTTCTTGAAATTATTTCTATGATACCTCGGCAAAAGTTATATTTTTCCATCGAGAAATTGCTCACCCCATACTACGACCTCTGTAAACAATATTTTTCTCTAGAGAACAATGATCAACTTTCCACCTCGCTATGACTCATAGATATATCATTTATTGCGCTTCGGGATGAATCACTTTGGCATGCGCTAGAAAGACTCGACATCTGAATTATTTGATGATGTAATGTATTTTTTTCAGATATCAGAATAAATCGGAGGTCACGCTAACAACTGGCTGGATAATCTCAGTAGCTGAGGCCAACACATGAAGAAGAAGAAAGGGTATATCAGAGGGTACAACTTGATGAGATGGATTGGGAGATATTTCGAATGTTCGCGCAGAATGGTGAGCTGGTATATTTTTCTAATATGATTATTTTGAACATCAACGATATCTTCCATAGTCAACCTTTGTATGGATACTTGTCCATTCCTATATATAAACAAGTGAAAATGATCCTGGACATTTCAGACAAACTGTTTCGTGGCAAAACAGATACCGTAATTGTTGGGACTCGTCAAAAATATAATTCATCAGATAACGCCAATAAATATAAAAACCTTATCTGATAAGCCAGAAATTTCCGCTGATATATACTGGCTGTTATATATCTGAAGGTTCATGAATGCTCTCATGATATTTCGAATTGAAAAACCCTCTGATGATACGAGTTCAAAAAATTATTGTATCCCCAGTTGCATGTTGTGGCGAGCTACCCGTTCGACTTGGACAACTGCTTTCTTGGCTTATAGTCCAGTATCAATATGCTCCCAAGTAACAATATCTCCTCCTGAAACTGCTAACTTGGTTGTGAAAACATTTGTCGAGTGCTCGTGTATTCATTTTGGAATCACGGTAATTGACCTCCATTATGAATAATTCTTTCATTAAGAATTTTCATATTTTTTTCAGATTTTTCAATTGCTTCTCATTGATTTTTGTATGATCGCACCTTGGTCTTTCCATCTCTCGTTTCGATACTTCTAATTTCGATTTCTGTAATGCTTACTCATTTTGCATAATTTACATTTTTCCTTTCTTAATGTATTTTTTATTCAATTGATATGATCATTTTATCAATTCCGATATCCTTATTTCCATTCTGTCAGAGCTTTGTAATTTTATTTCGACCTATCAGGTTCTTCAACGGTATTTTTATATTTATTTTCAATTTGCGTATTGTTTGTGTTGACTTTTGGGTTTGTTTTTTTATGTTCTTTCTTCCCATTCATTGATGTAGCTATTCTTGTCAGTTCAATATTTGTTCATTTTTTCACAATTCTGCTCATATTTTGTTTCTTTTCATTGTTTTCCCAAATTTAATCTGCTTATTTTCGTTTGGTCGAACTCAATTCATCTGTTTCTCTTCAGTTCATCACCGTTGTAAGACTAGACTAGTAACAAGACACGGTTTATGATTGTTCAACAATGATTGTAACTATCTGCCTCGTTGATAATTCAAGAAACGGTAAATTGATCAATGAGTCACTATCAAAATCATTACATGATAGTAGGTGAAATTGGCAACTTTCCAGATTGAGCCATTGCAACATCAGTCGGGAAGGGTATTAAAACATTCGATGAAAACAATCGCAGTTTCCGTTCAACCCTGAACCCAAGTCTCCTATCGTCAAGACGAAATCATCGATATTTCATTCTGAGAGAAAAAATAGTGAGTTTCCTATTGGTGAACAGCCAACTTTCACAGTCTAATCAAATTCTAGAAGAACGATCGTCGACAAAACAATGAACACGCAAAAACTCGTAGAACGGATGGAATCAATACTGTAATTGCTGCTATTGACGTTGTATTAATGTACCGACGTCTACATATTGATGAAGTGAGCAGTCTAGACGCTCTTTTGAAGAAGTCATACTAGTCTCTATATGATTAGAAAACAAATTTCATGTCTCTGAATGTGAACCGATGAAATGACTGACCTATTCAAGTGGAAATTTCCCTAGCTAGGTCCAAAATTCGGTGTTATCATTAGGAAAGAAATAATGAAATTTCTCTGTAATCATATGGTAAAATTAAAATGATGATGGAAGCGAGTGATTTCAGCGAATGAATTATAAACCAAAATGTATTGAAAATTTGTTTTGAGACACTGAATGTTCTGAAACTTGGAATAGAAAATAAATTGATTTTATCTTTACATACATTTATATGTATGCATTCGACAAACCGTATTGTTTCAGAGATTTAACCTAGAAGTTGAAACAACAGCTCTATGGATTCACGCATCACCGGTTCGAAATGGCTGTGGATAATTTATTTTTGTTTTTTATCATTCCTCTCTTTCACCAGACTGTTCATTTGATTCAATCGAACTCTCGATGATTTTGATTTAGATTATACAGTGTGGTCCACTAAGTCTGCAACAAATGGGAAACTTTTTTATTATCGATTCCTCAGAAAATTTTATTCTTGACAAAAGTTGGTGCATGTTCCAAAACTATACCAAGTGTACCTGAAATGGCTTTATGACAATCACCATACAGGATAGGCCAAAAAATATAAATTTCGTTCAAGAGTAAAGTACCCTTATTTCAGAAAATATAGAAATATGTTTTTTAACGAGGCAAATACTTTACTAACTACATAAAAATATTTGTGTTATTTTAGAGTTCTGTTAAATATCGTTGCAACAAACAAGAAAATGACGGGCACCTAAAAAATACAAATCCATGTAAATTATACAAATTCACTTCAATTTGATTAGAAATACTCCAAACCGATTTGATTGTAGCTATTTCAAATACATATTGAATCAAAATAGTAAAAATATGTATCATACGGGGGTACTTAATTCAAAATTTTCCAAAAGAAAAAAAAAATTCGAATAGCAGGCCATGACTTCGTATCTGAACATAACTTTCAATTCTAAGCAACTTTTCTCCTCAACATATTTCTATATTTTCTGAAATAAGGGTACTTTACTCTTGAACGAAATTTATATTTTTTGGCCTATCCTGTATGGTGATTGTCATAAAGCCATTTCAGGTACACTTGGTATAGTTTTGAAACATGCACCAACTTTTGTCAAGAATAAAATTTTCTGAGAAATCGATAATAAAAAAGTTTCCCATTTGTTGCAGACTTAGTGGACCACACTGTATATGTATTTAACGCTATCAATTTCGACATTTTGCTATGACAAAAACCTCATTTTTTCGAAATCATCTTATCTTCAAGCACCTAGATTGATAAATCAAAATATTCACTGCTTGACAGCTGGTTAGAGATGTTCGCGAAATACAATGAGATACTACTGAATATTTTGATATCCTTGAATCCTATGTGAAAAAAGTAAAGATTGTACATATTGTAATTCATCTCATCAATAAATATCCAATTGGCTATGTTTTCTAGAATATCCCAGAGTCAACTTCAACTTGTCACTGCACATTCAACTTTGAAAGAGAGAACAAGAGAATGAGAAAAAAAATGGCAAAGTTGTAAAAAAGGGACGATAGAGGGAAAGAGAAGAAAAAAAATAGAAGAAAAAATCTACAGCTTCCTGTGAGATTTTTACTATGAGAATGTTTACAACACTTGTTTTTCTATAGTGAAAACAATTGAGTATCTGGCTGAAGATTTTTTGTAGCGAAACACGTGCCGCTGATTCATAAACCTCATTATGGGAAACTGTTCAAGCGTTTTTTGACATGAATTCACCAAGTGTTGACCGGTTCTATTCAATTGAAGCAAAAGAAAGAGATGAAGGAAGATAAAAGGGAGCAGAGCGAGGAGGAAAGAGGAGTCCCACTGGTCAACAGCTCGCCTTCACAAATTAAATTCTAGAAGAGCGAACCACAATGAAACAATGAACACGCAAGAGCTCATAGAACGAATGGAATTGATATTGTAATTGCTGTTATTGAGTGTAAAGTACATACGTGTAGGTACATACTGATGAAGCGAGTAGTATGCAGTCTAGACGTTTTCATTCAGACGTCATACCAATACCGATATAATTAAGAACAAAAGTACTCGGAGTTGAATGCTTCACGTTCAACACGACCCTTTTGTCTTTCGCATACCCTCTGGTGAACTTGTTGAACAGCTAGGTCGAGTATTCCTCTTGACAAACTCCTCGAGTCTTTAGTAGTTACTTGTTTAGTTCATCCCAATTTATGCATTTTTTAACGAGCGTGTTTGGTAATTTGGTGTTTAGAAACGAAGTCACGTTCGAAAATCCTCTGTATTTCCATTTTAAAAACGATGTGGTTTGTTGTATACCACCCCGAAATGATGCAGAAAAGTTGCTTTTCAAAATTTATTTTCTATCGTTCATTGTGTCTTCGAGTGATTCTGGTAGGCAGCTTTCTTGTTTTTCAAATTTCAGCATGATTCGTATATCCTTATTATTAACATTACTATCACATTTCACCGAAAGAAGAGAGCTAAATATAGAAGAACGAGGAAGGGAAAAGAAAAAAAGAGCGAAGGCATAGGGGAGAGAGACAAAAGATCTCTAGACTCACGACAAAAAGGTGGAAAGACTGAATTCATCAGGACAACCGTGATGCAACTTCCGAAGGTGAGAAGCAACATGCATGAAAATGTGGAGAATAAACAGATGGCTCACTTTCCTACGGTGTTGCAGAAAAGTGAGTGAGTTCTTGAGTGAAGAATCACAACCAGTGATTCTCGACATCAATATAGGTATTGGCTCGTCTGAAGAAGTGCATTTTTTGTGAACTCAAACGAAAGAGAATTTACTGTTTCACATGATCTACAACTGAGTCAAGTATCATTCGTGATTATCCAATAATCTTGCTCGAACTTTTCGTAGTAATAATCTACTAATAGATTGGAGAACGTATTCGTATGATTTGATGACGGTATCTTTCTCTGCTGTCGAAAACAATTTTATTACATAAACAAATTTTTTAGAACGCAATGTCGACATAATATCACTCATTGATAAAAAATTGTACCTATGTGTGCCTTTTTCGTTTCATTTACCCGAACCCACGCACAGAACTTGTTTCTGGGTACTTCAGTTTCTGTTAATCAAAATGTTATTCTTGTGCTCTGCGAAATTCCCGATTTCACCCCTCAATAATTGAAAATAATCCGATTTATATTTCAACTAGATACGAAACCAAACCAAAGCTGCTCTCTCATCAATTATTTCCAAATGTTCAAGCCAATTTGTGTTCTATGCCTGAGCGGGTTTCAGAAACTTTTTCTGGCCGGGAGGAAAACAAATGCAATTCGAATTTTTTTCACGTACATTTCATTCAATACAATTCAAATTAAATCCTGTGTCCTGGAATCGATCGGAATTCATTTTTTCGGTTTCAGTTTTCCCACACTCATTACCAGTGTGTACGTTGCCCGATATGATATTTTAATATTTCTGTATTATTGAACATGTGGGTTGTCTATAAATATCTTCTTTGTGGTGGCCTGTAATCTTCGACTTCTCAAGATGTTTCTGAACAAGTCATATCCGGTATACTATTTGAATATACAGTATAGGAATAACTGTGAAATGTTGATGGAAGTACTCCAATGCCATAAACATTCGAAACCAAATCGGGAATAAGTACACAGACAAACTACTTGTATAGTCTGATTGATTCAAGTTCAATATACTCGGTACAAATGGAAAACCGCGAGTGCAATGGAGAGATCAAAGC
Organism: Zygogramma bicolorata; assembly: GCA_032362365.1. Lineage (NCBI taxonomy): Eukaryota > Metazoa > Arthropoda > Insecta > Coleoptera > Chrysomelidae > Zygogramma > Zygogramma bicolorata. The sequence continues at coordinate 266,717 of JAVJAQ010002172.1, read as the reverse complement.
ATTGTCGGATCACTAATGAAAAAGACATTTTTCTTACCGCTGCACGAGTTTTTATTGCATATCTTGTAAATGAGGAATATGCATGTTTTTTTTTGGTCTCATATTAATCATTTTTATAATAATCATATACATTTAATTTCTTTGAGCCGTTCAAACGTCGTCATTCAGCGGGAGCTTTGGATGACGTTACATGACATGTCCCGTGTTTGTGCACTCTATTGTGACAGTTTCGATTGCTATATAGATCATTGAAGCTAGGAAAACTTCTTACAATTATTGAATTCTTACAAATATTGTATGGTACCGAAGTACAAAATCACTATTAATAATACACCCTATGATTTTTCGTACTCCGAGAGATGCGAAAGTACAAAATCAATGGTGTAAGATGATGATTAGGGATAATGTATCTTTGAAATCGTGATTATATTATTGTGAAGATCATTCAAACGTAAGTATGCCATATCTATATACAACTCAGTGTGAATTACTCACACAAGTGTGTTTTGCATTAGGTTTGAAACTGACCTAACCTAGTTTACAACATATCAGAGTATCGATTTTTAACATACATCACTGCTTTGGGCATTTATTAATACCAGTTTATGTCATGGATAGAAATATTATATCATATAACATAATAATAACCACGAAACTTTCACTCCTTTTATCTCTGCGTACGTAAAATCGAGATTTGATTCAAAATTCATCATAAATGTAACTACTTTCGGTGAATCATCATCATCCCAGATTCACTAGAAATCACCCCAGGGATACAGGGTTGGGATATTTTTCTCGCACCTAACCTAACCTAACACCATCAATACATTATGAATATCGACAGAAATAATATGTTGTGTCGTCTGACGTCACATTTGGTTTCGACTAATAGTGACGCGTTTTGTAGGTTTAAATTTCCCCCTCCTATTTTTTAACTTTTTTATAGATTTCAATGGGTCCTAATAATAACTGAATGAAAAAAATGTTTTTGATTATAATGTGACCATAATGAGATACGAGAAAAATTATCTGACACAAATTTGAATTTCATCCGTATTACCTATTCTGAAACAGTACATTTTAATGATCACGAAGCAGTTTTATTATCCTACACCTGAAAGCTTTCATGATTTTATTTCAATCTGAGAGCATTTTCATAGCTTTTTTATGACTATTTTGAAGAATTTAGAAGAATATGATGCAGGGTTGGCTGTGATGTGACATGAATAAAGAAAGTATCGGGTACATAAGACGCTGTCGTTAATCCTGTTTCGTGCTAAGGGCCTACCTCAAATATCTTCATGATAGTTGGAAATTACAAAGATTTTGTAGAGATAATTTGACCAATTGGGATAACAATCAGTGCTCCAGTTTAATGTGATGGTAGATCTGAATAGTAACGCACATTCAATCTTGAGAGACAATATTAATTAAATTGTTAGATCTGTACATTTGATGCATTTCCAACGCGTGAAGTTGTATGAGGGATTTTGCTCAACAGATGACGATAAAAGGAAGTACTGGAACTCAATATGGTGATTGAGTTAGCTATAATATATTCTGATATAAAATGAATTCACCTCTCTTCTGGATATTGAATACAGCTTATGATATGGATATGAACTAGGTACGAGCATATTTCCACAGAGCAATATAAAATTCTTCCGCTTATATATGGGGATACTTTTAAAAACAATAAAATCTCTGATGTCTCGCCGAACGGAATTTAATAACTGGCAGACTTCATTTCAACGAAGAGACATTGGCGGTGTAATATGATAACCATTTGCAACGGATTTTATATTTCAAAATGGAGGCTTTTTCATCACCTTGAACTTCATTCTTGTGAAAATGGAACTCATTTCTTGGATATCAAATTAAAACTGGTAGTAGAAAGGGGGCTTCTATTCAAAATTGCTCTCCTGAACTCGAATACTTCCCACATATTCCTCGAGGAATGGCGGAGGACCCCTTTGAATGTATATCGGGGTGAAATTTGCCCCGAACTCGTTATTTCAGTTTGGGGTGTTTGAAGACGTTTCTGTCGAAAATGGCTGGCGGTAATGGATTTATAATGTAGGTACGGCCGAATTAGGTTTGGCTCTGACATTGTTAGGCTCACTGAATGAGCAGGGTGTATATTCGAGGACTGACATATAATGTGGTTTAAATTGAATACTGAGTCACATTGGCAACGACGAGAAGGTATTTTCAAGGTGGTGATAATGAGCATCTGAATGGATTGATGTGGAATATTTCATTCACGAAATTCTATTAACGGCACAAAGATCTGGAAAGACTTGGACGCAACGAATTTTTCGCTAACTTAGTTGATTTTGAAATTATTGCAATTGTTTTTTAATTTAGTTCTGGTAGTCTCATCGACCGCCCTATCCATTGTATTTAATGTCAATGTTAATACGATCATATTTTGGACTGCAAATTGGACTGTTCAGTTTCGTTCCTTCGCCACAATGAGCTATTTACAAGGTCTGTTCATATTGAATTCATTAATTTTGACAACAGATATGACGTCTTTCTTGAAAATCCATGTGTTATCATATAAAGTGGACCGAAAACAAAAATGTTCGCCATTTTAGAGCTGTCATTTTAATTTTTACATTGTCATTTTTTATTGTAAAGAATGTAAAATTCAGTTACAAAACTAAATTTGACCCAGACTGAGAAACTCACATTTATCTAAAACAATTGAATTTGAGAAAATATGTGAGTTTGTGAAAAGTAACTGTGTTCAAAACCAACCATCAAAGAGGTCAAAAGTAATGGCCAACTGAGCTGCTTCTTGGTGAAGTAGACTGTTTGGGACCTTCGGTTGAGGCGTTGTGGAGAGGACATCAGGCTTGTAGTACCCATGTCATATTGATGATGCCACAGGAGGGTGGAGTATATATGTATTAGGTTAAACGTGTAGGGTTTATTGCGGCCCAACCATGAGCTATCACCCACGGCTGTATAGGCAGGACATCAAAATTCATGAGCAAAGACACAATTTCAATCGCAAAGAAGAGATTCTCAACATTCATAGAACATGGATGCCAGCGGTTCAAAACATATAGACCCTCCCAATGATAGAGGAGAAGGTTCAGAAAAAGTCATTTAGGGCTAATAATTGATGGTCCGACACCGAGTCATTCGATAAATACAGAATCATTAATTGAACCACATTCAGGTTCATAAACCGGCAGACCGCGGCTCGGAAACCCGGAAACATCCAACAGTTCATCAGTTACGGGCTATGAAAGCTTACACTCATTGATAACACCCTTGAAATGATTTAACCGGTAGGTACTTATTCTTATCACTATAATCATGATGAGTCCTTGTACCCTTTTACCCCCCTGATGATTGTCCCCTCCCCTCGAGAAATGGGCTTCATTTCGCCCTTGACTCAAACTGTATCGCTAAAAGATACGATAAGTTGGAATAAAGTTGGAACTGACGACAATCAAATTGTTCTCTTAGCTACCAGAAGACGTTAATGTGTGCCACCTGGTTCACTCGTCTATTAATCAGCAAAATATTAGATGCTATATATTGCGTGTTCCTCGTTTTAATTAATTAAGGAATTCGCGTGCCCACGCAATTTGTTCAAGGGTACTATTTTCACACCACAGCATAAAATATGACGAAGGCAAGGCTTTTTCCGGAATCGTCCATGAACGAGTGAGCAAGTCATGTAATACAGCGCGGTAGTTGAAATTTTCCCCATTAACTTCTGAACGGAACAAAATACCAAGTTGGATGTCGTTTCGTGACCTCAGTAGATTTATTTAGCTGGGGGATGGTTTGGACCAGGTCAGATAACTGAAAGCAGTATTATTTCGTTACCGACGTTTCGAATTTTATAGTCATCCTCAAGGCACTACAAGGATACAGTAAATCAGATGTATACACACATACACATAGAATGGATTCTGAGAATGAGAGATCGAGATTGAGTAATTTGGTACTTATTTTGAATTCAAATGGTAGCAAAAAGGTAAAATGAGTTATGAATGAGATTTCATAATGTAGAAAACGGTTTCACTCACAAAAATTTCTTGTTTTCCTGAAAGCTGATATAAAAAGACATTCACATAAAATAAAAAATGTCAAGTTTTCAATATTGAAGTATATAAAAGTATATTTCTGGTGAAATATGAGCAAAAATTGAATATGAAAGAGGACTTGAAAAATAAAAAAAAAACAATGGGTTAATTTCAATGTGGATACAGCTGAAAATTGAAATGGTTGTCATCATAGGCGAACGGAAACTGTAAGGTATGGTCTTTATCTGGATCCTTAAATTTATTTATAAGGTGGAAATAAGAATTCGAAAACTAAATTTCAAATGTGTACCGAATTTCCTTGAAATTATCTTGATTTCTCATTCTAAGAATCGATTCTAGTCACACATTTATTTCTTATGTGAATATATCTGATTTAATGTAAACTTGTAGTACCCTGAGGATAGGATGACTACATGAAAGTAGAAACGTCGGCAACGAAATCATTCCAGTTCTAGTATTTAGGTGAAAACTCCAATCAGAGAAGAAGTTTTACCCTTACGCCAAATCGATACTACTCGCACACGACGCGCGCTTCACTGACCAAGTTCTTTCGAAGGAGAAGAAATTTATACTGTACCTCAACACTGAGATGAGTTTATCACATAAGGAATTGAGCTACTATCTGCATCACTCTTCCAGAGAAGATTGAGTACTACCTATTGGACCTGTAAAGGAACTCGTCTCTAAATTATCCTGATTAGTAAGTGATGAGATTGGAACCTTTGGTGTAAAACTTGAAAACATTCGCAGGTATTTCTCACCTGCTCTACCTTCGGTAGTAAAATATATAAATAACTAATCCTAGTCTTCAGATTTAGTATCATTTTTTTTTCTGAAGATGCTAACCTTGCTAGCGAAAAGCGCGTCGAGTGCAAGTAATATCAATTTGTTGTTAGGGTATTGATCTATACAGAAAGTTTTATCCTGATCAATATTCTATTACAAACTAAATGAATGGGCAACTGCACTATCCATAATACTGCTACATTTAGGTATTTATACACTGTCAAATGCATTGAGGAGCCTATTGTCATATACATCTTTGATCAGTCTCGAATTCCAACAGCAGTGACGTCACACGCGTAAATGATGGCTGTATAATGTATACTTAATCATTGACTTCATCTCACCTTGACTCGCTCTATATCTGTTACCATTTCAGAAACTCCTATCGTAGACTACAATTTGGATAACCCTGTATATTTGGTTGGCGCACTGAATATTTCAAAATGGAAAGCTATCGTTATCAGCTGACATTGGAAGTAGTCATTAGTGTTTTGCCAAAGGCTAGAATGAGTATTTTCGTTCTGTATGTATTATTCCTTGGGTGTAAATCATGCTCCTATCCAAGGTTCAATGTTTACAATAATCACCACCATTCAGGGCGTGTTAGAATAAAAAATGTTGAAGTCTTGAAGAAATAACTACGAATAACATCCGAAGTTTATAGAGAGCCTATCAGATACTCATTGAAAAGCTTGTGACTTTGTGATAGCAGTGATTGTAATTTCCAAGAAAGTCGTTTCATTGAACTGTCCAGAAATGAGACACTCAGGGTGGAGTGAATAAAAGTGAGCATGAGTTCAAACTATAGATCCGTCTTTCTCATACCTCATCAACCCGAATAGGTTTGTCCCGAAAAAATTGAGCAAATGCTCGCACTCAAACTTTATTCACTCTACCCAATATTGGATATTCCTCGATATTATTGTGTCCGATGGGTATATTGTATATACGCAAGTATTGAATGAATACTGTGATTGCTCAAAATTGTTTGGGCAACACTCGATTATACTCATGCGTCGTATAAAATAATAATATCAAGGCCAAAGTCCCTTTTTCAGGTGACAAGTCAAAATTACCAAAAGAAATTAGAGAGATGAATTGGTACCCAACGAAAAGATTGCCCAAATTTACAGCACAACTAATGCCCCTATATGCCCCAGCCTCGCATGGATAATAAATGGTTATTGTGAGTTATTCCTAAGGTATAAAATATACCATCGCAGACTTTTTTGTGGACCTCCCTAAGGTGTACAATACTGGAGTACATTATTTTGATCTATCTCAATTTGCAATGTAAGCTGAAAAAAATGTGTTTATTCACGACATTGCATTAGAAACCTCTAAAATTATCAGTTATTCTCTACTATTTTATGCATGTATTGAATATATAAACCTTCCTCTTGAATTACTTCATCAATTGAAAGAAACCTCATCAAAATCCGTTGCGTAGGTTTCAATATATCTAAGCATTCAGAGGGACAGACAGACAGCCGAGGGGGTGACCACTCATCAAAAAACGTACACGTATTGCCGAAATCCCTCATGATTTCCTGAAAAATTTGGGATTTCCGAGGATTTCCTGGAAATCTCATGTGATTTCCAGAGATTTCCGGAGATTTCGTGGAAATCACATAAGATTCAGAGGGATTTCCGATGATTTCATGGAAATCGCATACGATTCCAAGAGATTTCCGATGATTTCTTGGAAATCCCAACCCATTTCGATAGATTTCCTAAACATTATAAAATAATTATTGCGACAAGTTATTGAAAATGAGACATTTTAAAGTAGTTTTGGTGCCTGAATTACAAAAAATGAAAATATTTTCTGTCATTTCAAAGTCATTTAGTCAAATTTATTTCATTATTTCGATCAAATATTACTTAATCCCGAGCTTAATCCGAACGTGTGTATTCTTGAGACCGAAATATTATTTCGCAGCAGAGAAATTGAGTTCTTGCTAAAAATGTTTCAATTTGAGAATATATGTATTGAGAGAAATAAATTCTGGTTCCATCGAAGTTTACTTATATATTGATCCAAAAAATAATAATCTGATTGAATGAAGCAATCAAATTTGATAGAATCAAATTTATAGCTATTGCACGAAGGCTTGTCAAATTCAATTCAATCATATGGCCCTATTGATTCGACACCAAGATATACTTGAGAAAAGTAACAGAAAAATGTAGTAAGGCAAACGAATTATTTATTTGATAAAATGAATATGCGCTTGAATCTAGGCTTGAATTGATAGTTGATGTTCAAGAATTAATTTTTCTTGCTTTAAAAAAATATATGACTTTTACTTCTTTGGAAGAAAGAATTTTGTTCGATGGGACCAATCTTGTTTTTTTCGTTAAGTAATATATAACTCAATCAATTCTTGTGATTCATTTCTGCCAAAAAAATAACAATTGTATGAAGAGGGTAATAGACGATTTAAAAAAGTACAGGAAATTTCAAATCACATTGCTTTATCAAACTTAAAATTTCGTACATTGACTAGTTTGAAAATTACACACTCAAACATGTTTTTTGTTTTTGAATATCTTTTCAATTTTTGTTTTTTCCTCGTGGTTAATGGAAAATGGTCCGTTTCCAATGAGGTTAATTGGCCCAAAAAATATAATTTTTTTTTTCAACCAACTGAACATCATCACATTTTGGCCATACATATGAATCCAGCTCCCATCTGAGGAATTTTATTTTAAATTCATTTTCTGAAATGATGTCCACAATAAGACCAATATACCACGTGTCGTAATATACAGCATAATAGTGTTCTATCATTACTTTTAAACTTGTGTCGTCGTGGTTTTGATTCTCTTTTATTACTTTTTTTCTGATGTACTCATATTTTTACATCGTATATTTCTGTCTGATGACAAATGTCCTTTTTCATGGGAAAAGAGCCAACATAAAGTTGATTTTCGCACGATCATTTTTTTATCATTTGCATTTATGGTCAGAAAAGAACAATCTGACTCCATGTTTTTATTTTTTTGTTTCGCCTCACTATAGTCCCTAATATCTAAGTTGTCGAATTTTTTCAATATTTCCAGTTCCTTTTCAATATCCGTATAGTCCTGCTCATTCACTAGACTATTTTAATCGTTATTTTCAATAATTTTTTACCTCGATTACTTCAACTTATTTCTCATTATCGGACTCCGAATCTATTTTCATCGGTTCGCCGGCTTTGATAAATACTTTTTATGCATGACCGGGCATAAAGTTGCACTTTACTTTACCTCGATTACTTCAACTTATTTCTCATTATCGGACTCTGAATCTATTTCCATCGGTTCGCCGGCTTTGATAAATACTTTTTATGCATGACCGGGCATAAAGTTGCACTTTATCGCCCGGATTTGCGGGCGTAAAGTAGCTGTTTATCGTCCGCGGACTACTTTATCGCCCGGCGGGCGATAAAACCGTTGAGCAGGCGCTAAAGTAAATTTCAATCTCATATCGATAGAAATCTATAATCCGATGGTTTCAATAAATGCAAAATTATTGAAACATACATCTGTATTATACAGGAGTGCACAATTCTTACTTTCTTCGGCTTGAATCCGTTTCAAAATCACTAATGAATAATCTGTGATCACAAAAATTGACAGCGAATATGTCTACTACTATCCTAAATAATCTTATTTCGAAAAATTGACTGAGTTGCCATGGTAACATTTATTCCATCATTCCTGATTTATTCTGTTTCCGATATGATATGAATATACATCCTCACTGCAGCCTTTTATGCATGACCGGGCATAAAGTTGCACTTTATCGCCCGGATTTGCGGGCGTAAAGTAGCTGTTTATCGTCCGCGGACTACTTTATCGCCCGGCGGGCGATAAAACCGTTGAGCAGGCGCTAAAGTAAATTTCAATCTCATATCGATAGAAATCTATAATCCGATGGTTTCAATAAATGCAAAATTATTGAAACATACATCTGTATTATACAGGAGTGCACAATTCTTACTTTCTTCGGCTTGAATCCGTTTCAAAATCACTAATGAATAATCTGTGATCACAAAAATTGACAGCGAATATGTCTACTACTATCCTAAATAATCTTATTTCGAAAAATTGACTGAGTTGCCATGGTAACATTTATTCCATCATTCCTGATTTATTCTGTTTCCGATATGATATGAATATACATCCTCACTGCAGCCTTGATATATTTCTATCGTGTTAGATATAAAGAGGTATCCATCTACATGACATCAAATATACCGGTCGTGCATAAAATGTTGTACTTATGTATTTCGGGCGTAACTTGGTTTTATGGACCTAGGCGTGTTAATATTACTTACACGCTGCGGTCCATAAAAGCCTATTTTACGCTCTTAATACATAAATAACTAAGTAAGTATTGTTATAATATTCCTAATCAATTTCGTATATCCCCATTTTTCATATTTTCCATCTTTTCTATAAGTAAGTAATTAACATTACCAAGAAATCAGGGACGCAGGTAATTGGTTGAGAAGACTGAAGCATGCCTAAAAAAATAATAAATCAAACCAGGTGGAAATGGATTACTGTTCAGGAATTTAATTACTCTTGACTACTAGAGTAATGCACACGTTTTTAAGTTTGATACTGATTTCACCCATTTCACTTCTGAAAATGTTAATTTGTTTTAAGCGAAGTGCGCGATGAGTGCGAGTATTTTCAGTTTGGTGTTTGGGCAAGCTATCTCAATTCGAAAGTTTCTACCAGCCATGTTATCTTTATTGTCTACAGTCTACATGGTCAACTCAACGTAGATATAAATATAAATTCAATAATAAAATTAATGAATAATAAACTAGATCTAATAATGATACGATATATTCGCTAATAATAATAAATGGTTCACTATGACCGAAATTCAATGAAACCCGTGGTTTACTATTTATGCATCTCACGTACAGTAGAAACCTATTTTTAAGGAAGAGAGTGGGTTTTAATTCATCAGTAACTTACCTTCCCACCCGTTGGCTATTCTAATGATGATTTAAATAAATATATTTTCCACTAAAACACTTGTTCGCCCTTGCCCCTTCGACACTTCACACTTCGACGTCTCAAAACTCGATCTACAATGACTACAAGCCGTAGCATCTCTCAATCGTTCGTCTCTATGCATGCATTATAATTTCGGATTTCTCTAGCGACTGCGATTTCCAAATAGGATTTCGGTGATGATTTCCAAAGTTTAGGCAGTGATTTCCGGATTTCCGATAGGATTTCGGGATTTCCAAAGTGATTTCGGATTTCTGGAGCGATTTCCTAGGTGATTGCGGGATTTCCACTGAAAATCAAGCGATTGCGGTCGACTGCGGGACAAATTTGTACACGTATTGCCAGAGTGGTCACCCCCTCGCAGACAGCGGAAAGCGACTCTGTTTTATACTATGTAGTGATGATCTAACTACACAATATCGTAATTTGGTGTTTTATACTGCACAATATTGTCAATTTTGTTGTGCAATAGTCACTAGGTTAAAATCAGAATCCGTTGAGAACATAGGTAAAAAATAAAAGAGTCCCAAATACGAAAAGCCTATTAAGTATTTCAGATTTTTTCCTTACACGTACTTATGATCCAATATTGCCTAATTAATTTCAGATGCATATTATTCATTCAAGACTTGCACAATATATCCAATATAATGACCAGGCACAATAATATCGCGCAATATTCAATATTATGCAATGCGTTCGAACGTTTAGAGACCGCTTTGAGGAACCTATATTGCAGAGTTGTTGATTGTGCTTGTTGGAAATTGATTGCGCAATATTGAATAATCAGTACGTATTGCGCAAAAATCGGGAAAAATATGAACGAATTTCAAACATGCTTCTACTTTTTTTTATTCGATTATCCGAAATATTGAGCTGTAATATATAAACTGACTGATATGAAATACAATTGAAAAAGCGATATCACGAAGAATTGATGAAGTGACGGAGTGATGGCCGAGGGGTATAGAGGGGGAGGTGTGGGGGGAAGGGAGAGATAGTGAGGGAGTGAAAAGTGAGTGGGAGAGAGACGGAAATAGATGAAGAGAGCTAAAGTGACGAGAAGAAGAGGGGAAATAGACAATGGGACAACAAAATGTTGGGAAGACTGTATTCATCAGGTCATTCTGAAAGTTTCAAAATTTGATTGTTATCCTTGATTTATGGGTGATTGATCAATTCTGACCGTAGAACAGTCCTCGACTCAAACCCGAAGTTCGTTTCTGAGAAACGTATCCCGAACGAGGCGAATTTCCGTTCCAGAAATAGCGAAAGGATTTCGAACGAAACATCAGATTGGGTATAGGCTTTGAAAACCATTAAATATGAAATCGCATTTGAAGAGACCAACATTCGGCAGTGCATTAGGTTTCCGATTCCTTACATGCAACTTCTGAAAGGAGAATCGAATATCGAAAAGTATATTATGCGAAAAAATTCATTGCGGCAAAATTGGGGACGTTGAATTTGGTTGAAGAGTCCGTAGCAACTCGGAAGCAATGAATTGCCAATTATGGAATATCTTCTGTAATCTTTCATTTTTCGAAACGAAATCATAAAAATGGAGTTTCCGAAGAAAGGATCATTAATAAGCTCTTCGAAGATATGATGTACATAATATCCACATGATATACATTATGGACAATTGAAATAGAGTTTGAGTGAAATAACTACTTTCCTGACTATATATCTCTATATGCATTGATTTTAACATAGGTGTTACTTTTAATATTTCAGACGTCTAATGTAATGTGTTATTCACATTTGCATCCAACCCCGTACCAGTCTATGCCACAGAGCATAGACTGGTACAGAGAGTATTTTTCACTATTTATAGCATTTATATTATCTTATAAGTTTCTTTGCTTCAAATTGACTACAAAAAACAATGATCCTCATCTTTTGTTTTCCATAAAAATAGTTATTTCTGAAAATGGAGTGTTGCAAAATAACTGATAGCGCCTTAACATAGAGGTGGCGTTTTTTTTTTAAATAGTTCATACTGTGGCCATTGTCTTGGTGATGGTGTTGACAGATCTTATAAATAATTGGTACCTGCGAAATACAGACGATTTCGATCGAAATCATACATTTTATAGTTATTTTTGCGAAATATGACAGAATTCCCCTTTGCCTCAGGAAAATGTTCTCAAAAACCAGCTTCAATATGCATATACCGTTGATTTTCGAAGGAAAGTATTATCACAATATATACCCACTCTGTACCCCGATATGTACCCCCACTCAATTTGTAGGTATCAATTCTTCCGGTAACAATGTGGAATTACTGCAGTTCGAAATCTACTATCTCTTTCTCATTTGGAACTAGAATATATTAAAAGCAGAAATCTGACCTTTTTTAAAAAAATGTCTCCCATATATAAATTCAGAATTCATTATAAATTCCGAATTATATCATATAGGTATTTCCTTGGGTTCACGAGATGTTCTTAGAACATGAAGATGCGTAAAGCTTTCCTCTACGATGTCCATTTGTCACAAATACCAAATATGTTGACAGATAATACTTTCTTTCATCAATTGAATCATCTACCGATTGAATTATTTGTTTTGAGATCTGTATAAAAAATTTCAGTACCAATATCTACGATATTTGTTGAAATTCATCTCTGAGAATATTTTGAATTTCAGGAACTTTAAGTCATTCTTCGGACAACACTATCACTTTATCTTCTTGTGGTTTTCAAAGAATGAAAAGACTCAATGAAGACTACTGATTTCAAAATCATGAGAACGTTGAAATCTCGGTTGAAATAGTTGAATTGTCATAAAAAATTTAATTTCAAATTCTGGTGAAAAATCAATGACTTCTAGATATTTTTTTTTTATATCATCATACTGTGAAAAACAATTTTCATTATGTTGTCCCAGGGACATGCAATAAAGGGATTTTGATTCTTTTCTCACAAACAATGCAGGATAAAAAAAATATTATGAGTGAAAAAGTTGTTGTTTCAGTCGCTCGATGCGAAAAAAAATTAAAATTGAAGGAAATCAGTGACATTCCTTGGTCTTGGTCAATATCAGTTGGGTGCCCTCCTTGACGTCACTGGACATGATGATTTCAATATAGTTCGAGCTGAATCAGCCCCTCACTACCCCGAATAAATAACACTGCCAAATTTCAACAAAATCAACCGAAGGATTATTGAGATATTTAGGCAATACCTATTTCTTTACAAATGTTGACACCTTGTATCTTGAAAACGAACGATTACCGGACTTATGTTTATATGAAATTTTCGTCTTCGAATTACTCAAAGTGTCAGCCCTTCAAGTTTTGCCACGAACTCACATAATATGATCATTCAGTTCATAACAAGAACAGAGCACTCCACTCCGGAAAACATTTTCCTCAGGGTGTCGATACTCGATATTCTCAATATACTCTCTAATTTCATATTCTAGATGTTCCAATGCATTTGCATATTAGAGGCTTGTTATCAGCAGCATTTTCCATTCGATAGGATGTGCACGATTCGAGGAAAATTTCGGTTCGGTCGTAGCAGAATTCGGATATTGATTGGTATTCTTACCCGTCTGTCCGTATGCAAAAATGCAGGCGTTGTATCCTTGAAACGCATTATCGAGGATATCACGTCCCAAACAGTCGAAGACGACATCTTGAGATGCGAAATCCTTTCCGTTTGGATCCACGGAGCAGAAACAGTGGTCGAATGCGAACGTTTTTGGCTGTTTCCTGAAAAGAGAGACGATCCCAATTGAATTTCAGCACCAACGTAGGTGAATGCAAGCTTTTTAGTTTTTTATTCACGTCCAAACGTAAGGAATTTATGTTCAGTCCAGTGTTGAGCAATACAGTGGATTTTGTTATCATGGGAGGATATTCTGGTACATAGGGAGTCTGATTGGGATTTTAAATAGCAGTTTTTTGCCTCATCTCCGTACATGGAATAAATTATTATTTGAACTCAATTTTCCGATTATTGATAATGATAAATCAGTATATTTTGTGAAATTTAGAATATGAAAATGACTCAGTTACGGTATCGTAACAAGCAGAAATTCAGCAGTATTATTAATGCTGTTTGTTCTCTGGAATCATTTCCAAATCATCAGAGAATATAAGATATTTGTTTGTATTTCAAATGACAATCAGATTAGATAAATCGCCGTAATAAGGTCATTATTATTGTATCACATTATTTTGTAGCATCGATTCTGTTCCAGTCCGTTGCTGTATTCAGTGTTTGGTACGGAATATCAATTACAAAGGTTTTTGATATATTTCTCTAAGCGAACGAATGAAAGTTTTTCATCAAGGTTCAAGTTTTTACCTATGCATTCACATCGATCTGGATACATTGAACTCGAAATATGCTGCAGATATAATCTGTTAAGATCTGAAATTCTCATTTTTTCATATTTTGTGATGAATTCTGAATTGAAGAGTAAAAACCTGAATGTAAACGAACAAAACGATAATCTTCAACATCTCTACTAGCCCTGACTTCAGTAAAAGATTGTTGAGTCTTCAATTAGAAGATTTTTTTTAAATGCTGTCACCTCCAACTCTGGAAGATAGTTGCATTATAGTCGACACTACCATAGTATGTATGATGAAAAATCTCAGCAAAGGAAAAATGTTTTGCATACTAACACAGGCAACCTCAAATCAAAGGGATATTTTTCCAATATAAGTAACTGTTGAAATCAATTTTTGAACAGTACAGTTATCTGTGTCACCATTGTAAACATCCAAATCTACAAATGTTGTATGGTAGAGATGAATGGGAAGAATGGATAAAGGTCAGCTTCTAGTCGTTTATATTTTGAGAGAAGCCTCTTCATTTTCTCAACAAGTTGTCGGATATACAGGTTCCACTTATACGCCGGTCAACGCCAACATACGTGCTAATGATGTAACTGCAGGAATTCGTAAAGACAAAACCACACTACCACACTTGAAGGTTTGGACCATATAACGGTTCCATCGGTTCTCTATAAACCTCGTGAACTCGTCGTTGAACGTGCATTTATGGTGAAAAGCAGTTTTAGTTTCCATCGTCAACCGCTGTAAAATGCAACAGTGGTTATTTGATTTATGTGGCATGCATGGCGGTATCTAGCCGTATCACCCACCCCACAATGATATTGGGGCTAATGCTCATGGAAACTTTCCAGCTAATTCTCAATCAACAAGTGTACTTGTTGATATTCCTCAAAAATCATCACTTTATTTCGAAAGGCGTATGCATGTCACAGCTATGGAATGTTTCCAAATTTTTTTGTGGTATTCTGATGTCATTAACATTCTTTTCATCTCGATATGGACTTCAGTAAAATATCTGATTTTGATAGTTTTCCATTGGGATGGATAGTAAACTATTTTCGTTTCATTGACCCAAATAGTGACCCACCTTTATTCTCTTTGAATTTGAATTGAATTCGGGTACACTATTCGTTAGTGAATACTTGAAAGGTTATTTTTGTCAGATCGTTAGATTTTTCAGATTTTTTTTCTTGTTACAATCTGTATTAATATGAGTTTATTTATCATTCATGAAGGATAACCCAATAGGACTGCTATTAACAAACAAATATATTTTGTACTGAATGACAATGTTGTCTGGTTTTCCATTCAGATGAGCTATCAGTTACTTCCCTATTGTTTATTCACAATTATTTATTGTAGCCTTCGACGTTGGATCTGTTGTCTGTTAAAATTCATATCTTATAGATATTCTTTACCAAATCTCGACATTATTCTAATCCCTGAACTAGTCAGTTTAATGAGAGTATGAATATATCGCTGACAGTCATCAAAATCAAACGTAAACCGCCGAGCAAGATGCTTATTTATCACCTATTGAAAAAAACGTTAGCCTTTTATGGAAATTTTGGTCTTTTGTCCGCATTTCCAGGACGATGCGTGATTGGCTGAATATTTGAATGCGGAAAATTATGGTTCAAGGAAATTGTAAGTATTATTCCTATAAAAAAATTGATCATCGAAATCAGAAGTTGACTTATCTCTGAAGGGGGGAGTAACACTTATGATACCCACTGTATATCAGTTATTTTTTTTATTACTATTTCGAAAAACTATTATGGCCACTAAAGGATGTCTTAAATTAACGTAATTTGTGTGACTTTTCACTTTAACGATTCTGCTGTACTGCCATGTTATTTCGAGCTTGGATATTTCGAAATTTCGTGAAATATATTTCACCCACTTCAGAGGCTTGAACGAATTCAATCACATTTAGCAATGGGATATCTCCCACTCAGGACTCTGAACATATTGGTCGATCAAACTCTCAACTAGGTAGTACATTTGAGTCATATCGGAAATAAATTTCCATTAGTTGAACTTCATATTACATATTCATTATATAGTATGTACTCCATTATATGTCAAAATTAATATGTTATCGACCAATATATTGGAGTGAATTAGGAAATGATTTCCGATTGTTTGAACATGCTATGATATATCAATCAGAAACCATGAATGGCATTAGATAGAATCATTTCGTATCATAAAAAATGATTGGATAATATGTCCAACAAAATGATCTCACTAAAAGTCCATCAAACAGATACTTTCATTCGAATTCAAGTGACGAAGGTGATTAATCCCTCAAAGAGAAACGAAAATTGGAAATTGATTCAAGAATCATGTACTCAGACAAGAATTCAGATTAGTCAAAATTTCACGTGGTCACTATATTTTTGAATAAGAAAACACCTTCCAAATAACGAACAAATAATCTCAGCAAATGAATTTTTTTTGTAATTCATTCAGACTTTTAATGAATCAAATAGTTTTCAGCATCAAAATCATTTATCAAAACGAGATGAACCGCTAATTTTATACTTGATTATCTGCGGAATTTCGTGTGTCATTATTTCCCACGCAGTGTTAAACCCGCAACAAAAAGCTGATAATCAGCAGGATGTTGATCTATTATATAAATCTACTGCACCACTTTGATATTCGATACGAGATGAGTTGTTTCCTACAGAGTCTGGAAGTATTATTTGATAATTAATTTATTTAATTGAAACATACAAGAAATGGGGAATGTTCTCGGAATGTTCAACAAGACGTTCATACCTACTTATCAAATGAGGAAATATGTACTCTTTGCTCGTTATGTTTTCTAATTTTTTTGATGAGACTTCTGGATTTACATCGCGGTACTATCCAATATAGTTTTCCTGACTTCATGAGGGTTATTTTATCAAATTATAATAATAGGCCCTGGCTACAGGGATTCATTTTTTGACCATGTAAGTACTGATTTTTTGGAGCTCTCTCCATTCAAAAATTTCCCTTGTTTCAAATTCTCAAATCATACAGATATTTTTCAGTGTCAAAATCCAAAATGACACGCCATTTTGCCAACCTATAGGCAATCAATTTCTATGAATATAGAGTAGGAGCTTCTACTGTCGATTATACGGACACCTTAAGAATCGCCAGTGATGTGAACCAGGTAAAAAAGCCCTATGCAAATCTTGTCAGTTGCTTTGGTCTGTCTAAATGCTCGTTTCTGGAATCCTCCGTGGTGCCTCGCCACAGGAGATAAGAGATTATCCTTCCAAACTCTGCCTACATTTGTTGTTTTCTCTCTAACAGCACCATATAAGCGTTTGTATGCGTTATCTCTGAATAGATATTTTGGCTGATATCGAACAATTCGATAATATTGAATCAACAGTTGTTTCAATGAATTGAGTCATCAAGAAATGATTGGATTTCATTAGACCCGTATATTACTAAACCCCGCTTTCGCTTGTGAAAAAAATTTACGGAAATCGGACGCTCTAGTAATTCTTACTTCACTTTCCCCTACTCTGCAAGAAGAACAACGACACTGTATTCGCGTGAGCAAACAGGTAAAAGTATTTTCTCTTTTCAAAATGATACCGTTTCAGATAAAAATACATTACTGCGAGACTTATTTTCCGTGAATAATGCGTCAAATAGAACTGTTTCGGACCCCCCTGCTCTCGCCCCTGCTACAGAAAAACTGTACTGTTCAATTCAAAATATGGAAGAATGTCTCTATACAAACGGTGATTTTTTTATGTTATTGTATTTACATTCTTTTGAATAACAGAATGATTGATGAATATTAGGTCTTTCCTTTGTGAAAAAAATTATTGGCACTACACTGAAAATTATCCGTAATATGTTTGCTCTTTAAACTATATTTGTGGGCAGGTAGGTTAGAAGGAAGGATTATCCCTCATTCCCTGAAATGTTCAACAACCTATGCCATTGAATATATTTTTGAAATCATTATGTGCTGTTAACGAACCCAAATGGTAGTTAGTTTTACCTTTCCAATTTATCCAAAGTCGTCGGTTGATGTACGATTGTTTGTTGTTTCTCGATTTCGACAACACATTGTGCTCCTAAATCACGTTCTGGAACAGAAAAACATGAAATCGATTTTTGAAACACTTGAAAACAAAATGTTGGAGGAATCAATCAATGAATTTTTGAAAAGAATAACTATCAATGAAAATATCTAGTTGTGTTTTCAAGAATACATTTCTGGAACAAAATGACTATGTTGGAAGTTATCAATTAGGAAGTATTCAGAATCTATTTGAAATGATCATTCATTACCAGTGATGAGGGATATACAATGTTCAAATTTTGGACGGAAATGGATTACAGATATTTGTGAAAATATTTAAGAAGTAACTGAAAGGTATTAGAAAATCCAATATCAATGGAACAGTTTTCTAGATCATGATTAATTATAAAAGCAATATAGGTAAACTAGGAAACCTATTTTATGTATTGTTTATATTTCGCAGATATACCTATTTATAAAGATTACATGGGGTTTGCATTATGCATTTGGTGATATTGCTTGGATTCTTGTAATTAGGAAGTCCAAATTCATTTCAAATGAATTATTTACCTACGTATAAATGCTTTTGTTGTCATAGACTGTAGCTAAGGTGAGACTTGCTTTGATTGGATCAAATGAGATTCTGGAATGTATGAATTAAGTAATGACCTTTCGAACCTTTTCTCGAATGATTGTTATCAATTTGTTTTTGAAAGGTATTTTTTGACATCATACCTGTTCATGTCGCAATAACAATAAGAATGAATCATGGTTCGAGTTGGCCATTGGCAAGATCTCACAAATAAAAACAGACCGTGACAGTACATCAAGGTTATGTTAAACAATAGAAACAATAGTTTTTCTTTGATTTCATCTCAAAATAAATACCTCTTCTGTTAAAAGGACGGAGCCGAACAGCAACTTTTATTTTATCTGTAGACATTTTTCCTTCTTCTCACTAAATTAACAACAAATACGTATATTTACACTATTATCACACTTTCTTTGTATAAATAATAACTTTACTATCCATTTTCAAACATAGTAAGTCACAAGGTAGCACTTATCACAACACGTAAATTCACAACTTTCGCCATATTCGAGAACGCAATATTGGACATTGCGCTGTAAGACTCATTTCGTTGGGACTGCGCAAATTTTGTCTATATTCTGTATTTCCATTTTCCAATGATGTTCTGTCCGCGGTCCTCTGTTGGAGACCGGTTGAACTTCACGCTGATCGCCAGCTGAACTGTGTTATGGTGACAGAACAGTGATCTTTGGCGCACCCAGTAGAGTGATCTGGTGGCAAAACTATCAACCAAATGTTATGCGAGCGACCGGTGTTCTGACGTAATTATTTTTTTTCTGATAGTTTCCGTATACTCTGGTTGCACATATTTCTGTGGAGATGGCGGTTCAATTTCAATGTGGTCGGTATATCTGTTTCAAACAACGTTCATCAAAGCTATGATCTGGAAGGTTGACTTGTAATGTTGCGATGTGCATACCTGTCTGTTGGTTTATTGAGATGGGCTTTGACTCCATTGTACTTAGAACTTTCACCCGAACAAGTTTTGACTTCTGACCGAACTCGTGATAGTTTGACAAGAAAAATAATGAATTAACAAAATATATCATATCTGTGCTGTATTGAGGAAAGTGTTATAATGATCATTTCTCGTCAAATGGGTGAATTAGTTGCGATTTCATCTATGGATTGAATTCATTTTTTTTTTCGATACTGTGGCTTATGATTATGTTTCTACGAGAGGAAACAGGGTGGTCCAAACCATAATGTCAAACTTTACGTATGGACTAAAGACTTGTAGCTATTCGTATACTTAACAACTTTCAAATAGTGCAGCCACCCCCTGCAAAGTTTTGGAAGTAAATGAAGGGAAAAGATTCTTCGACTTTTCGAAAAGATGAGCGTAGTAAAAAGTGTATTGTTGTCTCATGTGAACCTCAACACACTAGCACTAAAGAACTTGAACAGATATTCGATTGAGTAAATATGAAAGTTAGTTGCGTTTAAAACTCCTTGTAAATTATAGCAGCTTCTTGGTAATCCGAAAGATGAAAGAGAGAACACAGAAAAGTCGGGAATTTACGAATTTTGTATTTGATTCACAATGAAGACACATAAATAAATAAATAAAAATATATCAGTTGTCAAAATTGCAACAATAAATACATTGGCCAGAGCCGACGAGCTATTAAATCCCGTTTTAAGGAGCATTGTGTACACATGGGATGCGGAAGGGTAGAAAAATCATGTTCCGCCCAACATGCTCTAGACAATGACGACAAAAGGCATGTGCATGACACAAAGCTGCTCGATGCATGTGAGAGACTAGAAAAATTGCATTAAAGGTGTTGGGTTGCCTATCCCTTTTAGCCCGCTTTTCAGTTTATTGTCGAGAAATTAATAAAGATAATCAGCAATGAATGCGTGAGGTTTGGTGATTCAAATAATATTTTCAAATACTGCTTCTGTTGGGGAAAGAATAAAAAATTTCGTAGGTGAACAATTCAGTTTGCTGCCAACGTTTAGACTTCATCAAATCCATCATCAGGGCTCAAATACTAGTTCATTCATGTTAAAAAGGTTAAAGATGTATAAAAAACAGACAACATAGTTACCAGAAGAAACAAAATAAGGGACTAACAACATGAAACTCGTAAAAACACTGACACATTAATAATATTGTTGTATTAAAATAATTTGTTCGAAATCAAATAAACTAAAAAATCTCTCCCTCAGAATTTTTTGAAGTCGGTTCCAGAGAATGATATCCCGTTAAGTACCATTTTTTGTGTTATTATAGAAGCCTAGGTTTCCAGAAAATTTAGTGTTAAGTAGAAAATTCAACTCGACCTTGGTCTAAGGAATTTTTTTTGATTCGGAACAGATGTCAAACAATGGAAAAGTGGTTAAAACAATTGGACCAGAGATTTCCTACAAAAATTAATTTTTTTCACGTCTTGGTTTGAACCACCCTATATATGGGCTCAACATAGAATGTCCCTCATGAATTCTTTGATGTGAATTAAAAATAGAGTAAATGTTAAATAAATCTCTTCGGATTTGGAAAGGGATTTCAATAAAAAACAGCAATAACTCGAAATGAAATATTTATTTGAAACAATATAATCTCGAACAATAACTCAAATATTCTATAACAGAATAACAGCGGTCATAATATTCTTACCCAATCATGACATCACATTTTTTCTCGTTATGTGTAGTATGTACAATATTTGGCTTTTTCAAAATCTGAATTCGATAACAAAAGGCTTCTATAAAATTTAAGTCACCCTAATACATCATTTTCAGCGGTAGAAAAATGATAACGTATATAAACTAGCGGCCCCAAAATATTTTTCAATTTCAATGAAAAACCGCTATTACTTCAATCTAATAATGGTATTTTGTAAGCGATGATGGTTCTAACTGCTCTTCAATTAGTTCATAAATCTTAAAACTGAAATATAAACCTAATAATGAATCTTCCACAACAAAGTACATGTACAAGTATTCACAGTTGGAAGAGAAAATTTTCTAACACAATTATTTCACCCTGTTTTCATAAATATGTGATGGAGAGTGCCATATCGATAAACTATGAACATTTTCTGAGATAATTCATCCATGGAAATTGTTTGATTTCATCTCAGTTTTTCGTTCATACTGGAGGGAAGTTAATATTGATACGACTCGTATCTAAAATTCTGGTACTAAACCAAGAGCCTGTTTCCGTCCTTTGAGTGGGCAATCGTTGCTATATTAGCTGGTTTGACCTAACGAATCCAATCAATATTATTCCAGTTCGGCCACTTGCATGGGTGGAGAAAAAAAAAACAACCTGAGCTTCACTTTGAGGTTAATCTCAATTTTTGGTAGAACTCGTGCATTTGTTTAGTTTGTTCGAGACTACCCGTTGTTATTGCTCCGGATCAAAATAGAATAATGGCAATATATTTCACGACCTAGTAATACTAGTTCGTGAAAGATATTGGCGTGATCACAAGAGAATCAAAACCAGTTCGTTCGGATTTGTTATCAAAGGAATGCTTGTTATCGATATGGCGCTTTCTCCAATGTTCTTCAGGAGTATCGCTCATGAATAGTAGTCAACCCGAATATCGGATCAGCATTCAGACTCCTGGTCATCAAACAGACATTAAACTATTTGAAATCATGTAAAACCTACATAATTACCACTAAGAAACTATGACTGAAACATGGGCAATGAAAAACAGACACCATAGGGAATGATCCGCAATCCACTATCATTTCATACTGGTCAATTCAAAAATGGATTTACAACCTTTACTAGGATATTACTAAAGATACCTTCAGTTCTGACTTATTTGCTGGGCTGATGTAAAAATCTATCTATATACATACATCTTGATCTTGATACATCAACTTTATTATGCAATGACTCCAAAACTTAAGGAAGTACCTAGTGTAGTTTGAAGCAATAGCAATAGATGGCATAGGCGTTATTATGAGAATAACGAAGATATTAGCTTACAATTGAAAAACATGCCCTTGTGTACTCTTGCGTGTCAATTTTTGTAGCAGTTGAATACTCCTATTCATATATTTAATTCCATCGTAGTTTTGGAGATGGAAACCGATAAAATTCTTGAAACGCCAACGGGATTCGTTTGAGAAAATACCAAATCAACTTTTTTTTTGTTTCTTTAGTCAAATTTGGAGTTGCTGACTGAATTTCGAGTTTTTCTTCTGGAAGAACTAATTTTCATGAGCGTAGAAAATTTTGAGGTAGACTATAGTTTCTTTACTTTCTGTAAAAGGTTATAAACCCAAATTCTGCATAGACCTAATGAAACCGTCTATTCAACGAATCAGAATCTAATGGTTGGAAATCAGGATACTTGACATGAATCTCCAAATTTTCACTAGGGATCAAAACCAAGAGAAGCGAACTACTATTACACTGGTTATATATTTTTTCAAATACACTAGTTGAGTAACCATTGGCTTGAGACTATTGCAAGTTCCGCTGTTCTGAGGGATAATATACAGTGCCTTCTCGAATGTTACTTCCTTCCTCCCCCAATCAGCCCTTACTGAGGACAAATGATCATTTTGCAAAATTCAAATATTACGGGGTAAAATGAGCAGTAGCACGTTCGATTCTAGAGTTTCATCAATGTTCAGGATTTCGATACACGAAATTATTGAATTTGCAAATCCAATGCCAGGCAGCTGTTTCGAGCTATAGGTCTGTTCAGTGACACAGGTATACTTTCCAAATTGGTCCTTGTTGATTTCTTAACAAAAATTGGACGTTTAAATTGTCAGCCCTCCGTTCGTCAAGTAGAATTACTTACAACCGCTCTCATTACTTAGAGGTCGACACTTGTGCAAGGTGTGGATTAACGAGGTCTTACCCATCAACGTGCGATTCCTCGCACGAGTGTAGATTGAAATCCTATGACTGTGAATCCTCCCTTCAGTGAGGGATGAAATCAGATGTGCATTAATTGCACAAATATTTAT
Organism: Zygogramma bicolorata; assembly: GCA_032362365.1. Taxonomy (NCBI): domain Eukaryota; kingdom Metazoa; phylum Arthropoda; class Insecta; order Coleoptera; family Chrysomelidae; genus Zygogramma; species Zygogramma bicolorata. The sequence goes on along the minus strand of JAVJAQ010002172.1, from coordinate 242,943 downwards.
ATCGTTTCAATAAACCTGTCGCGGTGATTTTTCTGAAAATAGATAGGGGGGGGGAAGGAGGAACATTCTTGAATCGCACTGTTTCGACTTGTTTGAAAGTGGTTGATGATTTTATTGACTTGTACCCAGACAGTGGATTGGATTGTCAGTTCCCCACGAAACTATTATTCACAGATGTTTTCTTTCTTCAACTACCGCATTCCCTTTCTGCAAAATGGGCACAATCACCATTTCGCACCGTAATTCGTTTGTTTTGGTTGACAATTCCACCGTTTTTCTTGAATCCTTTCAGCCAGTTACACTGAACAATTCATTAGATCTGTACATGTAAGAATACTACATTTTTTATGCGACCAGCGCAACAATTTTCGTACGACCACATTGAAAATAGTCTACCGTATACTATGCTATCATGTCGATATCCAAAGTATCGACGTCTTGTTCGATATGACTGGAAGGTGTGGGCGTCGGTAAACGTTGCTCGTACAAAAGGGGATCCCCCGAAGTGTGATGAGCGGGCGAGGTGAGCAAAACGTCGGTTTGCAAGGCGTTCGGAGAGGAAAGCATCGGGTCACCGTTGACCCCGTACACGAGGTCGTCGTCGTCCATGGCTTCTTCCATGGCGGACAGACTGAGGGACGCTTCTGATAGGGCGTCGGATATAACGTCAGGCATCACGTCCGCCAACTGAAATTGAAGGAAACGGATTGTTAGTGCGATTTGTTTTTTTTTGTTGGGTAGTTTTAGTTCGCAGTACCATTGCACAGATGGGGAAAATAATAATTGACTTATGCAAATCGATGCAGTGGGAACGAGGCAATAGTCGTCAATGTTACGATTAGAGAATTCGGTCGCGACGGAATATCAGCTATTCGATTGAACCACCATACCCCCTGCATTAGTTTTTTCCGCAAAAAACTGATACGTATAGGAAGCCGGTAGTCGCCTGTGGGCTCGAATGATTGAAAATGAAGTAGTTCATTCGCATAGTTGATAGTTTGTTGCGGCCGAATCTATATTTTTAGGCTGGTCGACTGTGACTGCTAGTTGGCTCAACTTTGCTTTGAAAGTCCCGTGGATCGAGATTTGTTTTTCACATCTGTACAAAATACTTACGAACTGAAAAATGTATGTTAACAAAAAACATCAAATGGGCAATTTATAAAAAATAAATATTTTTGAAATTCATTCAAATGAGGGAAATGAGGGAAACAGAAAATGTGGTGTTTTCGTAACAGTTGTAACAAGTTTACTTTCTATACATTTTACTGAGATGCTACAATTTCCTCTTCAGATGATCTCAAGAGCTCGCTAGGAAATTTTCAAGCGGGCATTTTGTATCTATTATCTTCCTGATGACTAGACTAATTAGCGCTCATCTTCGCTTTTTGTGTATTTGTACCTGTTCGACGGTTGTGATATCATTTAACTAGACTGGCATTGGATTCGTGAAAGCAATCATTTCTAACATGGAGACCTAAATTTTTAGACTATATTCAAAGCGCTGGCGAAATGAACAAATAATCTAATCCTTCATTATGATATTCCGCTGTTCCGGTATTTTGAATGTTATCTGGTACATTATTCACTCGAAATAACTTGTCGATGAATCCATGGTATTTTTATCGTCAAAAGTTTACAGTCTCGCTTGTTTGAAATAGTTCAATAAATATGTCGACTTTTCCCTAGTTTATCTTATACCAGAAATTCTACCAGATATTTTCTTTGTAATCATGTCAACTGGTCGACTTAATTAACCGATTTGGATATTATCTTTGCCTAACGACACAATTATTTTGATTTCACAATGACATTCAACTTCATATCAATATGCGAAACAAATATTTTCGAAGACCGATAAATCATCTATAGTTCTCGTTCGATAATTCGTCTGAAAGACCTGATCATCACATCCTTTTCCTTCGTTGTTATCTCATTAGAAAAGTTTCAGATATTGTCCCGCTATCAGCCAAACTTGACAAATCAAATCACCAATTACATTATCTTGAGTAGTATTAATAATCGACCATAGGAAGTTGCAGATAGTAATGACAAAGGTGTTGAAAGTTATCAGGGCTTAAACTTTGAACATTCAATCTCACATAGTCTCGTCGAGTACGGGGATTTTCGATTTGGTCTTAGGGCAATTGATTAAAGTTTCTATATAGAATAATAAGATATCATCAATTAATCGAACGAGAGATTCCATTGAACATCTTCTATATCCTACTTCTGTCAGTGTCTTGCGATGAGACACAGTCGTGTATATAATTGTAGTTCTGAGGAAGATAATATATTTATGACACATGCATGAATGCATGGTCTTGAATTATATGCTTCAAGAAGCCTTCATCAATCCTTGACAGTTAAGAGGAAGTCGAGTTGGACAATTATTCAACGGTCCATATCAAAAGGATAATTGGAGTAACATGCAGAGGCCTCACATCTTGGTGGACAAAAGTATACTGAATGTCATTGAGAGTAAAACAACACCGTTTCCAAAAGATAGCCTCTGTCAAAAACTCTCTCTGCTCCAAGTTTCAGCACATACTCCTGAAGATCTGTCTACTCCACTCTTCTGAAGTAATGAAAAACTGGGGAGGAGCTGTAACAACTTGACGTGAAGTTTGGATTCATTCGTTTTCGAGTTCTACCTCCATCAACACAAGTGAAGGCACAAGTGTGAATGGGGTTAGTTGGAGCCTGTAAAGTTATCAAGAGTTAGAGATAACCCTTCTGTCGATGGCCAATGACTGTGAGAAAACAGGAATTGAAACACTTCTCTTTGAGAAAGCTACCAATGAACTTAATTTCGATTCTGTCACTCAACCTAGTAAACAGAAATCTGAGCTGGAATCTATTCATTACTATTATTCAATAGTATTGATAATGGCTTGGCGAAAATAATAGAACGGGGTAACATCAATTTCGTGGAATTTAATGCTGGGAGAACCCACATATGTCTCTTCTCGAAAGAAGCCAGTCCATCTTTCTCTAATATTCATATGTCAAGAGTAAATATCCTTACGAAGTCTAATATCTTGATGCTAGGAATTAGGATCAATAATAATCTCTCATGGAGAAACCATAGCACATAGCCCATGTTATATCGACTGCTAATGAAAAAGCTCAAATATTCATTATATTCACTCCAACAACATTGAAAATATCGACTCGTGCAAAAGTCTGACATTCATCTATTGTCCAGTGTTTCTTTTGAGAACCGGTAGATTCACAATGGCTTGATGAGATTATAAAAATGAAACCTAGGTAGAACTAGTTTGGAGTACCTGAGGTTATGATACCATTTGCTGTCAGCATATCCAACAAATTCAGGCTTGTTTTATATAGGTATATTTTATAGATATAACCCGCCGCTACCTGTTTGATGTTACCACATCACACACATTGTAGGACAAATATCGTGTTAGAAGAGGGAAATTTATGTGTTGAAATGGGGTGAAACAATCCACAACTATCCACAATATTTCCAATGCTTGATGTGTGTCAACTAATCTTCACTTCACAACCGGACTAGGTGACCCACTTATCCCGACCTTGTTCTGATATTTCGCTTGTTGAAAATTGAGGAACAAAGCCCTGAGGTATTTCCTGAATAATCTACTCAATTGCATACAATTATAGTCATCACAGTCAGCGATCAATATACGAGTATTCCGGTGGAAAATTCATGGTTCCTAGTCAAGTTTTGTGTGATATTATCCTAATGATGACACTACTACGAATGAATAATAATGATGATGTGACATTTCGTTTTATGAAGTTTTTATGCAGAAGCAATGCAAGAATGTTAGATTACATTATTTTTTATTTCCTCAGGACAATAATAACATTGTATCAGAAACGTCAACACATAAAGATAGACACATGTACACATTACAGTACTGCACAATTGAAGAAATCTTGCACAGTATAAAAACTATTTATATCAATAATGTTTTGAAGCGCGACTTGAATATTTTGAGCGTCATACTTGATTTGATATGTTCAGATAGATTATTGAAAATACGTGGTCCTTTAACATAGGTGAATTTCGGGTTATCTTGTATTCTTCAATTTGTGTGCGAATTGAGCCCTTCTAACATGTATCCATATCATGAATGTCTTCATTGAACTTGAAATAGGTTAAGTTGCAAGAAATATAACATGCAATTTCAAATATTTACAAACTAGTGAGAGTAAGAATATTACTAGATCAAAAAGTTACTTTGCAGGTTTCTCTATGAGTGATGTTTAAAATGAACCCCAGAATTGCCTTTTGTGCAATAAATACATCTTTTGACTTGGTAGAGATGCCCCACAAGCAGATTTCATCGATGACGAGATTCAATTTGTGCAAAGTAGATATTCACAAGCTGGCTATACCGTGAAGCAATTGAGATATGTGAGCATAAGGATAACTTCAACAGGAAGAAGAGGGACTGATCTTAAACAAAATTTGGCATCCCGTTCTAAAGACATTGACGACAAAACCAGACAGAAGTACAGAATTCGAAGTACGACAGAACAGGGTTCGACAGCAAGATATTAACGAACAAGCACCTCCTGATTTGTCATTAGTCATAGTAGACTCACAGGAAGGAGTTCAACTAAGACCATGCCGATGAAGATGGCTGCCGCAGATGCAGCCGAAAGCTCCGGAACTCAAAATTCCAGGACACGGCCCTCAAGGCCGAAAAACTTGCATGTATCAACACCGGCGGTGAAAACATACATTCTTTCGCCTAGTACTGTTTTTGAAGTCTTCAACATGTAATAGAACGAGTGTGTAATTTTGAAATCAGACCCGCACAGTGTGACACCCAGTGGACGTGTTTATCAAAGTAAATTCCAAGAAATTCAATTGATGGATGTTCACTAAACGATTCCGGTATACGGGCAATTCTCTCGATGCCAGCCCTGGCAAATACCGAATAATAATGTGAGAATGAATTGACTGCAGTATCAGATGACGATGCATTTCTCAGTATAGTCTGCCGAACTTTTTCTGGGTTTTTCCGTGTTAGGTAAACGAGCAGTGTTATTATAAAATTATTTCAGTTTTCAAACTGATATACCAAAGTCGGAGTATCCTTTTTGTTTATCGTATAGCCTTGGAAATATTCAAATTATCGAAATCGAACCTTCAACTATTTTTTCAATAAGGACTGATGAGTTAATTGGGATTTGAAATAACTCAGGTTGGAAATTATGGCTGACAGTTTTATAACATACCTTTCTGCTGGGGTCCGGTAATATTACTGGAGGAATCAAAGCTGCCACTGAAGTTGGTGGATTTTGGTGGTTGTTGTACGAGTTGTAGGGTGGCGGTGAAGTTACTGACACGTTTTGCCAGTTGAAATCAGATACTGGGAGGCCATGTGATTTCGCTTGTCTTTCGAGTTCCTGGAAAAATGTTATTTCATTTGGATCCCATACCTGAGGCAACACCGAATTTTTGACGGTATATATGGGATCACCACGTAGTTATCAACAATTAGTTATAGACTTCAACATGTGAAACATAGGGAAAAAAAGGCTTCAATTCTCATAATAATTGCCATATTTTTTCGCCAATACGTGGGTAGGTAGGTAGGTTCGAAGTGATTGGGTTTATTGTGGCTCACAACAGATTCAAACTTCACCAATAAACCCAGTTTCTTGACGATGCAGATCAGTATATTTGGTGGGTGATCTTTCAGGTCAGATGGCGAGGGTGAAACTCTGCCAAACATCGAGAACCTGATTCAGTCCGCGGCGGGGCAGGTACAAAGTATATGCTCTGCTGTTCCGATACGTTAATGCAATATAAAGAAAATCTGAGTTGATGAACTATATATCGTATAGTTTCTTCATGAATTCAGAGGATGAATGTAAAAAATCTACCACAAAATATCTTATACTCCCTTCTGGCGAAGTTTTTAGAAAAAAGTCTGCTTCCTTTTTCATGCTCTTTTGGAAAATTCTTCAAGGAATTCTACTTTTGGTAAGTTGTGTTAGAATGTAACACTGGAATTTGGCAATTCATCAATATTTCTACCAAGCGTTGATTTTGACATAACCTACATTGAACTGACTTCTCCCAGTTCAATATCCCTTTTCGGAAAAGGGCATCTAATATTGATCTGTATCAAAAGAATGAGCGGCAATCTCCTCCTTGACAAATTCGAGTAGCCTTTTTGAGTTTCCTCTTTGTTCCATTCTCGAAGAGGCTATTTGTATTTTGGGAATGAGGAGATTGCTACCTTTTGCAGTATCACTACTATGGTTCGGGTTTGCAGGCCGTCGTTTTCTGGAATTTGTTCCCGACGTTTCGCTGGCGCGAGTGGCTAGCTTCTTCAGAGGCTCATGCATCTTGAGTTAGACTCCGATGACTCAACTAACTCAAGATGTATGAGCCTCTGAAGAAGCTAGCCACTTGTCCCAGCGAAAAGTCAGGAAGAAATTCTAAAAAACGACGGCCTTCAAACCCGAACCATAGTAGTGGTACTGCAAACCTCGGCCACGAAAGCCTAAACCATTTTGCTACTTTTGATTTGAATATAGTTCAATGCTGTTCTCAAGAGAAAAATTTAACTGGGAAGATTCAGTTCAGTTCAGTAAGTAAGTGTAAGTGTCAGAATCAACACTTAATATCTAAATTCATGAAGAATAGTGAAAAAACATGAGTCAATTTTGCTTTTTATGATATATCAGGGCAAATATACCAATTTGCCCTAGAATATCTTGAGAATTAGAGCCTTTTCATGTCCAAGGGAGAGAGGAGACCAAAAAAAAAAAAATTGCTGATGGAACTTCACAAATAAACTGGTAATTGCCTGACTTCATATGTAGAACGTGAAAACCCACGGCAACTGCATAAATGTTCTGAATTGCAGTTTCCACCCAATCTCGCCTATTAGTCCGTTAACTAACCTGTACTCGCAATTGCAGTCTTCTGTTCATACTTTCCATTTGTTTCTGTCTCGCCTCCTGTTGCTTGAGTCTCTGCACTTCGTTCTTCAAGCATTTGATGTATTCGACTGATGACTTGAGTATCGTTCCTTTGTTAGGACGGACATCTCGGACGATTTCATAGTAAGGGTCGTTGTTTTTTGGCAGAAGGGTGCCCAGCTCTTTTATGCGATCGTTTATATTGAATCGCCTCCTACGCTCAACTGAAACAAATCATGCCTGCTAGACTTATTACACCGCGCTATGGAAAGGACAAGATAATTTATTTCATATTCTATAAGAATCCTATGTTATAAATGCCTTTTGTTGTATGTACGGTCGGTGAGATGTTCCGAAAACTCGCAGTGCTATTTGTGGTCTCTATATTGGATGCAACTGTAGAATTTGGATCGTTATATGGGGACACAGATAAAGCGCCCGAAATTGAGTTTGGGTTGCTGGAAAGCCAGAAGGCTGCAACTAAATTCAGCATCATTATGAAATGAGAGCCCAAATGTGAAAAAAAAGTGGATCGAATCCGTACTGTATCCGTATTCTCACTGCTTCGACCCAGTGAGCCAACGATCTGATTACATTCACCAATATTCCCTCCTCGAACCGATGGTGATCATAGTCTCCGAGAGACATGAATCCTGAGTAAGCGCAACGAGCCGAAAATCACGGCCTGATGCGTTGCAACCTGTTGAAATTTCAGTTGTTTTGGCTGGCCGGTATGACCTTGAGTTCGGGGAGTAGCATTTATTACTATTGTGTCCAAACTCTAAGTCCATGACTTCCTTGGTGTCTAAGGAGATATAACAGTGCAACGAACGATTTAGGATGCATGCTTCCATACATGCCTTCTTTTACGAGTTTTCATATTGAGTTGTCTATTTGACTTCCCCAAAGTATTAACATTGGAAATACAAGCATACCGGTGATAAGAACTTAGTTCTTGCCTGACAGCTCTAAGGGATTGACGCAATTTCTGTCTCTACTTTTTCTTTGCCTACCTTCTGAGTCATACCCAAACTCCATACCGACAGCATGCGTGAACTCCTGCACGACTGTGAGAGATTCTTGTAAGTCCGTGGCATCAGTGGGATGCAAATAAGAAGGGGACAGAGAATCCCTTGAAAAACACATCTCTCTGTGTTGATCGGCTGTCTGGACCAGATGTAATGCTCAAACCGGTCATCCAGAGCAGCATCAGTTGTTCAATGCATCCCACTTCTTGGTGAGGTACCTCAAGGCACTCAGGCAAATTTAGTAACTTTGATTGTGTATCAAAAGCCTTGCGATAGTCCATCCAGGATATAAAAGGACCTTGCAGGCTCTCCTTACAGCCAGCAGCACTTTACTTTGACCATTTTTTCTCAATGTTACCAACGAAAAATATTATCATTATATCCCATTATTTTTCTATGCCGTGTAAGTACGAACATGAAACTCGAATCATATAGACAGGTGATGTCCTATCATTGCGTTTGATAGACCTTTTGCACCATAAATAGGGATATGAAATTTTACGATAATTTTCATTGTCCAATAAAAGTGATTTCAAAACTGTCGGGAGATGGGTAATATTGATTATGCCATCCTGATAATTATCATTCGGCAGAAAATAAATGGAATCACATAAATATCAAAATTATACCGTGCTCATGAGCATTTTGAAACTCGTATTTTTCTGTCGAATGAATTTTCATGTTGCAGTAACTCATTTGCATGATACCATATCGTGTGGTGGTTATGATTAAGTTCTGCATAAATTGATATTAGTGCAGTTAGTCAGTAGGCCTGCCTAATTGAATCAGGTACTGATTTCAATATGTTTCCTAGTACATCTTCGAACGGTAAATCAGGTTTTTATAACATCTTCACCCTGGAATATTGAGTTATAGTTATGAAACAGGAACCAAATCATATTGGAACTTGATTCGAGTGACATTGGATGCTCCTCAGAGCAAGATTATCAGAACTGAATGAAATTTACTTGGTGGGTTTGGGAAAAGTATTGGACACATTTCTTTAAAATGTGTCGTAGTGCGATATTTGAATAGATTCCCGGTATGTAGAAATCCGATGTTTCATGTGAATAGCCTAGCTTTCAATACAAGCAAATACAATATAATAGGTTGTCGCAATCTTTATGTTCGATATGTTTACCTGCAAAAAATTGAACTGAATTGAACTCGATATTACGCAAGTGATTTATCTGCTGAGATTATGTTCTCATTGTTGTTGTTCAAACATTTCATATGAAATCGAACGATTTGCAAATAGTATTTTCTGTTCGAGGCATATCTCGACATATTCACAGAAAAAAATCGAATGTGAAAGATGCGTGAGCATTAGTCCAAAAAACCGTTTCCACCTGGATTTCATACCCCAATTTTCAGTTGGTGATTAATTTTTGGTATGAAACCATTTTCAATCAAAGATAAGCTGGTTTTCACCTCAATAATGATTACACATCCTACATAGACTATAATAAACAAGAAAAGCAATGAATTCTGACACATTTGTGCTCATGAATAATAACTATAGTGTTGCAGAATTACTAATTATAGATCAAAGTGGTACTTTGACGTTTGATTACAACAGATCGGAAATCGGAATTCAACACGAAATTTGTGAATGATATTCCGAGATGTGAATGGTTTGTCAAAGCCGTAATGAAATTGAAAAACAAATTCTCTATTTTCTCTTATTTTTTTCGTTTTCGCTCTCTTTTCAATATATATTTTAACAAGATTCAACTGAAAATAAATGCAAATACGTCAGTGATGTCTTGTCGCAGCTCTATAATTTGAAAAAAAAATGAATAAAATAATACTTACTCATGTTATGGTTGTCTTTTTTCTGTCTGTCTTTGGCGAGAGCGTGTAACTCAGCATCGCTGAGTAGGTAGGGTTCGTTTTTGATATCGAGATCATTTCCTGTCAGGGAATTATCAGTTTTGAAACCATCGGACGCTAGGGAGCTCGATTCCAATGAAAGCAAATCGTCTATTAGATCTTCAGCCTAGAAATAAAAAAAAAAAACAGATACAGATGTGGCTCTTTATCATGCTAGTGTTTTGTTGGTATCAATTTCTCAAAAGCGTTCAATAGCTTTATGTATCGAGGTTACTAAAGAGACATTTGGTATACACGAAAAGCACGAATATTCCACTAATGAACCTCCATATCTGCTGCTTCGTCGCAGCTTATCGCAAATTTGGGAATCAGTTCATTAATGTTGGAATTCTATTTCGAAACTTTCTGTCATTTGTATTATTATTTTTCCAGGACATTAATACTTTCTACTACATGTTGTTGGCGGCGAAATAGACTTTTTCTCAAAAGGTGTAGTTTTTATAAAATAGGGCATTCGTTCTAAATACTTTCAGTATGATTTTCAAATTATACACACATTCTAATATGACAAAGAGGTAGGTATTATTGAACATAGGTATATTGGAAAAATTCCACCTAGCGTTGAAATCAGAGTGGGCACAAATGTACCAGTATCAGTTTTAAAGGTATCCAAATTATAATCACTGCACAACACAAATTCCTGTTAGATTTTGTCGTGAAAACTGGTTTACATAAATTCTGGGAATATAGTTAGAATAGTCTATATTACGTAACGAGAAGGATAACAGCTGTCAAATATGTAATGAACGGTTGAAACAGTGGGAATATTAAAAGATATAAAAACCAAAATCTATTCAAAAGTATTGGTGTATATCATGAGTTATTTCAACTATTACAAATCATTCGAAAAACTCTGTGTCCCAGCAAACCAAATTACAGATTTGTGTATACCATCGTACGAATGAACTCAAAGGGAGCTGATTCGGAATTGAAGTACTGGAAGTGTGAAAAAAATTGAAAAGTGATCTTGGAAAATGTGAAAAAGTGATATTGAATTCATTTCAAGAAAGATCCACTGGCATCAAACTTCTCTCTGATTTGACATTTCCACATACGATAATGGAAATGACACACCTGTTAGCCATAATCTGGCTCATACCCGTATCTATGAAATTCAAAGAAATTCCTAATGAACTTTGCATACTGAAATGCAGTCCTCACTTCTGAGTATTTGGAAGTTTCCAAGTTGAACTTCTCAGCTTCTCAATCATTTAATATTTCGGTATATGGAAGATTGACGGGAAACAACCTAGTTTCAACCGTTTTGGAACGGAAAAACTGGTGTACAGAACAACCGCCAGAGATATGGTGCACATCATTGAGCTGAATTATCATGAAGGATGGAAATAATGCCTAATTACCGAACAAACTGTTTTGACCTCGAAAATCGAAAAGTGGCCTTAAAATAATCCACAACAAAACAACAATGTATGTAACGCATATCCGTCAGCGAGTATAATTTTTACAATTACATATTTAGCTTGTCTCGATAAAAGTTACTGGGCATTTGTATCGTACGTTATATAACGTACCTGGTATTGAACAGTTTTTGTGGATCAAACAATAAACTTATTATTACCGTGAAATATTACTGAACATGTCAATGAGGTTTCTCGAATTCATCTACAACTTACACGGTGGCTGAAGTAACGCAAAAATCATTTGAGTTCAATTTAATATGTGGTTTTTTCGTTAACGAATCTTGCTGGAATATAGAAAATATTACAGTTTTCTGTACGATTCTCAGAAACAACACACAACTAATTAGTGAGTACCTTTCTTCAGGGTGGGGAGTTGAAATTATTTGGAAACCTCAAACTAGCAACCTCATGATGTATCAACCATTACCTTGACTTTGAAAATTCCCAGTTTATTTGTTAACAAAAACATTGATGCTGAGATATATTTCAAGCTGTAGAAGTTAAACTTTCAATATGGAATTGTATTATGATTCACAATAACATCAAAACCAACTGGTTTGGAAGACAAGTTCAAGCCTCACAATTTTTCAATTCAGATTATTTATATTATTGAAGCAGAAATATATAGACCAATCATTAACGTAAGTCATAATACTGTGAGAAACAATTGTCATCGCCTTCATTGTAACTCTGCTGGTTGGATCGTATTTTGTACGAATTGGTTTCCGTAGAATTTAGTGCAAGGATTGGTCACACTTGCTGTAATGAAGTTGTGAATGAAAGATAAGATTGAAACCTCTGGTGTAAAAGTTGAAACTTCTTGAGGTCGATAACACTAACACAGAGTTGCCAATCTGTCGAATTCATAATCAAAATTTTGAGCACAGAGAAATGTTGGCCTTGGAAAACTTGTTAAATATGTTGGTACTTTCAATAACCAAACTAGTTATTTGGGTTGTTAGCCTACTTCAGTCGGAAAGAAATCAGAATTAATATTGGAATCTATACGAGTGTAGAAGATCAGGCTAATTGTCTATCCCCAAAAGTTGCTGTTTCAATCGTAATCAGTAACTTGAAACACGTCCTATTAGTCAATTTTTCGTAAATTTGATCATCACAAAAATACAAGAGCTCATATAAATATTGATACTCATTTTTGTTAACGTTTCGTAAACCAAATCTGTTTCTGTTTTCAGAACTCCTTCACAAATATTTCTCTTCTAGGATCGTTTTCGAAAATCTGTCAAGATCTAAGATTTGACATATCATTTAAACTTCCAAGAGGGGGTAGCCAGGTGCGATTCATGTCCAATGAACTCGTGGAGATGAGAACAGTTGAAACTAGTAACTTCCACTGGTACCAACAGATGTCATAATCCCCAAATAAGAAATTTGACATATGAAAACAATGTTGAAGCAAGTGTTACCAATCTTTCGGTTCTAAATTATGCACAACCGATTTATACAAAACACGATTCAGTTATGCAGTATTTCTAAATTAACAAATACGAGTAGTTGAGTCAAACATACCACTGTGTATTTCCCATTCACAATTTCGTCGGTCACTTTAACAATTCCCATGATGCACTAACCGAAGCCAGCCCGTTATGTAATGCAGAAAAATAAATTTATGAGAGCTATAACAATTACCTATTGTTCGAAATTCGTGAGCGGCGTAAATGGGGCATTTATTACCGAACTAATCTGCCAAAATATTTCTAACCGTTCCCGAGCCTCAGGTACAATAAATTAATTATGCTGGGTGTAATTTATTAACAATGACATTAAACTGACGAATATTTATAATCGTTCATAGCTTCTATGTGATAAAAATTCCGGCCAGGGTGCGTCCTCACCAATTATTGCCTGTCTGTCAGGTCGTTACGTCAGTTTTGTCAAGCGCCGTGCACTACTACTGTTATCACTTATCTAGAACATAAATACAAACATCGTAATTGGTACAAACAAACATCCATTTGTATTTGAGAAGTGTATATTCACATATCTTAACACCGATCAAGTCTCATTCAAGTGATGAGTCTGAGTTTCCAATTACACCTCATCTATGTATGCTGGTGTTCCGCAGGAATCAATTGTAGTACCCTTACTATTTTCATATTAACGAGTTTCGTGGTAGAGCTTGAGAAATGAAACTAGAATTGCAGCGAACACATCTGTGCTATTGACATCTCCGGGATGTAATAATGAGGTCACACTTGCAATATCATTTGATTATATCACTTCGATATCTGCTAGATGTAATAGTGATACGTAACAATTGACAGAACAGGGGACATGCTATTGAAGATGTCTTAGGGACATCGCGAATATGTCGAATTCGAGCACCACATCAAGCATAACTGTATATTGTCATAGATTCAGTTGATAACACTAAACTAACTCAAGTAATTACATATATTGATATTTCAGGTGTGAGAAGAATATGATCTCGAATAAATATTTAGTTAATATAGGTGTCAGTTGGCTAACCTGGCAAGGTGTCGACAAATCTTGACCTAACTCCCTCAGATTTTTACGATTTTCAAATTGTGCTCCGCAGAAAGGTTAATTTTTTTTCCGAAACCGGGTGAGTACAAATTTGTTTATCCATACGCAATCATGTATTATGATGTCAGGTTAATACAGTAAGAGTGAATTTTCATGTTCTGGAAAGTAGAGAAGAGCAAGGAATTATAGAAGGTAGGTACTAGTCATCTGTTTTCCAAAGTATTATATTCAAGTGAAGGTTATCATAAATTACTGACATATGACTATACCTATAATGATATTTGATTATCCACTATCATTATGACATATTTCCAGGCGTTATTTGAAAAACCCACAGGACGAAATCTGATCAAACTATGATTAAGTTGTTCCAGGGACAGTAGAAAACGGTTTTCATTATTTCAAAGATTCCAGCTAACAAATGGCCTATGTTGATTTTTGGCAAGTCGTATTCGGGACAATGAAATGTTAATATTCATTTCTGTTGGAAAATGTGGATTGTTGTGATTTCATTCATATCATCCATTAATGGACTGTATTATCTCTCTTTATTTTCGATTTTGATTCGTTTACGACAATGGACAGTTTTTCGCATATTTCTTGCCACTGCTATAACGCAAATATCATATTGTCGTTACATCGAGAAATGCATATCGCAGCGACATAATGAAAAATATGTCGTAGCAACATCGCAAAATACATATGTTAGCGACATCGTCGTGCGACAAAATTCCATCGCTGCGATGTAACTGCAATATCCTTGCGACTCGAAATGTGACATCGCAAATCACATCGTGACATCGTCGCGATATCTTGGCGATGTTTTTGCGTTTGCTGGGATTTATTTCTGTAAGTAAAGAACATATTTCAGAAATGTATTCTAACAACATATATATCAATAGTACCGGTCAAGTAGCCATTACTTTCGAGTTATTTCGCTATATTTCAACATTGATTGCTCGAGAACAAACGAATCGTTTTAAAGAATAAAATCCACGATTCAGTGAGCCATAATTCAATTCCGGATGAATAGTACTAGTAGCAGAGAGAAAAAAATATACGAAATAAGACTTCGAATGGGTGAATATATTAGTACTAACTAGCACCTCAAAAACATTCCAACAATATTTAATTGTTTAGGAATACCTATGCAGGTGGTGCTTGCCTGCACTACCATATAATATATATTATAAATGATACCAACCCTATTCTTTAGATTGATATTTCTTCTACTGAAGATTCTAACATTATTAGCGAAACACGCGTAGAGTGCAAGTACTTTTTGTTTGGTGTCAGGGTGATTGATCTGGGGAAAAAGTCTTAACTTTCATACTCAGAGTTTAACCATTCACAACGTTCAGTTTCTTTTTACGTTTGGCGAAAAAAGGGACCATAAATTAATACATTTAGATTTCTCCGATTGTCCTCTACAGAATAAATATTCGTGATATATGTTACGCGACAGTCACTATCAACCTTCATTTGTGTGCCAACGATAAAACTCATTCGATATCAATATTACTTCTTCTGTAAGCTGAGTTATATCATGCAACGAATTTATTTCTCAAACTGGCATGCCCCCATCAATTCCCATTACATTCAACAAATCACTATGAGCGTCGATTATTCAAATAACATTGAATGATTACCCACAGACAATTATTAGTCCTACTAAATATTCAAATCAGTTATGGACACAGTGCAGTAGACCATTTGTAGTGATAAAAAGTATATCAGTGATACACTGGAGGTTTATATGATAACAAATTTTGACGGTACCATACAAAGTTGTCTTCTTTCTTGAATTGGTGTTTTATGGGAACTCAAAATCGGAATTGAATAGTACACTCTTCAAAGTGGCAATTTTTTTTTATTTTTCATTTGATAATGAAAGAGACTTGGGAATCTATTCATGATTAGACAATGCAACTGATATCGAGATAAGTAATGTAGCAACTGAAAAATAATATTGGAACGTTTTGCTAAATTGATTATTATTTTTTGATTGAGTTCACTCAGCTACATTCAGTCTTGAAATAATTAATTGAACGAATATTCTGTTGATTGAACCAACTTCTATTTTATACTATCGAACATCAGTTGAATAATAAGTTATTTGATTCATAACTGCATCATTTGTTTTGTTGACATTAGTATACTACAACAAAGATAATAACACTTTTTTCAACTATACCAATTTCAATAATACATAATTTTCAATGGGAGTTTATAGAATATTTTGAGGCAAAATTCACCACGATATCTTGTATTAGTTTGACAGTGCCAGAATGGAACATCAGCAAAACAATGACCGGTTGATTTTGAGAATGATTGAATTAAACTGACCGATACTTGATAAAAATCCACATTAAACTAAAATACTAAATATTTCAGTATGTTCTTACTAACAATAGCTTCCTGAAGTAAAGTATTTATTATTAATAATTCATTTATTTGGCTGATATCACCAGAAACTGAAGTGGGGGCATTTTATATTCTTCTTTACCTACTTATTTACTATATATTTTCCACAGTGTATCATAATTTTTATGTGAGAAGTATTATCTTCAGTGTTTTTTTAGTTTTTCACAATTTCCCAAGTAGACCATAGATAGTCGAGTATGAATTTTCAACAATATAGGTGTATTCATTCAAAAGTTGTATACACCCTGTATGCTTTTCTATTCATTATTTTCTGATGACCGTGAAGATCAAATCACTAGTCCGTGATATTTGACATTAAACTCAATCAGCAACAATATTACTCAACAATTGTGGTAAACTCTTTCGATTGTTTCATTTTCTTTGGTGAATTTTCAGGAATGTAATTCGGCGATATGTTGTCACAAAGCTATTGCATCTGAACACTTCACAGTTTAGAAAAATTGTGAAGTCACGGTCAGTCGTATCATGTCGCAACTTCAGCATTGATAATCTTCTTAGGAATCGTGACAATAAGTAGTCAACAGTCTCACGAATGGATGAGGAGAGATAAATTTGTTCAGCACGAATGAAAACAAATATTTTTTCAAGATGGACATCATTAATAGAATACTCTGAAGCGTTTATAATCACTATCGAATCTGCTAAGTTGCATCTTTGCTTTTAATAGCGTGAACAATGGACACTTGTGAAAATTTGATTTTTTTTTGTTGGCCGAGATGAGACGTGAAAATCATAAAATCAAATATATGAAATAATAAAGAAAAGTTGCAGAAAGCTGATTCAATTCGATGAGTGAAGAAAAAAAAACAATAACATCGTGATTACACCCAGACAAACTTCAATTTGACTTTTGTTTCTTATTTTATTTTTTGTTTTTTGAAGCTTTTCCTTTTTCGGATTTCTTCGAGCTATAAGTTCATCCTATTGATTTTCTTCTCTCCAACCATCGACAGTCATTTTCTTCATTTGCACAATTGCAATTTCCTCATTGTCATTTTGTCAGTCTTATCATTTCATTCCCATCCATTCAATTTCAACAGGTTTCAACTAGGTTCAATATTTCTTTATCTTCATTTCCACAGGAAAGGGTTACTCCTGTAATGTTCAGAGACACCGCCACTGTGACTGATATCCGTAATGAGATTTTTCAAACTCCAACTCAACCAAGGTTTAAACTTTGTTGTTCCAATTTATCCAAGTTTTTTTTTTTGTAATGATCATGAAAGTGGTTCAAATTGGAATGCAATCCCGGATCATTAGGAATTTTCAAAAGCAGACGTCTAGTCCTAGAAATTTTTGGAAAAATATTTCTCAATCAGTAATAAATTAACCCGTCTATGTGTTTGAAGATAATCCGTCAAGAGATTAATTTATAAGCGCTATGATGTAAACTTATCTCTGTTTGAACATATTACTCGACAATAAAATTTGTATCTGATTAAGGTTAAACGTATTTTGACGAAATTTGTAAAACGTGTTGCAAATGCGACACTTGTCGTTTGAGTTTATTTTGGATAATTTATGATAGAGGATTAGTACAATCTATCTCAGTTATTTTGTTTATAGTCAGGTCTACACACGAGTGTCTTATAATGTTCGGAGAACATCGAGTGAGTGAGTTAAGAGAGAGAATATAATAATATAAAGGAGACTTCAAATTTGTTCCAGGTTTTCGAGAAGCCATATGGCGCCCTCTTGATGACATAAAATAAAAAAACGCATGCGAGCAAAATCCCTGGAAATCTGTGGTTTCGCTTCTCAATTCAACAAAATATGCTTACCTGTAACATCCTGGATACGAAATGGAAAATTATCATTTTTTCAATGTATAGCTATGCAATCATACCTAATTATGACTCATTTTATGTTAATTAACAGTGTTAAATAGCATGTGTGCAATTGTGTTAGAGGCGAGATGTATATTCAGTGATAATACTTGAAAAATATTCTTCTCGATTTAGCTGTTGAATGATTACGCAGTACCGAAGTAATCATTTCCAATCGTCATGTAGCAAACACTACACTTAAATTTCATTTGTTCATAGTACTGTTCAAAATGGATATCATTTTTTTTTTATTACCAGCACATATGTTCCGACATCAAATTTTCATTGTTTCATTTAATCTCCTCTGCTCTGATTTTTCGACGTAATCAAAACAAAAACAAGACAACAATGTGAATTAAACGTACAGTGAACTTGTTTTCGAATTTAAATATTTCGTTGAGGAGAACTAGTTTTCGTGTCAACCTAATATTTAATGAGTACCGACATATATTTACACAATACAAGTAAATATTTTTATTCTTCTCTGGATTTTCGAAATTTGAGTGTTATAACAATAACTGTGGTCGTAACAGTGTTTGGTTGTTTATTACAGCCTTGGCGTTAGTTCAAGAAAAATGTCGAAATGGAAAAGTAATGGTAACGATAAGATTCGAACTTGCATATTTGTTGAGTGATAGTAAACAATTCATTATGTATTCTAACGATGTGTAAGGCCATCATGTGCAATCTGCTCACAAAATGGGGTGTACGAGAGGAAAATTATCTAGAGAATATTGAAGACGCATTCGAGGTTGAAATGCACTTGACAGTGTCGATTTTAGATAAAACTAGAGGATCTTCAAGGAAGGCACGCCCACAAAAAGCACTTCCAAGCGTATCTTCGTTGAAAATTATTTCAGATTTCTGTCCGATGTCATCCAACGTCCGGATTGACAATCACTGGGAAAGTAGTTGTTTGCCAATGAATATATGCCAGATAATATTCAAATTAGTTGAGTTCACTCAGATGAGAAATAATGATAACATTCATTCAAAATTGTACAAATGAATTTATTTTGAATGAGTATGTGAGTTTATTATTGGCTTCAATTACTTTCTCCAACGTAAATTGTGCTTTTAATTTCACCATAGCTCAGTGGCGGATCCACGGGGGGGTTTTCGGGTCCGGACCCCCCCCTCCCTTTGGGAAAATAAAAGCTTTTTTTTTCAATTTTTATCGGTTCCTAATTTTCAAATTTTGTTAGGGAACGAAAAAATGTCACATAAGCAAGACAAAAAATGAAATAGAATAATTTTTTTTGCTTTAAAATTGAAGAACTTCAATAATTATTATTACATTCCATTGAAAACTAAAGAGCAGGCTACATTTAAACATTAGTGAATTTTCATTTTTTAACAACGAATTTCATCAATTCATTCAATTCAATAATCCTCCAATTCCTAAAAAAATAATTCTCAAGAATTAAAAATAGTACAAACAAGATCTGGATTGAATGTTACCCAAACAAACAAATTTTGCTTGAAATTTTTGGACTCACCGATATTTCTTTCCTTTTTTTTGGTTCAGTCGGTTCAGACGCTGGATCAAGCCGAGTAAAATATGAAAATAGAGTCCTCTTCATGTGGTAGGTTCAAAATAAAATACTTTTTTTTCAACTATCAAATTGCAATTTTTCTCGATGACACTTTAAAGAAAATTGACACTTGTCAGGCTTATCGAGGAAAAGTTCGAGAAAATTTCTGACAGTGCTGCCATTGGATCCTTTTTGGCGCAGTATTTGAAAAATTAGACTTGTTACATTTGTGATGAGTATTGTGTATGCCGGTAACGATTTGAATATAGGTACTATGTATGAGTAGAATATGCTGTTGATTAGGTTAAATCAACTCGATTCGATTTAAAAAAAGTAAAGTTTCGAATCTACTTTACCTCCTTTTCTTTGGATCTTGACTAGTTGTTGCTATACGGTAGCTCATAATTTTCTGTTATATATATATATATATATATATATATATATATATATATATATATATATATATAAATTTTGAGTTATAGACCCCCCCCCTCGACCTGATCCTGGATCCGCCACTGCCATAGCTTACATCCCTACAATTTAAAGTTGAAAATGTACATAAAAATAAATTTTAGACAAGTTCAGTAATAGCATGACAAGTGAGAAAGGATCGATTCCGCCTAGCTCTCTTTCTAATTTCTCGATTTCATCAGTTTGACTGAGTTGTCATCAGCATAAAAAATAATTCAGAATAGTACTAATTGTACCACAATTATTCTTTAAGCAGTTCATTTCTCTCCTGAAAATGTCAACTTGGTTGGCAAAATATGCGTCGAATACAGTATGTAGTTCGGAATTTGAGTGATAGAGTTATAATAAAAAGTTTCAACTTCCACAACAAGTTTTCTATTACCCTTATGACTGACTATAAGGAATGACAATAAAATAATTGCAATAATCCGGTGTTCCTTTGAATCCTGTTTTCTCGTACGAATCATCATAGTCTTTAACCGGAAAAAAATCGATAAACCATAAATGATGTATCGTAAATAACTGATTACCATATAGCTAACATTATGTAACGTACTCCCAACAATAATAACATCCTGTGAATGAAAATAAATTCACATGAAAATTATATTTCAATGAATGTGTAATTAGTGAGTGATTTTCATACCGGAGTGGCCTTGACTTACAAATAGACTCGTTTGAAAAATCATCGCCAGGCGAGTTTCAGAAGATAATGCAAAAGTTATTAACCTACATTGCAAAATGTTGATCATATTATAAAACCTGTTGAGATTTTGCTGGTGGAAGCTGGGTCTGACTCGTCAGCTTGGGGATTCGTGATGAAAGAATTCGTACGTTGTCCATATTGGAGTGATTGTTATCTTTTCAAGGCAGAGACAATGAATTTATTGTCGAAGAGAGAACGATATAGCGTATCTGTGGGATATTGTAAAAAACTCCAGATCCAGATTGGAAAGTACACATTTCGAATATCGTTTTTTTTTGTTGAATGTTTCTCAACATATTCTGTGGAAAACACCTACACTATTCGGATAGGAATTAATGAAATTAAATTCGGGAAAGATATTCTATTCACAACCATTCAAAAATGTGCTCATTTATAACGTTCTTTCAGGTTAAAGTGACCAATTGTTCATGCAGAAGAATACCACTTGGCACTTTCCCAACTTCGTCTTCTTCTTTTATTCAGAGCGTAATTCTGCCCATGGGAATTAATGAAGTGCTTAGATCCCCACAAACGTGTACACACCAACACAGTTGTAGAAAACGATATTACAGTAACTACACAGTATCTCAGTACCAAACGGACGAGAAAAATATAAATACTCTGTTTCTGCCCTATAAATCACAAAACTCTTCAATAACTATCACACGTGTTTCGACAAATAGCACGTTACCGTTTTTTTAGCCATTTTCGTAAGTACAAGATTCAGCTCTTTCTGGTAGCCAACAGCCAGTTTATTTTTATTGTTGAAAATACTATCGATATTTCAGTAAATAATACAGAAGTTGCTTATTTGCAGCAACCCTCGTGAAACATAACGGAAATTTGTCAATTATGATTGGCATGCCGAACACTTTTTGTATAAAAACTAATAAAAAAACTATAAAGCTGAATTGTGAAACGTTTCAACTTCTATGTAGGAAAATGACATTTACGAAAAATAACAAGATTGACATTTATGGGAGCTCCATGAAATTCGTTCATGTATGTGTAATAGCTATTTGAAACATGTGTGTAAATAAATCTAACAAGTAATTATTTTTTTGTCCAGTTATGTGATTATTTCTGATGATTCTGAATGAAACAGTCAAAAAAATTTATGGAAATGGTATTGCATTTCCAGAAAGATTATTTTTCACTCTCGATTGGTGAGATGTGAAATATTTTCCTGATACGATATCAAGGAAGAGACTTTTCGACAAAAATGAAACCTTTCCTCATTTAGGTGTGGATATTCTATCATATTTTTTTTCATTTAATTCAATAACTCAGTATTTCGTGAAACACGACAAAAAATTCATGCCCAAAATAAATGTTTTCACAAAGTAGGTTATACCCTCAAGAAAGTGACAATGAAAATATTCGAAGGTACAAGACTTTTTTCTATTGGTACAATCCAAGAATGTGTTCTACAATTAAAATGTGAATGAAAGATTACTAGTTAAACTACATAATTGCAATGAAAAACTGGTAGAATGAAGAAAATTTTAATTTCAAATAGGTGTGGAAAGAGAAGTGAAGTACCAAACGAATTCTGGGAGATTGAAAATGAAAACATCAAAGAGAATATATTTCATTCACGAAAATCATCGAGAAGCAGTCGAATAATATCGATTGATCGATTTACTTTTCAGTAATGTTCATATAATCAAATGTGTTGTAATTATTTTCTTGTGGCAAAAAGAAGGAAGAATGACAAGTGATTGTGAGAAACAGCTCTCAAGGATATTCAGAGGAAGCGAACAAAAACAGTAAACAAAAAATCGACGCTCTGTGTTAGAAACTAGTGTTTGTTGTGGCTGCTATTTTCGGTTGGCGCAAAATTCTTGCAGACAGGGTAATTATCCGAACAGTAAATTCGAATAATGATACTAGATAATGAATGATTGATGCAGAAGAGTGTGGCGAAAAAAGTGAAATCTCAATGTTCAAATCATTCAAACCGCATATTATTTGGTAATAAACAAGCATTAAGGAGTCAATGTCAAATTAATACTATTTCTATTTTGTAATAGATTGTCTATTACAATGCAGTCGACCAAACACAGATAATGATACGCGATTTCGCGGTTAATGATATTTTTTTCGAGATCATTATAAATTCTTGTGCAGATGTAGCGTTTTTCTGATGGTTAACATGATTGTTAGATAACCGATTTTTATGATTTCAGTCAATTCTGTAAATAAATCTGCTGTGTTTCAACGGAATATTATAGTAAATTACAGAAATTATATTGATGCATTATATAATATGTCATCATAGAAATGTGATTGGGCCAATGTGACAGTGGATGTACAGAGAGGGTGATCGCTAAAAAGTCAATTTGGTGTATTTAACTATCAAGCGGAAGGCCGGGGTTCGAATCCTCGCCGGGCCACCGTGCTGGGTAATCGCACGTTAAAAGGTAAGGCCTCGTTGATCCATTGCTCGCACAAGTTTCGACTTCTGAGGGTTGACGTTCGTCAGCTGGTCAACGGAACGAACAATTTTAAAATAATTTTAGAACTTCCAAGAGTCAGATAACCTGCAACAAGTCGAAGAGCTTTCAACTCGGAATGAATATATGGAGTGTAAACTGAATCAGACTCGCCCCGGTAACTTTTTTGTAACTTTCTGTATCAATATCAGATTTTGATTCTGGACGATTGTATCAATATGATTACCTCCAGTATTTTTAGTTTTACAGGAATTCAATTCGAAACTCCTTGTATATATATACGTTATTGAATTCAGCAGTTCATTTCCATTATGGATATTTGAATTCCTTGTTCAAGTGAGGAAATACTGCGAATTATTTTTTCATTTCCAATTGTAACTAGTGGGCTTCAAGATCATTGAAAAACATTCGATTCGCTTCCATGATCGATATGGAAATCAAAGCAGTAATTTTGCTTTTTCAATTGACTAGTTATATACAATTATTGAGAGATTTTTTCATTTTAGAATGAATGCATCATCCACTCAGCTGGAATTTACTCTACATAAAAAACTGGATACATTATTTTGTAATTTCAATCAATTCCTTTCAATCACAATAACCTAAATGCTTCTTGACTTGTTTATGCGATAAAATGTTACTCGTGTGGAAACAAACACGAAATTGCAAATTCTTACGTAAAAATTTAATTTTTATATACCACTATTATGACTCCGATTTATTCATCAGGTGATAATCTTCTTGATTTTTTAGAACAAGTTGGAAATATCGTGGACATACAATTTTTATATTTATTACGACGATTTGTCAACTTGACTATTGCACTATGTTCTACAACAGAAACCAATGATTGGTTCGTTTGAATTTGATTGACAATGTTCTTTATCCGATGATATATTGGTTTCTATTGTCACCAAAGGGTTATTGCACATGTACAAGATCGAAGTGTTGTGACTACCCTCAACGAAATTTTATTTCAAACATTTTTTTGTTTCGATAACTGAACTTGAAGGATTTTTTTTATCTTCAATTCATTTTGGTTTTCATTACATTCTATTTTATCACCCTCACAATTTCATTCAAATTTAGTCGATATTCTTTAGAACTTTGAATTCCTTTAATTTTTTTCAACTCACTCTTCACTCACCTATATATTTTTGCCAATATTTTTAACGTTTTCAACTTTTTGTTGGAATCCCGTGAAATCTCTTCGGATTATTTGGGAAGTTTTTGGAGTTTTTGTATCCATACCTTTTTTTCTCCACCCACCAATCTGATCTTTCCAGACCTGGAAATATTTTTCACAGTCAACTCCATCAGTTTTCTTCTCAAAATTTTTGTTTATTTTACATATTTTAATTTCTGTTTGTTCTAAGCTTCATTTGATTATCATGTGATTTTTTCTGTTCAAGTTATTGGAATTTTTTGAAATCTACTGTCTTTTCTTGTTGGATTCCATTCAATTTTCACTCGGGTATTCATTCTTTTCAGCTAGCTTTTCAATATTCTCAATACTAGTACTAACGAGAGTACTAATATATACTCGATTCTTATGAGGATCACATTAAACCAAGGCAAAAATCAAGTAAGTTATATCATATCAGCCCGAATCTTGCTGATTATACAGTCAAAGACGAAACATGGAATGATTTCGTGAATTTTAATACAAACATGCATCTCAATAGTAATTTTTGTTATAAATTCTCGATTATCCAATGAAAATGAGAAATGTTATAATGAAATAGATTGTGGAGAACATCTTGTGATTTTTCTCCATATAAAATCACTCCTCTGACCGTATATGTTTGTAAATGAATTGAGTCGCTATGCACCAAATTATATTGTTGATGTTTCGATCGCAATTAGGTTAAATCATATTGTTACGTAATAAACGCCTCAAAAATATCGATTACTTGTTCCAGCCTTGATACATTAATTACTCAATAGTTTCTTCTTTATTTTCCAATCTATTTGAAATACTATGGAATATTTGTTCCGTGGTTTTTTGGGTTTGTAACCTACCACAATCTGGAAAAATAAGAATTAATATTGGAATCTATACAAGTGTTGCTGCGTCTATTGAGAAACAGTTCTTTCTAGATAGAACAAGTCCGATTAGTCAGCGAAACCTTTGACAGAAATTGAAAATCCGAACACAGTCCACAATGAAGACATACAACCTACACAAAATACACAACCTGTATCAAACATTATACCTTATGTCCCTCGTTTGTCTGAAAAGATAAAACGGATCGGCAACAGGTATAATATTAGAACAACATTCAAAACAACAAATACTTTAAGATCAATACTCACACATACCAAACCGAATAGCCCAACAGAAAACACAAAATATTGTATTTATCGAATTCCTTGTTCTTGCGGTCAAAAATATATCGGTGAAACGTCTCGACCATTGGAAGTGCGAAAGAGTGAACACAAGATGTACATCAGGAACAGACAGATAGGTGGTTCTAAATTATCAGAACACATTCTTTCTGCCGATGGAGACCACACAGTTGAATGGAACGACACTAAAATTATAACGAAAGAAAGCAATGGCAAGAAACGGAAATTAAAGGAATCTGCTTTCATCATGCTGTCTGGTGAAGACTGCATATCTATGAGTTCGCTTGATATGGATCGCGGATGGCTGCCCCTCTTGAAGGACAAAATGTTATGTCAAATTTGAAATAATTTGACAAATGTCAATCACGAAAATTGTCTTTACGAGGTATTTGCATTCGAAAAGGAATTTGCCTAGAGTTTTGAGAACGGAAGCAGATTTAGTTTCCGAAACGTTAACAGATAAGTATTTTCATATATATCAGTTCTTATTATTTTTTTGATAGGCAAAATTTGAGTTATACGAGAAGTTGCCGACTAATTGGACTTGTTCTATCCAGAAAGAACTGTTTTTCAATAGACGCAGCAACTTTTCGGGGTAGATTGAAAATCTGCCCTTCTACACTTGTATAGATTCCAATATTAATTCTCATTTTTTCAGGTTGTGGTAGGTTACAAACCCAAGAAACCACGGAACAAATATTGATCCACCACAAAAAATGACGTTCAAACAATACTATGGAATAATAATTTATTTTTTAATTTTATAAATCACAATTTAATAATTTGCATAAGACATCAATATGATATATATTATGATCATTTTGGATAATTCCATATGCGACTGAACTCTTATATTCAGTCAGGTGGTGAAACAATCTTTTGTATTTTCCGTTGCTTTGAGAAAATATAACCGTAAACAATTGTCATGAATACTTGAACTTGCACTGATATGTGAATCTGTTACATTTAATTTTTCGAATTTAGAGTTGTAGGCACATCGAACATAAGAAATATGAAAGTTCTTCAATGAAGAAATAGCGTAGGCTAATATTTGAAAATTTCTAAAATGGGGATGGGGAACGCCTAGAAGGGCCATTTTGGGATTATGGGAAGTGAATTTGAAGGTTGAAAATGTCAGAAGATGCTGGAGAAGTCGATAACAACTGATGGCAAGTTATCCCAACGATAGAATTATTTTACGGGAAATGAATACGTGATCTTTTCATATTTTGGAGTGAACCTGCGCACATTCGAGCCCTCCATGCAATTAGTCAGTATATTGCCAATTACGGTTATTATTACCCATTATCTACATATTAATGTAATGGATACATTAGAAATCCTGTGGCACACGATCACGGATACATTGTTCTAACGTATCGACTAATTCGTAACATGAATGAATATTGTAAGGATTATTTCGAAGATAGCATTCTGGAAAGTTTCATGCTAGGTGACTTTTCATGAAAATAGAATCTTACAAAAGGTGCAGACCCAATCTGGGAGATTCGAATAGGGTACGGCAGAACACGCAAGATCGCCAGCATCATGAATTGAACAATTTTCAGAAAAAACAACACAATAAATTTTGAGCCATACTCAAATGATCCGATCTTCTGCATTTTTTATACATCTTGATACGGTCAGCTGACGATGTATCCACTGATCACAGACAGCTGACATATTTTTTTTAAATGAATGTTGTATTTAAAGATTTCACAAATGAAGCTCTTTTCAAATGAACGAGAAGTAATTTTTTCAACGACTTTCGCAACCTCCCACGTTTGATTCACGAGTTAAAGGAAGTGGTTTTTGTAGTGAACCTAGTCTAAAAAAAACGTTTTAGTCGGTAAAAGGAGTCCCGGGTTTAGTTTGGGAAAATCTTTCTAGGCAGGCAAATTGTTGTGGGCCCCACCCATGACCTAGAGTTCCTAAGTTCGATCTGCCAATGGGGCAGATATTTTTCCGTAAAAAATTTCTAACTGTCGTATTGAGAAATTACTGTCACCCTTCATGCTTGAGGGGTCTGCGAACAACCATGCCGCTTCTGAGGATCAATTTCTGACGGGAAATGTTATAATCAACATTTACTAGAAGAAACCCTTCCCTTCTCTACTCATTGTCCTTTGTTTTCTTGTTTCGTAAAAAAAAGAAAAAAACACACCCACCCCCAAGGAAAAAAAAAAAAAAAAAAAAAAGAGAGAAAGAAGGGAAAAGAAACCAAGAAAAGAACCAAAAGTGAGGGGGGGAGGAGGGGGGGAGTTTTTGTTGAGTGGTGAAAATCGGATGTAAATTGGGGAGAGGAAATAAAGAGGCGTGCCGTTCACGTGATCATTCTATCCTTTCAGCGGCTACAGGCTACACTATAGTACTCTTCTTTAGAAAATTGTCTCAGAACTTCACCATGAGTATGCAGATGAGATAGGAAACCCTTGATTTGAATTGTGTCCTTTGTGTTCATGGTAGTAAGAAATTATAATAAATTTCGCGGAATTTTCACGTGGACCTTTTGATACTTACATACAGAGTTGTCATATTAGTTCCACAACGAAGATTTCCATTGATTTCGGCAAAAAAAGCTGTGTACAGAAAATTCTAATAAATATTTTTTGTTGTTCGTGACCTCCATATCACTCCACTGACATTTAATTTTTTTTGTGTATGAATTGATTGATGCTAATAATAAGTCGTCAATATTTAAAAAAAATACCCGTTTAAACACTTAAATAAGAAGACTTATTTCTGGAGTCGTGGAATTTACTCGGAGAGTTCGCTTTGAAAAATCATCGTAAATGAAATGATGATAGGAGAGTGGGGGTGAGAGAGAGAGACGAATGAAGATCGATATGAGACCTTCAGACAATTCGATAACATATTTTGAAAGAGTTTATATTTATCCAATCAATATTCATTATCCACATATGAACGTTAATGATATTTACACTTTTAGGACTGCGACACACGTTCTAATATTTGTTCTTCGCGTGTATCAACTAAATCGTTATGCAAATGTATTTTGTGAAAATCTAGTTTGAATTGGCACTGTGGGGGAGGGATAGATGCCGATGAAATGTTGCAGTGTGGTGATTGAATCCTTCAATTATTTTTCGATTGATACTTCTGTGAAATTACATATAATTTTATGAATAAAATTTGATCTACTCCGGAGTTCTCGTCAAAAATGTCAGTTGTATGTTAAATAAATGTCGATCTGTTGTAAACTTTGGGGGAAAAAACCTCGACCGCACAACAAAGGGGTGGGAATGGTGGGAAGGCCGCAATCGCCAGGTCATTACCGATGAACATGCCAAGATGGAACGATTGGTGATATTTCAGAAGATCGACGGTCAAAGAAATACCAATTGAAAGAGAGAGATAAATTGAAGACTTATCTGCGGTGTTCCAGAAAGTAAAACCAACAACCGAATTGCTACTTTCTGAATAGAATCAAGCACTTTTAATGTTTGCTTCAATGCCGAACTTCGCACATGAGGGTGAGGATTAGACGGATTTATGAATTTTGGACGTCAACTTTATATATTTATAAGTTATCAGTTTTGTATATGTTCTTAGTTTAAGTGTACTTTTTTTTCAGACCAGTGACCACTCTTACCTATGAGTACCTTTTGTGTGTTTGTAAGAGTATAAATAAATAAATAAATAAATAAATGAAGTGCCTCATTAATCATCGAATACCGACGGGATATATTTTTTTGGAACTGAACAGAAAATTTGATTTTTTTGAAGCACTTCTGGTAATTTATCTCGCGTGTTTTTTTCTTGACAATGCAATACTTTTAGCATTTAGTAGATGATTTCGTTGACATAATCCCTCCTGACATTGAAATACTAGGGGTTTTCCAGCATTGAGTTCCAGTAAGTTTTTGAAACATCGGACTTGATTATTTTTCAAGTCCTCATTCGTTATTTCAACATTACTTTCTCTTCCACAAGCACATATGGCTGCTCAAGATCACTCTTCTCTTCGAAACTTCATATTGAACGCAAAAGGCGCTCCAAGCAAACCGTTCATATTGCAAATATTGTGGGTGGTAGTGTTGATCCTTGTGTTACGTCGGTATATATCGGTGACAATTACTAACTTATTTCATCTCTCATGCAGTTCTCCATGTTTTCTAATCATTACAGGATTTTTGTGTGTTCCCCAACGTTAAAAATCAATTGATGATTTTTTTTATTACGTCCAATAAAAAATATCGAATAACACATTATGTACAGAACAATTATCATGGTCCATTTCGTGATAATTTCATTGTTCGATTTTAGTTTTAGTACCATTCATTAAAGTGTTCATAAGCGTGTGGATGAAAATAAAATCAATAGGACTATAACCAGAATTGTGTATTACGTCGGTGTCGCAAGGCATCAAATTGATCAAAAAATTTATTTTTATTTATTTATTCATAATGACTTAATTTCCACATTCCCAGAACGATACATATACATACAAAAAAAGACTTCACGATTGTCAATAAAGTGGGGAGTTCTCCAAAAGTGGTGCTCCACCCTTGTTATAATAAAATTCAGTTCGATATTTTCACTTTCTCCTCTTACTACGGAAGATGGGGCAAGAACCACCAACGACCAATAAAGACTCATATATTTGCTCACCTCTTCGCTGGGAAGTTTATATTGGAACAACCCCCAAGTAGCATCCCAGTCAATAGTCGTATACCCGAGTTCTATTTCTTCAATGTACAATAAGAAAAACTCCGAACTGAGGATGATTTTTCATCACTAAAGAAATATGGGAAATCAGTGGCCATGTTACTAGACATTTGAGAGCATTTGACACCAAGGGCCTTCCTGCCAAATTTTGTGCTTCGACATCGATTTTCAATATCTACGGAGTTACTGACTCAGCTGTTTACTGCAGACTCTGAGACCAGGAAGTTAGATGACACCGTAGGGCATTTCATATGTGACTGCGCTGCATAATCATCAAAGAGAAGAACCATGCTCGGTGAGTATAGACTCGACTGACTATCTCCTGGCAAGATTATCTACTACCTCAAAACGGCAGGGCTAACTAATCTCTCAGAGAAAAAACATAATGGACTTGATGAGGCCTAAGTGCTTTTGAATATGCTTATTTTTCGTTCAGATCTAGAGATTGGCGGTTCTCTTTCTTTCTCTCTCGATGGGACATCATCAAAGACCCTTTTCATATATACTGGTCTTTTACAGAGTTGAAATCTAGCACATACTTCAATTTTCAATCAAATCAACGATTTACTGGCCAGAAATTTTTGTCAAGTACATAGTTTTGCAAATAACAGCATTGTTCATCTGGTTTCATAGCTGAAATTCGAATTGAGGGTGTGTACATTCGGGACAATCTTGGCCTTATCTACAAAATTGTTTTTCTGTGTGGAATTCGGCAACAAAACACACATTGAAGCAGATTGGTTCCTTTCATACGGAAACAATTTGTTTCCTTTGTACTATTCAGCTCAAACATTCGTTCACATCACTCAAACACCAAGAAAAATTTGGTAACTTATCTTTTCTCTGTGAGTGTTTTCACTATGTTTCCTGGATAAACAGGGTTTCCTCTCTCGTGCGAAGCCGAATTCGACAAAAACTATTATGGTAGACGAAAAAGTTTTGCAATAAAAAAAAGTAGGCCTCCAATGGAATAACATCATCAAAGGACCACCCAGTGTATAGTACTAGCATTTGATATCACGTCGCGTGCATACTAATAATTGCTCTTTGTGAACTATTCAACGAACTTCAATGAAATTGCTTACTCGCCGTTTAAAAGATGCCGACACTCTCGACACAAAAATAATATGCTAAACTTTCAAATTCGAAGCGTCTCCCACGATATGACAATTACAGAGTTCGAAAATGACGTTAATATCTAGTTCATTGTGTGGTTTGAATTCCTCTTCGTTAAAAGCTAATTACTGGCTCCCTCCCCTATGAATTTTACATTCCACTTGTTGTTTATTTCGTTGTGGAATAAGAATGTTCACTTGAGGAGATTCTGTTAATACTGTTGAAAAAATTTGCGAGGATATCTGTTCAGAAATTAGGGAAAAAATTCTTTTTATTGTGATATCTTCACCAGCAAAATGAATATAACATTTTTTCATGGGTTCAATCTGCCAGATATACCATGAAACTTTCATCGAGAGTTTTTCCCAGATTTGAAATTGAATATTGCATTAATATCAATTCGCATATTCCAGCTCACACAAAACGCAATCTTTTTCGATTCGATACTTTACATTGTTATCTGAATATTTATGTTTTTATGCGGGAACGATATTCAACCAGTATGGGATTATAAACTATGCTTCCAAAATTGACGAATTAATAGGTTCTTTCTCTTGAAAACAATATGAGATAGGTATCAGGATGCCAATGTTGATATTAATATTTGAAACAGATCTGCAGTGGGAGCTCTGGACCAAAAATCGAGCCCTGAGGCATACCGGTAGTCACATTACCCTTTTTATCCATGCTATTTTCAGCTCAGCGACTTGGCAAGAATAGTTCATTCCATAAATGAAATCAAATCCTTTATTTTCCTTAAAATGACAAAATTTTAATTCTGTATAGGAATAGTCAACACGTATCCTAACTTAGTTAGTTCTAAAGAACAAACAAGGAGATATAAATCTGGACAGTATCACACAAGCACAATAAATCACAGTTAATTATAAAAAAAACTCATCGAGTGTAGAAAAACAATAATCAATCAAAAATGACTTCGAACTTTTTTTAAACAACGTTATATTATCTGCTCTCTTGATGATATCTGGAAGATGATTGAAGATTTCAGGTCCAATGCATTTAGGAGCGTTTTGAGTTGTCCTATATTTGGCATCCTCAATATGTATCATTCCTTTCTGACGTGTGTTCTTATCATGAATGTCACTATTCAGAATAAAATCGGCTTTACTGATGAATTCAAAGACTGATAATTCATATATGAATAGTGAGAATTTAATTATTTATAAAAAGAGTTCTGCATTAACTCCGTCTGGAAGTATCAAAATACATCTCAAAATAGCTTTTTGTTGAATAAGAACGTTTTTACCCATTGTATATAAATTCTTCTCTGGCTTTTTGTTTGTGGAAAAATCACACTTTCAACAGTAATAAATACTGCTTCATATAAACTATTTCTCTGCCTATATAATTCGCGATGGATTGAATAACAGTCACTTTTCCCTTATTTTTTGAATGACCCATCTGTATGTGATATACATATTTCGCCAGAAAATTCTTATTGTTATTAAAATGTCACTCACTTTCTTGGAAGAGGTTAATTTTGAATCTACCGAAATGGCTGATGTTTTCAATATGTGTGGGTAGTTTATTGAAATTGATTTCATTGCATTTATAAATATATTTTCATATTTTGTAAATATATATGCTCGTAACTGTCAAAATATCGACTCTTTTGAATTGATCTCGACAGTTTTGTCTGTAATCGATTCCTACCAAACAGCGCAATATCCTCTTCTGTAGGAGAAAAACTCTGAGCATCAACTAGCTATACCATAATTATTAATTAAATTTCAACTGGTTTATCGGCTTGGATTGTCAATCCTCTGTTGGGAAATTTAGCTGTCAGCTGAATCCTTGACCATAAGCCTTTGTTTTGACTAGGTATCATCAGGCCGAGGAGAAACGAGAGGAAATAAATGCTAGATGACACCCAAAAATTGAATATCACACAGTGTTGATCCCGAGATATTGCACTGCCAGAGGCTCTCGTGCCAACTTCGTGAAAATATAACTGAGACTCGACTGCAAGATACCATAACCTTTGAAACAGTTGAGATTATAAATCACTTGTTGATCCACTTCCATAACAGTAATTGAAATTCGACGAAATTGAATATGCAGAAATTTGGAACACTTCTGTTTTCATTCTGTAGCTCATGCCACTTCCATCATATCGTCACTGTCAGCAAATGCCAGTAATCATAATGAAATGGAAGAAGGTGACATATTTGGAGTTGAAGATAATCGAATACAGATAATGTTTTTTTTTTAGTCAAATGTTGTTTGATTGTAATTGATTTTGGAAAGCTCATTTACTGAAGTGAATGTGAATTGAGGCTGGGAATGATATGTATCTGCACAGTAAGAATATAAGTTTATGTACACTGCAATCCATTTTAAAAACCATCTTGGTCCGAATAATGAAAACATCTGATCCTGAGAGGTGAGAAAAATCTGTTCTAAAAACAGTAGTATTCCTATTGGGGATTTTATCATCACTCATTAATTCACGTAACTTAGTAATCTAAAGCTATGCAGTATCACCGGCCATTTTTTCTCCTAGTCTGTCCTTGTTTGTGACTTCAGTGTTGGCTCCAAGAGTACAAATCTCCATCATATGTTATACATATATCGAGTACTACGATCAACGTTTCACCACAAAATTTTCAGCGATAGATATCTTGTTGACAATACGGAATCCGTATTGTCGATCATTAATTATTTTTGAGGATTTCAAATAGTACTTAATTTGCCTTGTTTGTCTATCAGGCATGTTTCCGAATGATAGTGAATAGAAGTATTGGTACCAATGCACTCGGGACACCCAGTACATTCTGGTGCGATAAAGATGGAACACAACCACATCCGAGACAAGACAATCTCGCGGAACAAGCTACTTAAGTGAATAAACGTCATGAAGCGCCAGCATACATCATTGCTGGTTGGGATATATTCTTAATTGATAATGTACACGACAAACAATGTTTACAAGGACAGAATCTTCGACTGTTTCACGAATATTCGTTTACGGCATCTTTCATTATCAGATATTCGAAAGTTTTCGAAGTTTTGTTTTGTTACTGCGGCAAAAGTTGAATGCTATTATCAACTCGCATATATCATCTCATTGGTTCAATGTGAAAACCTAAAATGGGACAACATTTCATGAATTTTGTACGGAGAGTGGTTGGTAGAGTTGACGGGTTCATTTGAACATTTTAAAAATGTTACAGGTTGGATCTCGAGCATTATATATCAATATTCTGTGGGTTATCTTAACATTCATGTAAGTTCAGGAGAAAGCTAACACCTACTTCGGTAGCTATGAGCACCTTTTTTTTTGTTTTTTCTGTGGAACCTACGTAATTCGGTCTCCTCTACAGAAAATCCAAATGAAATTTTCGGCGGTCTCGTATATTTTCGGAGATACAGGTCCATGTTGTTGTAAAACTTCACAACTTTCCACATCAAAATTCGTCCTTCTTCTGATCGAACACCACACACTCTCTTATTTACTCGCTTTTTAACATTTTTGAGCAGAAAAAACCATGAGTTTTTCAAAATATACATTTATTTTCAAACCATAACAAATTTGTTGTGATGTCATAGTGCAATGACAGTCGAAAGTGATGTATTTGCAGTGTTGCCGCTCTCATTGTTATTGTTGGGAACTGAATGCATTAATGTTGACTTTTGAAGAAAGTTGGATATTTTGAAAAAATAATGTTTTTTCTTCTGCTTGAAAATGTTGAAAACGAGTGAATGAGAGAGTGAGTAAAGATTGATCAGAAGAAGGACGAATTTTGTGTGTTCAAAAAACAAAAAAACTTCAGTTTGGTTACGTTTGATTGTGAAAACATACCCTTAAAAATTTCACAAATAGTCAGTGAGCACACTTGGAGACTGGCTATATCATAATCAATTCATTTGTAAAAAATATTGCACTGACAACTGTCGGATATGAATCGACTCCGTCGTGGTATTAGCCAGGGGAGTACTTGTTTCTGACCGGTGTTAACCCATTAACCCACTGTGTAGGTGAGTTGAGACTGACCCGAACGGATCGTTCTATAGGTAAACGGTGAAATTCATACTTATATATTAAAATAATAGTTTGGGTCGTTAATGCCGTGAGTTGTTCCATTGATGACGTCACTTCTACTTTTCCCTCCTAGGGAAGAAAAGTACGACTTTGCTGGCTACAATGAGGCCAGGAAATGTATACTTTGGATAGAGGAAGGCGAAAAAGTTTTTTTTCATTTCCACGTAAACCCTGAAATGCCAACCAATTTTGTCATTGCATTTTTGTATGAGGCTGAACGAGTGCTAGGAGAGATCTTGTTGAATTCACTTCATTCTTGTGGAGGACACAGTGACAATTCTCCTTGCGAATTTGAAGAATTCTATTGCGCATCGACTAATAAGGTGAATTCATCTGTCAGCATTGGCACTATTATGAATATCTCGAAGAACTGGTAGTACGTCACGATAAACAGTTCTCAAGGATTGCGCCTGCCCCACGGACTATTACTTTCCGTTACGACATACCTGGGTTTTCTGTAATTTTAATAATTATTGATCCACTTAGTGTTTTTCAAGAATCGTCTGTTGGGTTTTACTGTTTACAGTGGAACTTCTGACTGACGTAATGCATTCTTAACCACAATATAATTTTCAACACAAAACGGGCGAGTGTTATCTTATAACCATGAATAATTACTTATCACTGCACTGAATTACTTATCACTCAAGTACCCCTTTTAGCGGTATCTGATTAGAACCGAAAGTTCTACAGGGTTATGTTAAACGGCTGAATCTGAATAATGTTCTGAACAAAATTTCGATTGATTTATCTCATAATAATTCGAGATAATTCAATGAATTGAACAAGCAATGAATATTGGTGAGATCAATTAACTACTAACTACTTCATGATGTATAGAAAATAGTCCTTTCGGATATTGATCCGTGTGTAGAATGTTGAATATTCGACGTTTCGACTTCCATGATGCAGTCATCATGAGGTTGAAAATATCCTTACATTTTGGTTTCGTTCTGATGAATGCGTTAATATTAATATTTCACTAATCTCAGTTCTGTCACGAGGATTGCCGCATAGAGGCAATGTTTGGATTACTCACCGAAATATTGTATTTTGAACAATATAAAAATGGACTCGCCCCCTGATAAGTAATAGTGCGACAGATGATGTATTTGGAAAATGGCCGATGAAAGGGTAACGTTTTATTTCAGAAAATTGAGTGCGGCATCAGTTATTGAAGAGGATTTGGGCTGACAATATCTTGTCAGGGTTAGCTTGTTTTGTAAAAAAATGATGGTGTATACACATTAGCGAGGATCTGAACATTTCGTAAATTCCGATGAGTAGAATGACATTTTGATTGTAAAACGAAGTTACTTGAAAGTTTCAAAAGAGTTTGAGAGTTATTTCCTACCTCGTCTTCTTCTAAGTGAAAAATTGATCAGAAACAAGCACATTTTTGAATGATTGTGTGTTAAAATACTGACATATATTTAATAATATGCAAGGATTAATTCTATCTCATAACTATCAGAGCCATCCTATTCATGAGGACTTCATACTATGTGATATTTGCAAAAGATTACAAAACACAATATGAAATGAAATCTGGAAACCTTGATAAATCATTATTATGTCATATAAACACAAAAGTAGGATATATCCATCAAATTATTTGCAATTAGAAAATTTCACGGCGAATATCAAATTATATATTTGGTACCAGGAGCTACTGAAGAGGTGCCAGAGAAAATCAAATCGTAGTTATGTTTTCTCAATGATATATTAGCTCTATTCATTTTCATGGTGAAATTTTTCGGAAGCTCAGTTCTATTTGATATGATGTTATACAATATTTCGCATTGTTCACGATAATCTAGAAGTGTGAGACATATTTATTCACTTATACTCAATACAATGTTTCACTTTATCACTTTACCGATAACTACATTATTCTCAACTTTTTATGGTAGCGGACCAAGTTTCAATTTCACGCTGCCAGTAAGTACATTTTACAATGATTCACATGTTATGGAATATGAATTTCAAATATCACTGAACGTTGAGTGGAGATTGTGAAACCTAATGTGATATTTTTGCATTATAATGTTTTAAGCGACTTTGGCTGACATTTTCAGCGAATCAACAACGATGGATCATTTGTTGCATTTACTACTGTCCACCTCATCTGGAAAACCCCCGTACAATCGTTAGAATAACAAAAGCCGACAAAGATAATGCTAATAATAATTTTCAATTGATTGTGATAAAGTCAGTAGCAATATCCTCGGCAATATCTCGGTGAATAATTCTCGCAATTTTAAGTGATTTATTGTATTTTAATCTTTGACAAAGAACAGAAACCTGTAGCATTTCATTTATCTCAACCCAGTCGAGTGGCCCGAGTTGAATTGAATAGAAATACATAAATTGTAATCATTGATCGTAGCTGCTTTGTTGACTGTTTACATTTCTCTTAGGTATTGGAAAAACGTGCTAGAACTTCGATGATCTAATCAGACTATAACAATTATATCGATGAAATCGTGGCACAATCTAATCTGGTGTGAGAGTTTTCAATAGATTTCAGTTCTGAATAGGTCAATTTTCAACCTTTCGAAAGAAGTTATTTTCTGAAAACCACAGTTTTTGTCCCAGCTATCGAACCTTATGTTGTAACTCATACCAAAAATGTTTCCTTAATAATACAGAAGTTTCTTAACATTCAGAGCTTTTATTGTCTTTTATTATTTTGATAACAGGTGAGATTTTTTTATAATGTTTTATTTCTCTTTCTGTAGCTCGAAGGTAGTTATTTTTGAAGTAAATGGACATTTCATTTTTCAAACAGTTGCACGTTTCATGCACGTAAAAACTGTAACAAGAGTAACTTTTTAGTATTTCTGTATCATTTTTTCTTCGTAGTTTTTGGGGTAGTTAACCTACCACAATCTGGCAAGATTAGGAAATTATATTCGAATTTATGCAAATGTAGAAGGGCAGATTTCTTATCTACCCTGAAAAGTTTCTGCTTCAATAGAAATCAGTTCTTTTTAGATAAACACTTCCTATGAGTCACCAACCATTACTATTGAAGAATGTAGAGAATCTTTTTATCTCCTGGGAAAACAAAATATTCATTGGGAACGATAACAATTTAGCATTGAAGATTCTGCAAAATATCCAATCATATATAGATTTTCATTCCTTCTCAAGAAGGTATATAATCATATATCATTTCTAGTGGAAGGGATTCAAAGTTCACTAATATCAGGTCGTACCAATATAATCACGACTTGAGATTCTTTTGGCACCTATTAGCCATTAGCCACAGCCCACAATGATTTAATAGTGTGAATGGTTCAAAGAAACTTAGTAGGGCAATATAATCATTTCAAATCACCCATTGCGGTACACTATATTCAATGTTATCAGGGATCGAATTGTTGAAAACCTGAACTGATTTATGGAGCTATATACGTATATCAGAGCGGTTAGTGAAAGTTCAATCGATTTCATTTTTAAACGTTTGTTGATTCATAATAGGTACACCTTCGAGAGAGACACGGCCACGAACATTTGAACATTACTTTCACCGAAATTCAGATCAGTTTTTCAAAAGTCCCCAAGGTCATGACTCTGCTACAGCTTCATTATCTGAATGGGAAGGTAAATTCTTTGTGCGAGTGATTTTTTTATCATCACTATTGTGATTGTAACTGAATACAGGTACTATGGATAGTGTTACAATTGCCCGCTCTGTGAGTTGTCACTACAAAGTTCGATTCTTCTAGGGGCTGATTTTTTGGGGATTGTTATCTTTGGAAATAATCAGAAACTATTTTCCCAAAATAAAATTTCAATCATCGTATATATGCTGATTGAAATAATATATAATTATATTCATGTGTCTATTTTGATAAGTATCACTACTGCAGACAAAAAAACTTGTATTTCCTGATTATTTCTGATGAGGCTTGATTCTGACATTGTCTATATAATTGAAACCTGATGCAACAATCTATAAGATGGAAAATAATTAACATAAGAAAATAAATGAACACGGTGAAACAAAAAAAAAACTTTGGAGATGAAATTTAAATGAAGAAATATGACTCAATTTGAACAAATGTTGTTTTTTGCAACTCGACAAAATTCCAGCAAAATATTTCATTTTGCATATGTTTTTCCTATGGGTCTATTCTATAAAATAACGAAGCGTTGTCATGAAATGGCTCTGTGAAGATTAACATCAAATGCGAAATGAAGTTCATAGTTGATATATAATTGTAGTGTCGATTCCAATTTTGATGCAATTTTCAAATCCTTCGTCTTCGGCTTTCAGAAATCATAACCACTCACTGGATATCCCTGGTACTTAATAACGCGAACTTGACTGTTGATAATTATTTCATCTGAACAACTGCTAATTGCCGATTCATTGAGTTCTATTGGCAATGAATAGAAGCACTCAGCTGCATGGTTTATTTGAAAATCTGTCGACTTGACTTTCCCACGAAAATAAAGGAAAATGATCGTCATCCTAAATGATATGTTCAGCTGATGTGTAGTGTAGAAGATAGTATTCACAAAGGAAAAATGGATCAGTTCACATATTATAGTTTTGTGGTAATTCTTTTACCGCCCTTGACCCCAATTTATCTAATCGTACTAGTTCGTTATTAGTAATAGGGAATCGTCAGACAGATTACACGCAGGAAACGAATCATTTTGATAAATGAAAATGGCCAGTTTTCAGTTCAACCTCAACAAGGAAGAAAATGCAATGGTGATCATTTTCCAATTCTTTCATCAGAAATGACTAATGATAATAATTCGAATTACAAATCAGCTCTACATCGAACTAATGATTCTGTGACGCTTCATTCTACAATTATGTATGTTTGTGTTTTGGAGACCTGTCTAACCTATCTTGCTCAGGGATCTTTTTCCATTGGAGCAGCCTGAGGCTTACAAACTTCGAAGATTTAAAGTTGATGCTAATTCTTATCTGGTGTCTTTTGATTCACAAGGTGTTCCTTATGTGATGGACATTTATGAAAAATCTGGTAGAATTTGATGAATTGTTGTTATTTATTGCTGTTCGATTAACCTTCATAAACATTGAACAAACACGCGCTCTCGAAGTGTGTTTCCTCAAAGAGGTGACATCTTCAGGAGAAGATTCCCTTCGGCAATCCACAGTGGATTTTTCATGATTCAGCCTCGTTTTCATCCGGTTGGTACTATCGTCATTTTCGTGTGTTCGATCAACGACTCTAAAGTCTAAATTTCATAAGGTTATACACTGAATTTTGACGTCTTTCAATCTCCGTCACAGTCTGTTGTAAAGTAATCATCATAAACGCCGACAATAAGATAAGATTATCACGTTTGCCATCGCGTCTCCAGTTCGTTAATCGGTTCGAGATATCACTCATTAATATTGCAAATTGCTACCAAATTGGGAAAACAAGGTAAATACGCATAAATCGTCCCATTGCATAAGTGGAAGCCAATGCCACCAGTAACTCCAATACCGAAATCAAATCTCGTCAAATAATGTGTAACGGAATGGATTGATCATGATTTGATTCAGACGAGTTTTGCGGCAGACCATCATTTTTATCAATTTGAAACTACTCAGTTTTAATCCTATGTAATACGTTCTGAAGTGTCTGAATATTGATTGTTTGATAAGTGCTAGTAGTTTACTTGAGTCACAACAATCTTTGACGTTTCCTTTACATAAAAATACCCAGCATTTCTATGGATGTTCGAAAATAGACAGTGGGAAAAATCAATATTTTATTATATTTAACAGTGCAAACATATTATTTTCGTTATCGTCATCATCATTGAGTGTTGGTTTCACAACAGATAACATTGTTCATTCAAATTTCTGCTCGAATTTCGCTACGAGTATTTGGTTGGCAAATAGCAATTAAAGGCCGTGCTGCAAAATATGACCCCTGTGAAATTATGTCACCAGGTGTGAGAACAGAACC
This sequence comes from Zygogramma bicolorata, assembly GCA_032362365.1. Taxonomy (NCBI): domain Eukaryota; kingdom Metazoa; phylum Arthropoda; class Insecta; order Coleoptera; family Chrysomelidae; genus Zygogramma; species Zygogramma bicolorata. The sequence goes on along the minus strand of JAVJAQ010002172.1, from coordinate 201,556 downwards.
TGTTGAGGTCTGAAATTTATGAACGTCGTAGTATATGTACTACTAATAATGTTCTGCATATTAATCAACAAGACATATCGCCACCTAGATTCAGTTGAATTTTTTCAGTAAGCTCTCCAAGTGCATAGAGAAAATCACTAGTCCTTTATTCAATATTCTCCAAGTTTGTATTAATTTATGTGGCTTCAATTTTGTTCGATTGGTTCATCATACAAATTGAACTGAGTTTCTCCCCCAATATCTCCACTTATTGAATGATTGAAGCGGGGGCCCTCGAAGTATCTGATGCTGCTGCCTTGAGCCGAATTATGCAAACAAAACTGTTTCTCCGTCTTAGGACCAGATAAACCGGAGCTTTTATTGGAACACCTCTTGGGGTCTAGTGGATTCACACATTATAAGTGATTATCGATTGACAAAATAAGTGATAGAAGTTGATAGTTGAAAAAAACAGTACCTTACATCTCCTAGTGATGATATTGTAAACGGGCATTTTTCTCTGCCTAGTTTTCTTCGTCATCCAAATGAATGAGAACTAACGACTCCGCCAAGATTAGCACTAACTCTTTAAATCATAATCCTTGATAGAGAAGCACAGAAATATCACACAAGTTGAAGAATAGAGTCCCAATCATTTGAGCGAATCAACTCTCAACTGTTGAACTGGAAAAACGAATTTTTGTTGAAGATGTGTTATGGAATATTTGACAAAAAAGGACCAATTGTAGAGCAACTCTCGTTTAGCGTCGAGGACACTGCGCGCACTGAAACACAAGTACTTAGCCACTTGTTAACATAGCGTTGATCAAACGTGGATTAAACAATGATGCGCACGCACCACGTGGTAGTTATACGTTATATCGAGTGTTACGTCATAATTTCGATGCAGAAATCGACGGAGAGATTCTTTTTTTGAATGCAGGTGATTGTGGAGCATGTGACAGTACCCAAAGTCTTAACTATGGACCGGCATCTTCAATGTCAATAATGGTTATGATAACTGAAAATTTATTTCAGTGCTACTTTTCTCTGTAACTTTGATATTTTTCCGAATTTTTGAACGAAATCAGTCCATGTTAATGATGGTTGTTCGACTACCATTACCTGGAGGAAATTAAACAAACTCGGGTAATATTTCTCAGAGAAAGCGCAAAAATGACAGACTTGGGAACCATAAAATATGGGATAGACCGCGGGCATGTGACGTCACACGCATCAGCCTGCTGGACAAACGAATCGTATTTCCATTAACAACAATGGTAATTTGATAGATTATAATTGCAATTCTGAGATAGAAAATACATGAATATACCGTTGCCCATTTCCACTTATCAGTACTTAAATCTGCTCTTCTAGTTGCTTGAATCCACAATTCACGTCTCTTAACAGCAAGAGGATTAATGTTCTTTCTATTGTCGAAAATAAAAGGGAATCGATGGATTTAAACTTCACAATCGCTCAAAATTGAGTTATTAACTAAGAAAAATATTTCGAAATATGACACAATTGCACAATAAGCATTTGTAGATCCATTTGTTTGTCCAGCAGGCTGGATTTAAACTGCCTGATTTACTGTCGTCTGTCAGATATGCCCACGGTCTATGGGGTCAAATATGGTTTTGGGACACCCTATACCGTCTTCATTCTAGGGTGGGTGAATGGTCATTCCAATATGGAGTGGGCTAGGGGATTCAGTTGAGTTCTGTCAAGCAATACCTAGTGACAATGATCTGGATGGGTGACCGCTTTCACGTAGTTTCACTCCTTTTCCTAACTCTTCTTGGGAATAACACGTTGGAATCTAGTTTTCCCATTCTCTGCTTTCAACATTTTTCGCTACGAATTTTCTCTCCATTACTCGAATCTTTCGAAAACACAACGATTAATTCCAGCTATCGAGTCGGAGAATTTTTCATCAAAAAAAATTATTTAACAGGAGAATCTTGAGTATCAGATATATCGTTTGATGTTGAAATCGTAATAATCAATCTGGTTATTTTCAATTTCGCAACTCAATTATTCAGATTCAAAACTTGTCACTACAATAAGAAGTAATTATATTTCAACACTATAGTGACTTGAATACGTGATGCCTCATTGTAACCCAAATAATAACATGTTTCGGATGGCACCTACTTGAATTGTTTTCAAATCAGACAGAAAATCACCGTGACCTTATGATTTGTGAGACACCGTGTATAACGCCCGCTTTCAAACGTCCTAGTTGCGAATTCTCTGCAAATTTTATTGCGTTAACTGGAGTCATTGAAGGTTGTCACTATTATGCGTGGAATTTTTTTACTTGACTTCTTCATCGATACCGGTGGTGGATTGGTTCATATCTGAAATAATGGTATTTCGATATATACGTTGACGTAACTTCAACAAGACTATATAAGACGCTTCGTGATTCTTCAAGCCCATGCGCATGCGCAAAAAATAAATAGAAACACTGAGTAGATTGGGGAGAATGAAAAGAAGAGCAGCGGAACTTTCCGTTATAATTCATAAATCCTTCAACCTTCGCATGCTATTACTCTCTCTTGCTATCATTTTTCATATCATTCTACTGTATGATTTCTATCGGTAGTGAGAATGTCTTCTGATTATTTAGAACCACCAATCACTAATCTGTCTGATCCTGATGTACATTTTGTGTTCACTCTTTCGTACTTCTAGAGGTCTGTAAGTTACACCGATATATTTTGACCACACGAACGAAGGATTCCATAAATATAATTCTTTGTGTTTTCTTTTTTGTTAATTGGTTCAGTGTTAGTCAGTATGGAATGTAAAGTATTTGTTGTTTCGAATGTTGTTTCAATATTATACCTGTTACCGATCCTTTTTATCTTTTCAGATGGTCAAGGGGGATAATGTATTGTTTTTTGTTAGAGGATTAGGTAGTTGGTGCAGTTTATCTTGACTTAGGGGTGTGTTACGATTTTCAATCTCAGTCAATGTATATTCTATAAAATTATCTGTTTATCTATTCCCTTCAATAGTCATTTCATGAATTTAAGCTCTTCATTAATTCTTTTCCAATGAATTGCATTTTATTTTTTTTCTATCAAAGAAAAGTTTTACTATACCTTTTTTGACACGTTTATGGTGGTTTGTGTCACATTGAAGATATCTGTTGGTATGTGTTTTCTTTCGATAAACACTTTTGTCTACATGAAGTGTTGATTTTTTTACCATTACATCAAGGAAAAGAACTTCACCGTTTTTCTCTATTTTGAACCTCATTGTTGGTTCTTGTTTGTCAATGTGTTCAAAAAAGTCACAAAATAATGGCATTCAAACAGGGTTTTTTTATTCATAAGGTATGATCATTTCACACATTTTCCTCCAATTCCATCAATTCCCAAAAAATTTCTGAATATTGTCGGTGGAGACAATCGAATATCTTTACAGTATATCATCGACAATCACTTGAGGACGTCAGTGAAAGAGGTTAAAAAATTTTGGTGAGTTTATTTCTTGAATCAAGAAAATAAGGTGAAAACATTATTCAACTACTTGAAACTTCGTTTCAATTTTTAATCATTTTTTGATCTTTCATTTATTTACTCAATTATATATTTCTTTCATCATCATCATTATCATTGATATTCAAATTGAGAGTTCCAGGATTACTTCAAGTAACCAAATTTCATTATATGTTTATGTATGTATTGTAGTCCTCGCCATACACAGGTTTTTGTATTTTTCACTCTCAGGATTGTTAACACATTGTAGTATATAAATAATAAATTTCCATTTCTTACTGCTCTGATCAATTAAACAATGCCACATCTTGATAATTGGTTTCACAATTTTTGGAATGTCTTTGGTAAAAGGGATTTTGAATAGTTCAATTCAAATATCATCCAGATTAGATTAAATTCAAAACATTCACGCTTTCAGGTTAACCTATTTTATTGAGGGAAGAAAAATGAATTCTGAGATATGCCAGCGCAGATAGCAGAAAATCATCGATTTGATCTACATTGGGTAAATGATAACTGTGTATAACTTTATCTTAACTACTGTTTGAATTAATTTATTCTGTGGTAATGGAGAAAGATCCAAAGGTGTCTTCATCTAGTTTATTGCACCTGTCATGCCCAAATCGTATTCAGATCTTCTTAAGTTTGTTCATAGCAGAAATTTGTTTTGTCACTCCTGAAATTTCTCCAAACCATCCAAGATAAACATGAGGAAATATCATGAGTTTTCCGATGAGGTTTTATACATGGAACAGTGCCAATATCAGTACACTTTCGAAAGACGAACTATCAGTATATGAAATAAGTCACAGTGAAAATTCTTATGAATGCATGAGAAATTACTCTGATTTGTTCGTCTGCATGACACTCAACTGAAATATACCGTTTTCAGAATACAGGCTCTTTCTTTCAATTTCTTTTCGAAAAACACAGGTGAATAATGAATGGAAGAGATCATCAATCATGTAAGAAATCGAAAATTACTGCCGGAAACAATTTTTTATTTTACTATGTATGTTAAGAGGGTTGAAAGGTATTTCTCAATAAGTATAATGGTTTCTTATCAACTAATTATCTCCTTCCATCAAGATGTATGTTATCTTGTCCCAACAAATACAGTTTCTCGTTCGATTGACGACATTTCTCCAGTTATTTTTTTTGATAAGATAAACTCACTCAGCATCATGGATTACAGAAATCTTCACACATATTCGTAATATATGTCAAGTGTAATATGACGTTGCACATATCAAATCACACTAAGTACATTCATAAATAAAGGAGTTAGTATGTAGGTGCCACATTTTGAGTCAGCTCTAAAATCAGTACGTTATACAACTGAATTTTGCCAATGTACTATAGATAAACGAAGCAATCATGATATATTCATGACGACTTTTCTATTTGATTTGAAGACAATGAATTTTATCATCAGTTGACTGAAGCGTCACATCCTGTGAAAACAGTTTCTTCTCAATCGATTGTTATGCAAAATTAATTAGTAGATACTAGCTAATGGTTATTGGGACTGTGGCTACATCACACACATTGATTAGATGTGTGATTCGATGATATATATAATGCAAAATCGGCCAGTTCAAAATAACCTTCCAGGTAGATGGGGTTGAGTTCTTATTGAATTACACGCAGTACTGATAAAGATTCTCAGATGTATGGATCATCGATATACTTGAAAATTTCTAACCACAGTCAGGCAGATATCCACCATAAACAACTATTTTTTCTTCAAATACCAAGATTCCAAAACAAACGAAATATCCATAAAGTCACATTCGACATAATTTTCGTTGAAACTGAAAATTCTACCAAAACGGATAAACTAAATTTTGTATTCATTACTTGGACTGCAACTGAAAAGTATTTTTTATGTATCATTCCGTCGGAATTCCACTCATTAACACTAAACTCCAAAACAATTGTAGCTAATTACGCTGAAGAGGTCAATTATAGACCTTTACTGGGTTTTAACCGAAAAGTATTCCTAAACTTTGCTTCCAGCTTGACACAGTCTTGTTGATGGCCTCATTTCTTTATATATAATATTGAAAGCGTCCTTTTTCGTTTCCGGTATTACACGGCAATAACATATCGTAACGTTCAGTGGACATCGGGATAGGATATTTCCTGTTGGTTTTGAATTTTTGGCAGTGAACAATTTACTTCCCACTGCATTTGGATAGATGAAGATCACCAAGGAGAGATGTGAATATTTTACTCATCGGGTTGAAATCGATGAAATCACCAATAGTGGAAGGACTGATAATATTTCAGAAAAAGTACTGTACACGTGTTGGACGAATTCGTAACTGTACCCCTTCCCTTCTCAACTCCTCCGAAAGACTACAGAATGGCGTGAAATATTTTTTCAGTAGATTTTTCACGGATGTTTCTCAGTGGAATTCTGATGACGATTCGATAGTAACGAATATTCGAAAACTACGTGTAGAGAGAGCATAAGGCTCCGTTATCTGATCTTTTTTGTTTCATCTCTCGAAAAGAATCCATATTTTTCATAATTGATTTTTTTTTTCAAGGAGCTGAAAATTATTATCAGTTGTTTGATGCTGGTGACAAAATATATTGAATCATTGAAATCGAGCTATTTAACTTTCACTGTCCGCGATTTTATCATATATCTGTTATCGATTAATCTGCTGGACAAATAATAGTTCAACTCGAAAATTGGTATGAAGTATCTACTGATTTCAGATAACTTCAAGGTTCTCATACTCGTATATAAATACTCGATAAACAGTTTCCTTTGAGGATTGCCGATAATCAAAATTTTGTTTCTATCTCAAATAGGTGACTTTCACGAAAAAAAAGGAAAGTATAAGAGATGCAACTGTCCAACACTTAAAATCTAGTTTTTTAGATTCGAATTAATGATTTCGATGCATAATGACCAATATTAGATATTATATATATATATATATATATATATATATATATATATATATATATATATATATATATATATATATATATATATATATAAAGTGGATTATTATAGCGACTGGAGAATTGTACACTGAAATGGATAGCGGGGTCTCTCAGTCAGTCCAAAATGAAAAGTCCTGTCTTACTTTGCCAAGCTTTCGCTTCTATTGTGAAGCTTCTTCAGGGCCTATAATTTATTGTTTTTGTTTTTTCCATCAACATTATTAACTATACTTACAGTAAAAATGGTGTAAAAATATTGAATTAAACATAAATTGGTAAAAAATTTGTATACATGTTTGTAAAATTGTTTTTTTTTTTCGACAAATGTCATACCCTCATATATGTCATTTTTCACGTCTATGATGATTTGATCATTAATTCTACAGAGAGATGTATTGATTGAGAAGATTTTAATTATTACGTTTTTGATGTAGTTCCAGTAAGTTACTGTAAATGTTGCTGAGGTTATCAATGTCATTTCTTTTATTCATACAATTTGAAGATTTATTTATTTCGACCATTTCAAGAAAAGGCGTTTGGAAATATTTTTTTCTGTACGTAAAATTTTGGTATTGGGGTAATTTGGTTTATGTCCTGTTTCTATAGTGTGTTGTGCTAATGCACATGATTTCTTATTGAGTTTAATATCACTTTTATGAGATGTTATTCTATCATTAAGAATTCTAGACGTTGTTCCAATATAATTTAGGTCACAATTGCTACAAGGAATCTTATCATGTGCATTAGCACAACACACTATAGAAACAGGACATAAACCAAATTACCCCAATACCAAAATTTTTCGTACAGAAAAAAATATTTCCAAACGCCTTTTTCTTGAAATGGTCGAAATAAATAAATCTTCAAATTGTATGAATAAAAGAAATGACATTGATAACCTCAGCAACATTTACAGTAACTTACTGGAACTACATCAAAAACGTAATAATTAAAATCTTCTCAATCAATACATCTCTCTGTAGAATTAATGATCAAATCATCATAGACGTGAAAAATGACATATATGAGGGTATGACATTTGTCAAAAAAAAACAATTTTACAAACATGTATACAAATTTTTTACCAATTTATGTTTAATTCAATATTTTTACACCATTTTTACTGTAAGTATAGTTAATAATGTTGATGGAAAAAACAAAAACAATAAATTATAGGCCCTGAAGAAGCTTCACAATAGAAGCGAAAGCTTGGCAAAGTACGACAGGACTTTTCATTTTGGACTGACTGAGAGACCCCGCTATCCATTTCAGTGTATATATATATATATATGTAGAAATTGATGTTTTCACGGATCTTCGATATACAAGATGAATTTTCTGGGTTTTTATCCGTTATGTATCTTCTGATTTGTTGTTCAACCCAGAAAACCCAGAAAATTCATCTTGTATATATATATATATATATATATATATATATGCTGGCTGGAACTTCCGGTTGATCCGCGCCTGGAATGATTTACTTGTCTACGTTTCGGCTCCCATTTCGGAACCATTTTCAAGACTTAGTGACCTTGCGTCTAGGTCTGAGTTTTCTTACTAGCTGGCTATCATCACTGGAGATCGAGGATTGAAGGTTGGTGGGATTTAAGGGTTCATTAGTAATTATGGCAGGATCAGGGATAATTACTAATGAACCATTAAATCCCACCAACCTTCAATCCTCGATCTCCAGTGATGATAGCCAGCTAGTAAGAAAACTCAGACCTAGACGCAAGGTCACTAAGTCTTAAAAATGGCTCCGAAATGGAAGCCGAAACGTAGACAAGTAAATCATTCCAGACGCGGATCAACCGGAAGTTCCAGCCAGCACATTTCTAACCGCGGAAGCCTAGCCGATCAAATATATATATATATATATATATATATATATATATATATATATATATATATATATATATATATATATATATATATATATATATATATATGTTACAGTGAAGGTTTTCACGGATACTTGAGTATGCGAAATTGGTATTCTGGGAGTTTATCCGTTGATTTGTCGGTATTGACTTTCGACGTTTCGCCAACATCTCAGTTGGCATTTTCAAGAATGTTACTGCTCCTACTTGGTGCTAGCAACTGTTGTTTGAAAAACTTCTGATGGTTTTTAAATGAGTACATTCATATTATTCCACTCCATTTGTTGATAATATGTGTTCAGCTAATTACGACATCTATTTCTTGTCTTCTCAAGTTGTTTTTATGTTCAGCTGTTCTTATTCTTAATGGTCTTGACATTTCGCCAGTATGAACACCACCACAGACACATGGAATTTTACAGAAAGTTTTTTGATACCCTGTATATCACCCAATAGCATTCTCTTATATTTTTATGAATTTGTTCCCAGTCTCTTCATTCCTTCAACGTCTGTGGCTGGCATGTGGTGACTATGTGAACATAAATACTGAACAACAATGTACACGACACCTTGACAAAATGGAAATGTGATTCTTGAAAGATGAATTCTCGAGATCTGTTGACGTTTTATACTCAGAATCCAAATTATATATGATCATAAACCGATGAACTTTTGATCTCTCGTAAATATACGAAATGATTAGAAAATCCACACAAAATCAGAGTATATTGAAGCAGGAATAACTGTGAGTCAACCGACACCCCCAAAAAAAGACAATCTCTAGAATTCTTTTTTTTTCCCATGAAAAATCATGAAGTGCTTAGATCCTCGCTAACCTTTGCGGACCAAGGCAGTTGAAAAAATGAGCTATCCCTGACCCGATATAACAGTTATTACACCCTATCTCAGTATCAAACGGACAGAAGAGATATAGATACCCAGTTTTACCTTCAAAACGAAAAATCTCTTCAATGACTAACACACTAGTTTCCAAAAATGTCACGTTACCGTTTCAGTAGCCATTTACCCAAATTCAGCGCTCTCCTCAATCAGGTATATTCTGGTGGCCTATTGATTTCTGAATATCACTATATTATTGAGAAATATCCAATAATGGGACCAAATGCAATTATGGTGCGCATCAAAAATTTTCAATGGTCAATATTTTTCGTGACTTTTTCGGCAATTGAATAATATATCGTATCGAAAAACCAATACCTACAATATATTCCAGAAATCTCCATGGTGCATCATAATATTCTTCTATGACAGTGGTCGATTATTTTCAATAACCAATATTCAATATTGAAAGTTATTCAAGATTCGTCAGAATGGAACTGAATATTTTAGTGAGTAATCCAAATAGTGCTACTTGCAACAATCCTCGTGTGGCCTTCAGCCTCGGTAAGCTACATTTTTCTCCCAAGAGAAATGATTCACTTTCCGCCCCGGTATGTAATGTACTATTGTCGCGCTAGTAGTTTCCAAATGTTACGATAGTGTCACCTTGTCAAATCAACTAATCAGCACTGAGTATCCTGCGTACGTCTGAATGACTACAAATGAAATTACCTCATTATTCATTCCGTCTTTGAAGCGAAATTGCCTGCAGAAATTTGGGGAGTGGTTATTTGGAGCAAGTAGCGCAAAAATATGGAAATGAGAACTTGAGTCTGGTCGAACTGGTACTGAAGAAAAATATAATGACAATTTTCTCCTTTCTAGAAGGATAAGTGATGCCATGTTTCAAGTCTTGACTGTCATACGCGAAGAAATATATATCTGTACCTAGATCAATCAAGAATTATCAAGAATAAAGAAACTGTACAGAGAGGGATTAGATGTTTATATGAAGCCCAGTTCAAAACACTATTCATAATAGGATACGAAAACAAAATGAAATTCTCCACAAATCAACCTCAACAGGAAAGCTTCTTGACTTCCTTGAGTTTTTTTTATTTGTTATTGAACCATTAACGTATGATTGGCTTTCTATTTCGTTTAAAGAAAATGGAATCATCTCAAATGGAATCGGATGTGTTATATCCAAACAGCAAACCTCATATAAGGGGTGGTCACTTTTCATTGAGACACCCTGTAGGTATAATGAAAATGAATCTGAATTGAAACCTAGGAATGTCAAACAGATTATGTTACTCGGAAGTTCGTGATGCCGAGCGCAGTGAAGAGTTCTTCGAAATGTGATTGGATTTTCCCTTTGCATTGTGTTGGAGGAAATACCGTACTATGGGAATGATAAGTATATGGTTCTGTAGAATTCAACAACGTGTACTGATGTATCATTGACGCCAGCTGTTTCGAATGAGGATAAAGTGTTGTTTAGGTAACTTGAAGTCCATGTTCATTCGTAACAAATCTTTGTAATGTTCAGAGAACATGGTGCAAGCAAGGTAGAGGTGGATGTATTGCGATAATTCACTTCACTTGGCACCGATCGAAATAACAAATAGATGTGATTTGTAGGGTTCTTGATTCTAAGAAAAGTGGTCTCCACAAATATATTTCAAAGAAGCACGTAAAAATTGCATAGTTTCTTCGAAAATAACAGTGGGTAAATCATCATACGATAACTGGACATTGTTTTTTTATTAGGGCAACACTTATAATTTATTATCTGTAACATGATATTCTGTTCAATAAACGAGCTGTTAGTATTCTTTCTGTAGTTATGTTATATTCTTTTGAACTCTGTCAATGAAATGATATTTCTTAGAAATTTTGTATCCACTAGATAGAGGGTATTCTCAAAAATGATAACCAAATTGGTGAAGCAATATAGAAGGTCCAGCTCAAGAGGAACCTCTTCACACTTTCTCAATATTATATGAGTTTAAATCTTCTTGAAAATGCCCTATTTTTGGAATACAGGGTGTCAGAAACGTAAAACAAATACCTCAATAGCTTGTTGATTTTTTTCGAGGGTCTCAGGACATCAGAACTCCAACAATATCGAATATTTCCGTATGAAATTCCGAATAACTATATATTAATACCATACTTTCAAAAGGAAACCAAGTTTGTATAACCATTCAGTAGCTAGCTGAAGTGTCAGTCATCTCTAGATCCCCATTTTTTATATTTGCTATTCGAATTTTTTTCCTGAAAGTCAATTTGTGTGGTGGATGACATATTTTCTTCGTATTCTTCGAGTTGTTAACCACAATTCGGAAAAATAAGAGTTCATAATGAAATATATATAAGGGTAGGAGGGCAGATTTCGAATCTACCCCAAAAATGTGTTGCGTTGATTATTTTCCTCAATGTGAATAACCAATAAAGAAGTTGAAGGCTAGACTCCTTTAAAAGCGACTGGACCTGTTTAACCGAGTAAACTAATCAAAATAAATCTATATTTCTCCTGATTTTATCGAATAATTATACACTCAAGTCATTTTATGAGCAAAATTCCGAAAATCTTGGATGTACAGTATACTTTTTGACCGATTAAACTTGGTGCACTCGGAATATTACCTCGATTAAAATCACTTCCTTCTGAATGAAACATCCTATTAGTCAGCAACTTCTCGTATGACTCAAATTTGTCTCAATCTCAAGAACACAACATACCTTTGCCGCTTCCTTTTTTAGAACCCATTCAAAATATTTCTCTTCTATGTTGGTTTTCGAAAATATGTTGACCATGTGAGATTTGAAATCATATTTTGTCCTTCATGAGGATTAACCTGGCCACCTCTTGATTCTGAACTATTTTCAGTTGTTATTTTCATGACTGACACCACAATGAACTGAGAAGTATATCATGAAACCTCGTTAAAACACAAATAATAGTGAGACTGCATTTTCATCAATGAACGTTGATTGGACCGTTTTAATCAATCCTATTTGGAGAGAACCAAATATCAGCATGATACTTCGGTCTGTATTGTTGCAGTAAAATTTCGAGCTTCTGGAACTTTCACATAATTGGCGATGTTCATGATTGCAATTACTCTGGGTGTGTTGTACTGTTAATCAAATTTGATTCTATTGAAGAACAATATATTTCATTAAATTGTAGCAAACGTGGTCAACTTTGTATTGTTCGTCAAACATTGCTGAGGAATTTGCGGAAGTCATTGGAAAATTGAATGGAAATGAAATATTCTTTCATTATAAACTCAGAGCCAACTATCCCATGAATGAATTAAAAGTGTCAGGTACTCGGATACTTGATATCAAGAAAATCCCGAAAGACCTATTTCATGAAACAAAAACAAAATCCCCAGTACACAGGAACGCACATCTTGCAGGGATTAGAATTATAGGAAATTAAAAATTGAATAACTTGAGCTTCGATGAACTCGAATGATATCAGTATTTTCATTTCTTATTGCGAATCTGGAACTAACATCGATATTTTGGCTAGGGGAAACATTCTAGAACAGAGGCAAAATTGTGAAAAGAAAAATGGTCAATGGAATGTATTATTGGTTATTTTTATATATTTGAAATTAATCTTCAAGGATCAAGATATATTTGACTTGTTTATACATTGTTAACAATGCGCATTCCACCTCCATGTCTTTTATGAGTATTTTGTTGAGAACAGCCGATTGCGTATTCTTATCTTTCGTATCAGAGGGAACTATAAAATAATATACGTATCCAGCTATATAACAGATGAAGGTTTTTGATTAGTCTACATCGAATTTTTAACATATTTTAATATACATATCAGGTACCTAAATATTGCTGATATAGACCAAGAATATAGTACACAGCACACACGGATATAATAATAATAATAATAATAATAAAGGCTTTTATTGACAGGTATAAGTAACAATGTAGAGTAGTACTAATAAAAAAATATATATATATGTAAGGAATAATCGAATAATCATTACTACACTTCTCTTATTCATTCTATACCAACCTATAGGCCTGTCAATTGGCAGGGTTCAAAAAGTGTCCGAAGACAAATTTTGCTCTTCCACCCAACCATATAGGAAACAAATGTAGCTAAATCACTATTGAAATATTCTTATTGTCCACACAGAATACTACAGTTTCCTGTTCAATTATCATCAATAGGAGGAAGCTATTGTATAGCGAAATACGTGTCGCGTATTACAGACCAGTTGTTAGTGAGAATCGTACAGGAAGCTCTAGTATTTTGTATTGAATATGGTCAGTTCAATTCAATTTTTACGTTTCAACGTGTCAACCACCTAAAATGATTGGTGAAATTGAAAAAACAGTCGAGTATCATCCTCCAAATAGCGCGACTACTACAACTGTAGCGAATTCATTGAAGCTTCAGATTTAAAGTACCTTTTGAAAATTGTTGTCACCATTGAAACAAAATTTGAGGTTGAAGAAATTCCGTGAGCCCGTCCATCATTTTGAAGAACACAAACCTATTTAATAAAAAAAATGTTGGCAGAACAATTTTGTGTTTCCTTACGAATTATCGAATGTCTTCATAATGTCTAAGCTGTATAAACTGCCGAGTATTTGTATATCGAAATTTTGAAAGCGAAAGCGATATGGATGTCTACATTATTTTTAAATTTCCATTAGTTATAACTGTCTGGTTTCATTAACGCCCTACTAATTATAAATACTCTCAATTCCCCTCAATTCCCCTCTCTCCCAGAGCCAACAGAAATGCTCAATTCTCCTCCCTTTCCATAATAAGTTAGTAGTGGGGTCTGTGGCATTCAATGAAACTTAAATTTTTCTGGGCTTAACCCCCCTCATACAAAATTTCTGGGTACGCCTATGCTGCTTCATACTAATGATACTAATCTCAGGAATACGACATGCCACACTATTTGTCCTGAATTGCTCACATGTGAGCAACAATTCGTTTCTGTGTGAAGTGTTGCATATTTGAAATAATGCACATTTATTTCAACTCAAAATGACTCGTTTGGTAGATATCTATAACAACGAACTTGCCGTTAGTTTTCAGTTCGAACATACTTTTCACGTGTCATGTCTACGAAAGAATAGAGGGAATCATCCTTTGGATAATTTTTTGGCAAAAGAAAATTGATCACTAATAAATTCACTACTTGAAAGTTGCCTGGCCTTCAGCTTTTCCATCATTCTTACCCATTGAAGAGTTTTAAAAATACGGAAACCGACCCTGCTCATGATTTATTTTGAGTAATAGTCGGCTGTATTCTTTCCGACTTGTTGAAGAGTGTGTAACCATTACACAAAACCAGGAATGTGATCTATTTCGACTGTAGTTGTAACCACGCTAATTGAACTATTTTTAAAATTTACTCACCTCTGACGTACAAATTGTGGCACCGGAACTCAAAGACGGTGATTGAACAGGAACATCGCAATTTGGCTATGCTTCTGAGCACTAGTTGGGAGCTTGGAAAAATTCACTTAGATCTAGATCTGGAAGTATTGTAGGGTGAGCATAGGTCACAGCTCTTTGGCCTCTGAGGCCAATTGTGGGTACCCCACATTGGCTGGGGTACTCTTTTCAGGGATTTACCAGCCCAACCGTTACAAACTAGTTTACAGTTTCGCCCTCATATCGACTAGGTCGAGCCTACGGTGCAGTCACATATAATATGCTCTGAGCTTTCATCTTCGTTCACAGTGAGAAGCAAATAGCTGCAGTTACCCCTATTCCGAAGAGGTATTGTCGTAGTTGGCATTATCCTGTCAGGACGCTCATGATTCCTGAACACTGGCAGGTATTTCCTGTCTGCTTTTGCATCAATAATTGGGTCATTGCGGCTGGTAATTTCATTTCATTTTTTGTCTCAGTTGAGATGAAAGATGTTTGATTTTTGAGTATGGAAAGTCATAAAATGCAATGCCCTTCGTGGTATTAGTCAGGGGAGTAGTTGTTTTCTGACAGGTGCCAGCCAAAACCTAGTGTGTAGGTAGTTTGAGACTGACCTGAACGAATTGTTCAAAATATGATCAAATTTCAATGTTTCGAATTCCACTTTGGGAAAGAGTTTGAATATTATTGAACCTATATATATTTTTTGAAGTTACAACAGAAAATTCTGCATATTAACTATTGAACTATTTTCCAAAGGCGATGTGGTTACGCATCTGCCTGTCGACCTAAAGGTCCCGGGTTCGCTTCACCAACAGGGCAGAAATTTTTCTGAAAAAAAATTTCTCTGTCGTATTGGGAATGACTCCTGCCACGTTGCTCCTGAGGTATGGCGTAGGGAGTTAGTACCATGCCTACTTGCTGAAGGACTTTGAGAGAAGTAAATGTCGTTTGGTATTTGAAACCATTCTATACTACTACTACTATTTTCCAAATTCACTCACCTCCGACGTACAACTTGTGGCACCGGAACTTAAAGCCGGCGACAAAACGGGAACATCGTAATTTGGCGACGCATTTCCCTGGGGATAGTAGCGATGACCGTTGGTGAAGTTCGTACCGACACCATTCGCTTGCACATTAGTACCGGTGCCTGTTGGCGCACTTTGGGTCTGATGGTTCAGTCTGTGATCCGAGAACCCGGAGTTGGGAGCTTGGAACGATTCACTGAGATATTGTTTCACTTGGTTTTTCTGTTTTTGCATCACATGGTACTTGGTGGGGTTTTCCAGCTTCGTTTGGACTTGGAGCACTTGAGGTGGTACCTCTGCTATACTATTCAATGGCACTTTGATGGGGGAAGGCGGTGGTTTTCTGGTGAGGTTCGGTGGATGAGGCAGTTGATGCGGTGGTCCTTGGGGTCTGTCTTGTTTCTGTCTTTGTTGCTCTAGCAGTGCGTGATCGCGCATCAGTTGGAGTTTCAGCTGGGTCCGTGATAGGGGGTTGATGGTTTTCAAATTTGGTGTGCTGGAAAATAGAAACGTTCGTATTTTTATTAAAGAACAATATTATTCTTGTGGAGGGGATTTTTGGGAAGGTTTTTGCCTCTTTTTATTAAAATCAATGCAGAAAGCATATAGGACTTCTATAAAGAAGTAACATCAAATATTTAATGAACATTCTCTGTCGATATGGGTGAATCTTTCAATGAAGTTAAGATCATTCACAACAAGGAAGAGTCTATCTAAAACGGCTACTCCCCTGCCTATATGGCACTACGGGCGCTGAATCACATTGAAGTCACTTTTTCTTGCACAATTCGTATACTAAGGCGTCTTGACTTGAATCAAGCAGATATAATTTATAGGATATTTCTTGAAGAATAGCGAGAAGCTTGCAAACGAATTTCATTCATCAGGAAAAAAATTTGTGCAAAACCCAGACAACCTTGTTTCGCTCAGAGAAAAATATTCCTTGAACTTATCAGTGGGCATATGGATGAATTTCAGAACATTATCACTAGATACACTAAACATTTTCGATTTTGAGCTAATCTGCTTTGAATAAGGAAGCTTTGAGGACGTAATATTTGGGTTTTTCCTCTCCGATTCAATGTTTCAATGTTTCAATGTGAAGGGCTTGTTTCTTGTTGAAAATTGTTAGAATGTTTGTTGAGGAGGTGAAAATGTTCCGGAATCCATTTTGTTTTTTTCTCCCCTAGAGAATGTTTGAGAATGGGCGTTTAAAAGAAGGCAGACTAGCTTGCGAAACGTAGGCGAAGGGAAGTATACTCATTTTTTTATTGAATTTCTCATAAAATTCTGAAAGTTCATGAGAATACGATTCGTAACTGACAGAATAGTAACTCAATTTTGTATCTTTTTAATATTGTAGTTTAGCAAAAAGGAAAGATATAATGAGAACTTAAAGCATTTTTTTTTCATTTCTAAGGGGGAGATGAAACCTAAAAAATGGATTCAAGTAGTTGTTCCTAGTTGTCCGTTCAAACCAGTCCCAAGTAGCAACATAGTTGATGGGTTAGCATCTGTCATGAAATAACTACTAACCCCCTGGCAAAAACCACGAATGACATTGAATTCTGACTCGATTTCTGCTTGATACCCTGACTTTTCTCAGCACTTCTTTCATTCTCCTCATAATTGTATGTAATAATTTCATTCTCATTTTTTCAGTCCGAATAGATTTCTCGACCATATCATAGACTCATGTCATAAGTAGTATTGACTAAAATAATGAATCAATTCATTCTTGTACCATGAAAGGGAGTATCCCTGTGCCCACAGTTTTCATCAGTTTGTGCTGTAGGTGTATTCAGTGTGGAAGAACAAAATTAAATAGATTTTATTTTATGGAAAAATCTGGGTATGTTTCTTTCTGATGAATCTTTCAAACGTCTCTCTCTCTCTCTTATTGCTCCAGAACATTTTCTTATTATAGATATATAAAAACAAGTTCGAGCCACAAAACCGAAAAATAATTGATTATTTCATTCAAACTTCCCCAATTTCAAAAAAAAAACATAAAAAAGATATACACGAAACCAGTTATAATTATTCTAGCAAAAAGTATAGTGTATAAGTTTTCAAGTTATTCCACCGCCAATGAATAGCACTGACAGGAATTATAAGCTCAGTATCGATTTTTTTTGGGGGAAAATTATGGCGCTTGGCTATGGCCTTTGTTAATTTATTTCTTGCGAACCGAAGTTTACAGTGAATAGGGCCTTCTATCCACCAGAAAAAGTATAGTATTCCGCTTCATGAATTAATGAATTGAAAAAAATAATTCCGAAGCGAAGTATTATATGCATGCACCCAATTTTCAAAATTCATCAGATAGGATAAATGCGAAATTACCGTAAAGCGACCATATATACGATATAATTATCACATTTTCACAGTCATATTTTTCAAATTCTTATCGCTTTATTATGTTATAAATATAAATATCAAATTTTGCATTCAAAATATACCGGATGCATAGAGATAAACTGGCAAGTGATCTGTATCCGAAAGAGCTTGCTTACTGGGGAAGTAAGTAGGATGATGACATTGGGTTCTAGAAGAGAACATTTTTTGATCAGCTCATAAAACTGTTAGAACGAATGGAAAAATATGAATAACTATTCTTGAAAAGTCAAGTATCTCGATGCTAGGAATTACGATCAGTAATAATCTCTCATGGGAAAACCATATGAGATCGATCGCTAAATGTGCTTCACAAAATCTTGGATTTCTATTTCGTGCGAAGAGATACTCATCTCGTCAGCTTCTAATGATCAACAAGACACATATTATGGCCTGTCTCGGAATATAGTTCTCATGTGAGTCGCTCATTTCATTGGAACATTGTTGAAGAGTCTGAGACTTGTCTCTCTTCTATAGATATTTTCACGGTCGGTGCTCCTCTGAATTGTTATCAATCGTTTCACTCTTGGCAATATTACACGGATGACCTGACGAGTGCAGAATTCCCACCCCTTTGTTGTGAATTTGCAGACCTGTCGAACCTCTCTTGCTCAGGGATCTTTTTCAATAGAACAGCTGAGCTTTGGAACTCCTTACCGAGAGAGGTTTTTCCTGTGCCATATAAAGTTCAAAAATTCAAACTGAATGTCAATTCGTATCTCCTGTCTCTTGATTCACGCGGTGTTATTTGAACATCACAGGGTTTTTCTTTCCTATGAATGCGTATGTATAAAAAAATTGTGAAAGATTATAAGAGTAATGATGGAATATGACTGAAATGAAGAATATTCTCGCAAGGGTAAGTAAAGTTATAAGAATAATAATATTTCATTTCATCAAAAATTGAAGACTTTCACGGCCGGCAACTAATGAATTGTTAGGTGCTTCCGGGCTTCTGAGCCGTGGACAACAGGTTTTAAGGCCTGACGTTTCGTCTGCATCTGCGGCAGACATTTTCAAAGGTGATGCGGCAATGGTCCAAGTATCCTTCTCTGCTGCGAGGCTTTGATCTGATGTGGTTCAGATGATGAGTCACCCTTTATCGAATCTGGGTTCGGACGGTCGATTGATCCTAATTGAGTATTCGAAAGCGTTTTCTCTCTCATTGGGAGGGTTCGTGCATTTTGAACTGCTGGCATCCATGTTCTATGAATGTTCAGGCTCTCTTCTTTGCGGTTGAAGTTGTTTTTATGTTTATGAATTTCTATGGCCTCCCTATAGAGCCTGGGGTAATAGCTCCTACTTGTGTCCTATGCTATTACCCCAGGCTCTATAGGGAGGCCATAGAAATTCATAAACATAAAAACAACTTCAACCGCAAAGAAGAGAGCCTGAACATTCATAGAACATGGATGCCAGCAGTTCAAAATGCACGAACCCTCCCAATGAGAGAAAAAACGCTTTCGAATACTCAATTAGGATCAATCGACCGTCCGAACCCAGATTCGATAAAGGGTGACTCATCATCTGAACCACATCAGATCAAAGCCTCGCAGCAGAGAAGGATACTTCGACCATTGCCGCATCGCCTTTGAAAATGTCTGCCGCAGATGCAGACGAAAGCACCTAACAATTCAATATTTCATTTGTTTTGTACTGAAAAATTCGGTGTATTTCGTGATTTTTCATTCAACCGTATGCATGACACTTTTTATCCGTCTAATTCGCACAAACTCATCGTTCTAAGGTATTGGCCGAGCAGTCGATGGAAAAAGAACTGATATGAAAACTTCAAAATATAAAAAGTAAACTAATTCAATCCAAGTTTATTCGAAAGTTACCTCGTATTCAGCGCAGACAACATGATTTCACTTAAGGTTATATCCATGAGTTTGTTGCCACTGATTGTGCCACTGGTTCAAGTAATGAAGATTGTCGATGTTTTGGTTATTCCTATGCAGGATTTTTGTTAGGGGGACTAATTCCTATCAATACTGTGGATGTCCATGATGACGAGTCGCCAGTGTTCCAGTGAACAATGAAATCGCTTGAATAAATTATTCGTGAATTGAAAGGGTGGTCATCTTGTATTTCAAATCGAAAGTGAATCAAGGTGTGATCACATAAGCAATGTTATAATGTTCGTTCAGTATATAATTTCACATCGTGACTTACTTATTCTTATCTTCAATCAAACTCATTTACGTCTCAAGAAATTAATTTCATTATTGAAATTCTTTACTGCTAGTTAATCAATGTTGTGAAGAGTATAACACATTGTCTCTCTGAGGTAAAACTGCTGATTGAAAGTTCGTCAAATTTAGTAAATTGTGAAGTTTGAAGTGACTTCGGTTCTAGTTCAATATCCACAATGTATGGATCCCATGAAAATTTTGTAATCGATTCACTAACAGATGAATGAAGTATCATTTACTACTCTTTCAAAAATAGTGACAGCTAACTTTTTTATGTAAATGAATAATGTTGTGCAATCGTTTTGACGATTGTTGAAGTGTATATAAAGTTTATTTTTATTACAGCATAGAATCAACTCCATTTATCTTATCTGTGAACGCCTATTCTCTCATAATTTGTGTCACTTTGTTCGTACGTTGATGATTCTGAAAATCATAGAAGTGTCTCTGCGAGAGGGGTTGCTGTTTTATGACGGGATGGAAATGAAAAATAGCGCATGTTGATGCCAGTCGGTAGGATATAGAAATCTCAGGCGCTAGCAAAAATCTCATCGCCAATTATTACCATCTATTGCACAAAAGCACTTTAGTTTTACCGCAAATAAAAAGTATTACATTTTTGCGTTGATTTCAAGAAACGTAGGAGAGTTGGTATGGTGGTATGGAATCTCAATTTCACTCGAGTTCACTTTGAGATTTGAAGTTATTGCTATATCAGCAGAATTCAGAAATTCGGACATGATAGAATTTAATTTTTTTTCGAAAACTGTACGATACACAGATAAATTCAATGCGACAGAAAGTTTTATTTTTGATCGCTCATTCCTATATACTATGAAAAAAGCAGTTACTTATGGAATTGGCAGGTATAAAGTGTTATTTGATTACGGAAAAAAGTTGTATACGATTATTCGCGGAATTACCTCCTGAAATTGAAGTCATCGCTTGGGTTACACCCTGTATATTGTTGAAAACAAATACATTGTTACCATTAGGCCCAGCCTAATTCAAAATGGAAGGATTACCGATGATGAAGTTTGGAAATAAACCTATTCAAAAAACTGAAAACTGCGTATCTTCAAGAATGCATCAAATCAAAGAATTGTGTTGGAAAAAGTTTCCACTACTACAGAATATTGCATGAAATGGAAATTATGGTGCGTCAATGTGTTTATTTATATTTTACTATTGCGCATCCACTAAATCAAGAATACTCTTCCTGGAATAGGAAGTGAGCATTGTTTTCATTTCAGAAATAAAACTTGTGGATTTTACCTCATTAAATATTTCCGATATTCCAATCAAGCCCTATTCTCAGAACTATAGGAGTTTCTGCATAAATTCAACAAATTTCAAAGCTCTTTTCGATCAATTGTTTCTTAAAAATTGACACTACTTTTTTCTCTCGTAAATGAGAGGAAGGATGAGGTAGATCAACCGTTTAAGTTCGAAAGGAAGCACGTAAAGAATCTTCACTGCTCGTATGTTCAATCACTGTTCATCGCCCTGTACAGTTTCACCTGATAATTCGTCGATTATTTTTCATTTAACAATCCTGTATCTGGACATGTTTCACCACGCCTCTGTTTGCGACTGAGACCTGAATTATTTTTACGTTCACCCATTCCTAGAAGATATCATTTATTGCCTACCTTGGCCTACAATCTTTCCCGATACAACATCCATTGAATTTGCATTAGTCGAGCAGGATTTCGAGATTTTTCAGGTTCTGAAGAAAACTGAGGCAGCTTTCAGTTTGGCGAGCATTCGTCAGTCAATTCTCCATCATAACGATCGAACCGACCTCAATAGCTGTTTTGAAACTTTTACTTCAGATATTTAATTGGTATATAATTATCGTTATTTTTGCAACCTCTCATTTGTGTGTGGTATAAGAGATGGAAGATTAGTTGTCTCTGATGGCTATGATACCGATTGTTTCTTTTCGAAATCCCATCTAGTGCCAGTCGAAAATGAAATAATGCCAATAGTTTGCGGTTTTTTCGAATTCAGTTGAAGGTGATGCAATTTTTTTTGTTTCCATATCGCATTTCAAGTGTGAATGTTGGCGAATGATTATAAATTTAGTTCTCAATTTCGAAATTTCCAACTGAAAAGAGAATGGGGAGAGAAGAAAAAGACTCAAAAAGTATATATTTACTGAGAAATGACGGAGAACACACAAAAAGGAAAGTTGGGTTCAAGTAATTTCTCTACAGAGACGACATTTCTTGAATGTACCAATGCCGACAGTCATAAAGGAAGGTGTACTAGAAATCACACGTTAGAAGGTAAGACCCCGTTAATTCTTAGCTCGCACATATTTCGACTTTCTGCGGTTTGACGTTCGTAGGGGGACGTTAGCTGGTTAGCGGAGAACTCTTTTTGGATGATCTTCGGTTTCGTATCGATGATCTCTAGTTCACGTTTTTGCCAATTTCGAGAAACTGTTTTTCAAAACCGAAACAATTTGTCCAGGTTTGGGAGGTGAACAGAAACATGTGGATGAGTGGAGCTTTGATACAAACTTTTTTTTTCTTATGTTGTGTTTTGTTTATGAATGACTGAGACTTACAGTTGAGCAGTTATTTTACCTTTCTCTGTGTGAATCATTAAGTTACTCTATATTTGGAAGTTGTATTGCCTTTCATGCTGGTACCGAAAAAAAACACCGAGTTCACAATCTACAAAAATATCATTTTCATAAGTGAACAAAACATTTCGAAAAGTCCCTCAGTGTATGAGATATACCACTCATTATTGAAAACATCTCACTTCTACTCCCAACTTTCAACAAATCTAATAATTTGGACATAATTAACTAACACGGAGCATTGACTGATTTATAAGTTATGTACCTTGATATTTTTGGCAAGATATCCTTTATGAAATGAAACGGAATATTTTTTGAATTGAGGAAAATTTTCTGTTTTGAACGTTTTGATTTCTGGTGAATTCAAAAAGACGTTCTGTGAATCTACCACGTAGTAAGGTTTTGATACATCTTTAAATGATTACTCTGGGAAAATCAGGTATTTCCCACTGTTTTAAAAATATATACAGCACTCTCTCTTCCTCTCTCATGTTGGGTTTTGACATTTATGAGTGAGTTGTCTCAATTGGCACTGAATAGTGAGTTTCGGCAGACAACAACATTCGAACGTTAAAACACATAGTCGTGAAAGGTTTTTGTCCATCGGAATTCTCTGGCTTAAAAGTAATGGATCTGTTGCCAATGTGAACTTGATAAATGAATACAAAAAATCATCTTAACAGTCTTATCGTTGGTGATTTTTTATGGGAGTATTTTTCTGATATATGTGCTCTTTGATATCAACAGATAATGTTCGCGAATTATTTGATGTTACTCCCTTCGAGAAAATTTCAAATTTTTTGCATTGACTTGGAGAAAAAAATCCAATGTTCAATTCCTCAAAACTTCCTTCTCTCCACGAAAATAATCATGTTTGCTAATGCTCTCGAAATAATGTTGACAATGTATATCATTCTTCGTCAGAATTTTGCTCTGTTTACATGCACTTTTCCATTATGTATGATGTTTTTGGAGCGAATACACGGAAATGAGTCTGAGGGATTTAGATATGGTGGTCTTTATGGCTGTTTCTCTATTCCATTTCAAGCTGGAACTCTCAGCAAAGGATGATCTGGCTTCGTCCATCCATGCTACATATAGTAAGTTTATAATTTGATATCTATATCACTTTGAGGATGTTCAGGCTCAATTATTTTCCTTCACTTTTCGAAGTGAAATTCTAACAACCATATCCCGAATAGAATACAGTAGAATTGTATACTTCTTCCACTTTTCAGAAGATAATTTCGAGTAATGGATCATATCGTTGCAATTTCTTTCAAACAAACGATCAATCAGAAAGTAAAACTAGTTTGAATATCTTGAAATACTCCCATTCATATGTAATCGAAAGATAATCTTAGGAATGTGGATTATCCTTCTTTTATCAAAACTTTCGATCAATGAAAAATGTGTGCTGAATGAATTATGATTGAATCTGATTTGAATAAGCATCATTTGCTTAGTCCAATTTCGGAATATAACACAATCAATTTCAGGTTTTAGGCAGAATATGTCTCTGGGATTCAATGAAATCGATTGGTAATATCAATTAACCCTTTGTAGGGCTTTGAAGTTCCCGATCTGTAAGAAATGGAGAGGAAAGGGAGAGAGAACTATATACAGATGTGGGAAAAGAATATCTGTTCATAGGACTTTCAATTCTGATTGGAGCCAACCATCAATAACAGTCGACCAGTTCAAAACTATAGATTTGGTCATGACGGACTATCAATTATGCGATTGAACTACTCTATTTTCGATCAGTCGAGCCCGCAGGCAACTGCCTGTTTCCTAAATGTCAGTTGTTACTGAAAAAAGAGCCTAGGGGGCACGGTGGTTCACGTCGCGACCAAATTCCCAAATTTTATTTATATGGTCGACTGTTGTCTTGTTTATATTGCATTGATTTTGCAAGAACCGATAATTATCCTCCATATTTGTATATATGAGAGGGAGAGAGTTAGAGAGAGTGATAGTGCTATTGAAGTGTTTCTGAATCCTTGAACTACAGGTAGTCTTCGGGATCACTTGAAGAAGTCAAGTTTATGATGAAATGAAGAGGAAATTTTTTGAATAGGCTCCATTTTTTTTCCGAATGTCTCGATTTTCTTGATTCTTTTTCCTAATGAGAATTTTTTTCAGTTTCCTTGCTGAAGAGAATGCAGTTCCTTTTTTCTACTCTTCATTGCTTCTCATTTGATTCCTGCTCATTTTAATTATGTTCTATCTAATGACTTTTCCGAAGGTTTCACCTAACAAAAAAAATTCAAACGAACGATAATCGAATAATGTTTCTGTCTGTCAATTCCAAAGAACGCATATTTTGGAAATCACAAAATATGATATCAACTTAATCCAAATGTTATTGCAAAGCCAGCTGATATAGGAACTGGCACTTCTCTGATATCTTGGTATGTGGGCTTGGTTGCAAAATGAGAAATCGACTTTCAACGAGAATATTTTGAAAAACTAAATTTTGTACGTTGCCATGCGTATATGTTCAAAATAACCTGTGCACCTGCTGAATATGTGAGCGGGTTATATTTGTCAATTTCAAAACAATCAAAATACAAATCGCAACAATGTTATACGAACTTAAATATATTTAGCTCTTCCAGTCGATAATATACGGGATCATTAGTTTCAGGAAAACAAGTTTTATTTTTTCGGACCACCTTTGCTTTACTTTTGGCAGTATATCAAAGCTTATTAGAATGAACTTGTCTCTAAAAATAGTGGTGTTAAAATAAAAATCCGATTCGTAGAATGATTTTGAATTGTTTCACGAAAACGATCATCATTGATTGAAGATTGATTATTGAGATCGAAACGTTTTCTGTATCGACATCGAAAAACTCGTACAATCATTGAGACAGCTGGAAGAAGGCAGCTGAATAACAACTGCTTCGCTCACCTTTCACTGACGGGCATTGTTTTCGATGTCAATTCGTAGAACTCTTGATTTTTCGGAGTTCCTAACAAATCGTCAAAATCTATAGCACTTTCGATGTCGAGTTCCTCGGACAGGAGGACAGACAGATCATATCCTATATCGATGCCCGATTCGGCCATGTTATCACAGTTCATCGACACTTTTTTTTCCCCAAAAAAAAAAACGGTGCCGTACCGCTGCATCCCTCCAGAGGGGGCTGCAGTGGCCGACGCTCACGGCGCCCTCATCGGACAGCTAGTGGTTCGGACGCAACTGATTTTTTTCAAAGGCCACCGCGCGCCGTCCGTGCTAAGTCCGATCTGGTGGGAAATGCGATTGGCGAAACGACGTCGCGGATTCATCTGAACACACCGACAACTGAAAATCCGAATCTCGGCTGTGGTGATGATGTGACGGAGCCGCGTGTCTGGCTTGCCAAAAACGAAAAAACCGCCGCAATTCGCATTTGAATGGAACCGATTCGTTTCCAGAGTCAACATTCCAAAGTGCGCATATATGCGTAAACGGTTATCGAATATTTGTTTTACTCGCTTTACACCGGCAAAGAAGAGTCAGTCGAGCTAGTTCTATTGATATTATGATATCTGGTGGAGAGACGGTGGAAAGTGGAAAGGCTCAACTCGTCGGGTCAACGGCGATGGAACTGCCAAAGGTCAAACGACTGATTTATTCCCATGGAAAAATTGGATATTTTCATAGAGGAGAAATTAGAAAATTATTTCTTGTCTCAATATTTCAGACAGTCGAGCCGTTCTATTGATATATTGATATCTGGAGGAGAGACAGTCGCTAGGCTCACGATAGAAGGATGGAAAAACTCAACTGTCAAAGGTCAAAGGTGATGGAACTGTCAAAGGTCAAACGACTGATTCAATTCCATGAGAACGATTGCCCTGGATATTTTCATAGAGGAAAAATAAGAAAATGATTTCTTGTCTCGATATTTCAGACAGTCGAGCCGTTCTATTGATATTATGATATCTGGAGGAGATAAGGTTGCTAGGCTCATAATAGAAGGATGGAAAGACCCAACTCGTCGGGTCGACGGTGATGGAACTTTCAAAGGTCAAACGACTGATTCATTTCCATGAGAACGATTTCCCTGGATATTTTTATAGAGGAAAAAAACATTCATCTTCCTTGTTCCAATATTTGTTTTGATTTCCACACATATGACGAGTTGAATCTATGCTTTATACATCATATGGGGCTCAAGGGCAGATCCAGGTTCCTTCCAAAGGGCCTCCAATGAAATTTTTGATCAAAAATTATACAGGGTGTGAGCGAAAGCAGTTGCCAAATTGATGAGGGAGATTCTCCTTGAAATTGATATATTTTCAAATGAAAACTGTTTTCAAAATTGACCGTTTTATGATGGCAGTTTTAAAATGCAATGAAATACATTTTTTTCTGAAATCATAAATATTTTTCACGAATATTTGGATAACTTATTGAATTAGGATCTAGTTTTTTAGAAAAATTGAGGTCTGTGAGAGGTGCTCTACATCTAGCTTGCCAACATTGAAAAGACGCTGCTTCGCATTTGAATGAAACTGATTTGTTCCCAGAGTCGGATCGTATGCGATAGTGGAAATATAACAGCGTCATTGTTTACGTTGATATCGATTTGCACACATGGACGAGTTGAATCTGTGCCTCATAAATCATAGTCGCAAACTCTAGTCGCTGAGCTAATTGACAATGGTAAATGAAAGATTAAATATATCTCAATACAAACCAAAAAATGATTAATAACCCAAAGGAAATGATAATAATGACTATTCAGTAAGAGAAAGTGAAGACAAATCTTGCATTTCATTTGAAAAAAAATTGTAACATTCTGAATATCAGTACAGTAGGTCAGGCGCGTATACAGCTCAAGTTTATAGGGGGGGTAATCACTGAGAAAATTATGCGTTTCCACCATTTTATCAAAACACAAATGCATATTGGCCTTTTTACAAACTTACCTTTCATAATGACTTGAATTATCAGGAAACTGTTGAATAAACAAGTCAGATTTGTTTAATCATTACTTTTTTCATAAATAAAATTGGAAAGTAGAGGAAACAATAATTTTCGATGACAATAAACTTCAGACTTTAGAGGTAACTAACATTTGCCTAGTCAAAGGAAGTAAAAATAAACCGTTATAATGATATTCGTTCATGTATTTATCATACTTACTACATATCAATATGAGTAGAATGAAAAGTATATACTTATTGAACACAAGATAATGCAACAGAAAAATTAAATAATAAATTTGAATTTAGGTTTATCAATTTCTCCCGGAATACCAGAGACTTCTTAGATCTTCTGAGATATTCTATAACTTTGATAATAATTTTGAATTTAATCACTGGATTCTGCGATCTTACAGGGTTACAGGAAGTAAAGGTGAAATAAAATTGTGATTTATTTTTCATTCATTTACTGTACCTATTTTTTGATATCTCCCTATATTTTATAATATATATTGTATTATGTTATGTGACTGACTGATCATGGGGGGGGGGTAATTCCCCACTTTACCCCTCCTTGTATACGCAGTAGGTTCAATTTTATGAGAATAACACCGCTTGAAATTTTTGTTTTTTTCTTCGTAGTTTTTTGAGTTGTTGACAGTCTGAGAAAAATGTTCTGTCAAAGCTCAGATTTTTCACGGGTTTCCAAAAACGAACATTGAAGTGAAATATTTGTGAATAAGTTTTGATTTCCGAAGCGCTAACGGAGATGAATATGTTATGAATATTACTTCTTCTATTTTTTTGAAAGTCAAATTTGTTATTCGAGAAATTGCTAATAGGATCTGTTTCATTCAGAAGGAACTGTTTCGAATTAACATAGCAACTTTTCAGAGTAGATTAGAAATTATATTTTCAAACAGTACGTTTTTGTTTTTTGGGAATCTTTAGAATTGTAACAAAACCCGTTATTAGCTCTAGCGCTCGTCTTTTCCTTCACCTGGTATATTAAAATTATTATTTTGTTGCTAGCTTGGATAGAACCATCGCGGTAGCCAACACCGTAAAAATATTTTGAGCAGCAAAAAAAAATGTGAGTTTTTATCGCGAGGAGTTTATTTCAATTTCACACACTTAGATTCTTATTATCGATCAGACTGTTTGTCGTCTACCGATAAAAAGGATTTGTAGTAAAATTCCATAATCAGAAGAACATTTTTCTTTTGGAACCTCTGCTTTCTTTGAAAAATAACCCTGAGAAAAAATTGTTTCATCATAGTATTGTTGAAAGTTGACCTTTAAATTCTTGGATTATTCACATTTCAGTATTTTGTGAAAGAATCACGTCATATGCCATTTTTGGCATTTATCAAGCAGCATCCCTCAACTTTGCGAAATTCGATTCCTTTGACTAATTTCATGTTGTTATATTGACATCACCGACACCAGAAACACAGAAACGCAATGATTGAAATGAGAGGGCACTAGCTGCCATGCTCTCATAAAGCTGAAACTCTTGTCATAGATAGTCCAAAGAAAAGATAACCATGTAGATTCTGAATAATTACCAATTACATTTGCTCAGTTCCTATTTACAGATTCGAAATAGTGAGTCAGTTCTCTGGCGATTATTTAGGGAAATTGTAAAGAAATGATTACCTCCCGATTGCTGATTCAATTTGTTCTGCATTCAGGCATTTTGCCTGAAACATATCACGAAGCTTGAAAGAAAAATTCAGTTTTGTCTCTCGACTCCATAAAAGCGATGTTTTCTGTGTACAAGTACGAACAAAAATTATAAGTTCACATAATATGAAACAAGGTGCACCTTGCATGTCACTTCATGGTAATCGATGAACGATATATTGGCTTCACAAATCCATTAACAGATAGAGCTATTTCAACCCTTGCTAGACCCACTGGTTTATGTATTCAGATTTCAGATCCACCAGAATACTTCTTTTTGTTGTCCAATTGATGCAGTATAGAGTTTCTAGTAAATATGTCAGCGAATTTATCAGCTTTTTTGTTGAGTGTTCGTTGCCAATGTTTAATTTTGTTACAAACGAATGTAAAATGAGTCGTTTAAATAGCCACATCAAGTTTCTATAGCAGTGTCAAGTCCAAATTTCAAAATGAAAAAATTAAATTGTTTTATGATGTCCCAACAGTGAATCGCTGTGTATTAACAATCCAGACGACCACGAACACTTTACGGAATATTCATAGATACGGTTGTATAGCTGTTGGATAAAATATAAGAATAAAATTATTGTTGAGTCCCTGACGAATTTCCCAAATAACTCTAATTGATGTTTTTTGGGAAGCATCAATAAAAAATGAGAAATAAACATAGCGTGTGCGGATGG
The DNA here is from genome assembly GCA_032362365.1 of Zygogramma bicolorata. NCBI lineage: Eukaryota > Metazoa > Arthropoda > Insecta > Coleoptera > Chrysomelidae > Zygogramma > Zygogramma bicolorata. The sequence goes on along the minus strand of JAVJAQ010002172.1, from coordinate 171,433 downwards.
GGGACGATTGTTATTATTATTTGCCGGGGCGCTCTGGGACGATCTTTCAGTTTTTGTCTGTTTTGTCTGTTTTTTGTCTTTGCTGTTTCAGTGCTAGGTAAATCCGAGAGGTTTCTGCAGTAGTTACCTCTCACTACAGCGTGTTTGTGATATTTCGTCCTTTTTGCATGTGAAATGGATCAAAATCGTAATTATATACAGCAGCTCAACGCAGAAGAGGTTTTCGATATATTAGGGGGATATTTCGAATTTATGGGTCCATTGATGATTAATGATTAATGAATATAGTGGGTAGGTAGTAGCCGAATAACGGCCTTTTTACGATATTGTTTTAACGATATTCGTTCCGAGGATTTATGTATTGGCCTTTATATAGTCCATAAACGTTTTTAATTTCACATCTGTCGAATTTCCATTCGATTAATAGCTTTTTGTTATGTTCCGATAATGAATGAAGGATTTAATAATGATGCTTCTAGTATAAACTCGTATGAGTTCACATAGTTATAGATCATTCGTGTAAAAGGCGTATTTTATGAATATTTGTCCTATATAGATGTGGAAAATAATTATCTGTTCATGCAAAATCAATGAAGTGTAAACGAGGCAACAGTCGACCAGGTTTCAATTAGAAGATTTGGTAACAATGGACTATCAACTATTCAATTGACCACCGTGATCCCTACACTACTTTTTTCCGCAAACCACTGATACGTAGGAAGCTAGCAGTTCCCACATCTGTATGTCTATACCCGTCCTAATTGGATCATATACAGTGTGAGCCATTAGGTAGGCAACGGATGGGAAAATTTTTATTAGTTTCACAAAATGAATTTAAGTACTGCCAAAAGTTTGTGCGTGTTCGAAAACTAAATTTGGTGTACTTAGAATGACCCCGAGTTGAACACCATGCAGGCATGTGAAAAAATATTAATTCCGCTCAAAAATACAACAATATATCATTCAGAAAAGTTCGTTCAAGAATGAAAGTTATGCTCAACTCCGAAGTCATGGACTTCCAAAAAAATTTTTTTTATGTTATGGAATATTTTTAACTTCTTCCGTATTCCTCAGAATTTTGACTCGATTTATATTTGAAGTAACTACGATCAACTCACTCCAGCATAACTTGAACTTGACCGAAATTAAAGCGTATTGCATAAAATTGATTTGGGCTCAAATTTTTTTTCAGGTAACCGACTATTGCATGTTGGTTGCAACAACTTTCAATACAATTCTGGAATTTCACAAATATTTTTTTTCAAATCGTCAAACCACAAGTTCTTCAAGCGCTCATTTGTTTTGCCCATGGCTGTTAGCATTATATTTATATATTAAATACATTTTATTCCTATCTGGTTTAATTTGAAGCATTCTCAAATATCAATACAAATTTCTTGCAGTAATTTGAAGTTTTATCATGTTCCCATAATTATAACTAACTTTTTCGATATTTTTATCATCGTATTATGTAATCGCAAAATTTTAGAATTATGTTCAATATAGGTGAAACAGACATGAAGTCTGCTGTTACCTGAAACAAATATTGAAGCAATTGAATTCTAAAAACAGGCTTCGAAGCCAGTTCATTTTCATTGTCGAAAATGCCGTAAATATTTCAGTAGGAAATCCAAACTTTGCTCACTTGCAACAATCCTCGTGAAATATTACGGAAATTAATGAGATATGATTGGCATGCGAACGCATTTATCAAAACTAAAGAATCCAAATTGTGAAACAATTTGACCCTTACGTAGGCAAATGATATTTACAACAAAATGGGAGTACTGATAGTGTGAGCATCATGAACTTCGTTTATGTTCAATGTCTACTTGAAACACAAAAAGTGTTGAAATTATAATCCCTCGAATAATTATTTCTTCATTTTATGAAATTATTTTAAATATTTGTGAAAGTATATGGAGTAAATGAATAATAATATTATCAACTAGACACAAAACATGTAAAGGAAAAACTATTACTACTTGAAATATCATTACATAGGTGAGTCGTTAATAAAGGAAATGCGAATGCTGTAGTAAGCATAATGTTAACACAGTTTATTTTTTTTTCAATCAGCGAAAATCAAAAGTACCAACAGTTCGTTTCACAATGTACTCGTCGAATTGTACATATGAAGTGATGTAGATGTGGTGTGAATTTTTTGCATAAACATATCTCGATAGTCGGTATGATATATTTGCTGAAGCTAGTGCTATTTGTGTTATCAATCAAACTCGTCTATTCTGATTACAATTACGAGGATTATGATGCCGTAGGCGCCGATTTGGAGAGGCAATGGGACGAATTCAAGGTACCATGGATTCCAATATTCAAATGACTTGCGTTGTCATTTTCTTGTCGAGCAAAATCCCATACATTTTTCTGGACCATTCCATAGAACTTGCCATTCTCTTCATCCAAAGATATAACACAACTTACCATTTCAATTCATAATCGCGGGCTGTGGATCACCGGGGTCCTAACTTTAACCGTGTGATTCCTAGCAAGGGCAAGGAGTGAAAGTATGTACAGGATGGTCAACCATCCATATGATAGCCACGATAAACGTTGATTGACCTCAGATACACGACAGAGTTCGATGAACCCACAAAACCTTTCCAGGTCCAAAGGAGAGACAAAACGCTTTGCGAATGTCATGTATGGTTTCCACAATAATTCGATGAAGCATAACGTTCAATTATCGGAAAATGCTTTCCTATTGCCCTGTTTTTTGTGTTGAGTTATATTCATCCATTTATTTATGAAATTCCCATAAAATCTGACTGATTGCTGTGTTGAATCCACCCTTTCCACATGAAATTTAAATTTTTCAATTTCTTTACAGGAAAAATTCAATAAAACTTATTCCGATTATCATGAGGTGCTCAAGAAGAAAGCTTGGGAGGAAAATTTGGAAAAAATCAGGAAGCATAATGAGGAAGCTGCTCGAGGATTGCACTCTTATTATATTAAAGAAAATCACTTGACCGACATGGTAAGTTTTTGTGATATCCAGCAATTGTTATATTGTCATGTCTACGTTCATAATTGAAATTTTTACATCTAGTGCAATTTCGATAACAATTTGAACTAACCGGCGGGCTGAATTCGGGTTCGGCCCTCTGTCACTACTCATACTACCACTATTTCCAGACTTTCGAAAGCATCGAGATGTCAATTTAGATTTCGATGAAAAAGTACAGAATTCTAAGAGATTGACTTAACATAGAATTGTAAACACTCTCACTCGATGACTAATGAAGTTAGCGAAATGCCAATTCTCATATTCATTTCTGATCATCTTCGAATTACTCCCGTGGAAAAGAAAATTCTGTGAATTTCAAAAAACCTTGTGGGATTCCGAGGAAAACGCGTAAATCCTTATTTTTCTGATTGAATCAGGAAAACCTGAGTCCAACAGATTTGCCATGTGGTGAATAAAGGTCACCCCCAAGTGAACAGAAAATATGAAAGGAACAATCGTTGAGACGTGACTAATTTAACATGAAAAATTCTGGTACTGGTTTCGTCAACCAAGTTGTCATCTTCAGGAGAAGGAAATCTGATACTTATCGGGTGTTAAGAAACTCCATGTGCACATCAATGCGAACGAAAAGCATTGAAATGAATACCCTGGACGATCAATACTCTTCTTTATATCGATATAATTTTTTTTGTAATCTTCGACAATGTCGATATCCGAAATTTAAAGGATGTACCAGAAAGAATAAACATTGTACCGAAAAAACAGTGGACCTTACGACGGCGTATAAGGGGCACTATAAAAATAAAAAATATCTCCATTGACAGATTTAAATCTGTCAATGGAGATTTTTTAATTTTTTTTATTGAAGAATCGAGATCTTTATTGAAGAATAACAAAAAGTATGGTGTAAGGTGTAATGATGTCCACCATATGCTTGACGAAGTGGATTCTGTGCAAGTCATTTTCTTGTCCACAGAAGGATTATTCATAAATTCGCCCAGCATTCGAGCTCCTATGAATATCCTTCGATAATTCGATCATATCCATGGAATGATATCCAATAAATGATTTCAAAGATATCCGGATGTAGCATAATAACTGATTCGTATTGTTTTTTGAGAAAAAAGTATGCCATCTCTCTTTGGCATTATCTACGACAACGACCAAGGCCATGTTGAAACACACCCTCTTATTTTTATTTTGAAACTTGACGTTTCTTTTCACATACTGAATCAAATTGAAATCATAATTGACCGATTTTTCGCATAGGTACGCAGTAATTTTTTTCGAATATCTGTTTTAATGTTGCCCATTTTCTCACGATGATCATTTTCATATACTTTCTCACTCATTACACTGAAATCAACATCTTTTATCAATTCAGATTTCCATGTCCACCGAAGGAAAAATGCAATTCACCGTGTTTATTAAGCATTACACTAAAATAAATAAAATAAAACATACAATAGACGCTGTATTAAAATTCCAGATATGTACCCCGCCTGAAAATAGGAAGGTGGCAATCGATGCTAGAGATTTGTTACCATTATTATTTGCCTATGGGAAATTTCTTCATCATTATTTACCTACGTTGAAAAAGTGGTACCTACACAAACACAATTCAGCTGTCTACGTGGAATTTGACCATCGTGATTATACTAAACTTGATAGCACTCTAATGTATCAATTTGGGCATCAGAATTGGATAATAGGTATGCAACTAGTAATACGATGCGTTCGTTCCTAATCGAAATCATGTTACTGTATCGTTGCCACGCTGAAACTAGAAGTATTTAATTCTTGACAGGAGGTCAACGGAGAAAAAAATAAGAACTGTGTTGAGCTATTTTGTTCTACCTCAGAATTAATAATAATATAGCACAAACACATAAAGCCAACATGGAAGTATAAAAGAAAGAAGTCTAGAAGTACATAGATACTGAGAACATTCACAGATTAGAGATGAAGTAGGTACGTCTTCTGAAGGAACATGGTACCACGAGGTTAATTACCATATGAAATGAAATAGGGGAACGTATTTTACAAGCCTTAGAATCAATCAAAATAAAACTTATGGAATATATTCTATACTCCTACTTTTTATATATAGTGAAGAATAAATATCCTATGAATTGTATCAGTTTGATTCAAGTTACATATGCTTGATATACGAATTGAGTATTGGCTTCTATGTAATTCCGCGCCTGTCGCGCCATATAGGCAGGGAGTAGCGATTTGAGATAGACTCTTTCTTCCTTTTTGTGAATCGTTTTGAGGACCATGCATAATACACATCAAGAGAGTGTTTGAATTTCTGTAGTTTTAATTCAAATTTGAATATTTGATGTTACTTCTTTTATAGAAGTGTTGTATTTTTTGCATTGATTTGGGAAAATATGCCAAAAATTAATTCCCTGAAACTTCATTTCATGGGCATGTTATGAATTATTTAAAAAAAAATTCTTTTGGACTTATACAGTATATTATGTCCAACTCAAGTTAACTCGAGACTTGATTCTATAACGATATATTCTCCAAACATTACAGGATTTTTAAGGCGCGAGATTTGAAGTAGATGCCCAGAATCCTAAAATCGTTATATTCAATGAATGCCATGGTTCATTTAATTTGAAACATTTTTTTTCAGACAGTTCAGAGCTATCTGCAAACGATGGTGAAACTAACGAAGAGCCGACATAGGAAAATCGACCCAGAACAGGTTGGAGATTTTTATGACAAGTTGATGCATTTACCCGAAGAAATGAACTGGATCGAAAAGGGTTTCAAGACTCCACTCTATAATCAAAAAGATTGCGGTTCGTGCTACGCTTTCAGTATAGCCAGTGCCATCCAAGCTCAAATTTTCAAAGAGACCCAAAAACTGGTTCCTCTGAGGTTAGTATGGGAATATTGTGCTTGGGTCTCTGATTGGATATTGATTAAAATATCAGGTGTCTGAAGAGAAATTATTGGGCAGCACAAACGTCAAGTTCTGTGTCCTTATCGAAATGCCAAAGAGTTTTATCCCTCCTTTCGTTGCATTGCTCTATCTCACTTTCAATTTTCCAATCAGCCTTCTTCTCTCTCTTATCTTTTAAATCGATTAAAATTGGTTGCATTTCAATATGTTCGCTTGATATCAGAGTATTCGTCACCCAGTGGAGAGACACCAATCAATAACCAATAACTCTCAGATTTTATTGATATGTCAATCAATAACTTATCGATTTCGTGATTTTCTTTATTCCAGAACATTTACTTTGAGTACATTTGCCTTTATTTTCGAATATGACTTTAGTGGCACAATGATCTCTATTTGATTATTCCAATAGCTCTGTCTCACTTTCAACATTACGTTCCAATATTATTTCTATTTGAATAGTTGTATCTACTGAATTTTGACTTGTCCTCATTCAGTATCAGACCATTATCTGAAAACCATTGGGCCATATTTGTTAACTCTATATTTGAATTTTTTATTACGTCTGCTATGTTTTCCCCTATAACTGTCAAGGTAGTGTCGCCTTCATACATTATAAAATTTTTGCTTTTGATATCATTAACGTAAATAATGTATAGCAATGGCCCCAATACTGAGCCTTGGGGTACTCCAATTGTTGATAAGATTTGCTCTGATTTATGTCCCTTGATTTCAACGTACTGTGTTCTATTTCTCAATCTTTTTATTTTTACGACTATTTATATATTTTTGTGTTGAAAATGAAAAATGTTTTTTTTTCAGTGAGCAACAAATTGTCGACTGCAGCGTAGCCTATGGAAATTATGGGTGTGCTGGTGGATCTCTGAGGAATACTTTGAGATACCTGGAGAGAGTTGGAGGACTGATGGCCTACAATGATTACCCATACAAGTCGAAAGTGTGTATTCATTTACTTCATATCCGAATTATCCGGGTGTAGTTATATAGGTACAGTTCGACCAATCTCTCTGTTTGTCTTTCAAGGTTGAATGCGTAGGTAGTGGTATACATTACAAATCAATGCAGTGGTACAATCCATAGCAGAATAACAATTATGGAAATGACACAAGATTGAAAAGTCGTTAATGTTTTTTCCTGTCAGTTATATATTAATGGTTTTTCATCATTCGTACAAGATAAATTCAAGACATGCCATCGAAAACTGAATTAAGTTGAAAGTTGGAATGAATCACTGCAAAATGGAACATTGGTGATAGGCAACCCATATACTTGCTGTAGGCAAAGTGGGTTGCTCAGATGTCACTCAATATTTTGAATTGAACTGGCCGATACTTGATGAAAATCCATATTAACAAGAATATATTACAGTTTCCTGTATGATCATCCCTCACAATGGGTTTACAAAACCGCGACACGTGTTTTGCTATTACAATAGCTTCTTCAAGCAAGATAAATAAATTGCTTGAAGAAGCTATTGTAATAGCGAAACACGTGTCGCGGTTTTGTGAACCCATTGTAAGTGAAAATCATACAGGAAACTGTAATATATTTTTGTTACTCAATATTTTGAGTATTTTTCTCAAATAATGCAAAATACCGAAAGAAAATTAAAAGTAAACCTCACTTCACACAATGAGAAAAAAGCTATTATGTTCAATTGGGTCAATATTTGTACCGTGAATTTGAACACATAATAAAAATTGAAACGTGTGTTTTGACCTCCACTCTACAGATGTCGCTGAACTCTGAACACTGAAAAATTCTCAGGAGACAACAAAAATTGATATTATATACCCCAAAAATGCAATGCTTTCTTTACAAACTTCTTTGATATTTTAGAAAAGTTTCAACTCTCACAGATAATTAATCGGACGGTGTGGCTAAGCGGTCTAAGGCTGGATTCAGACAGATCCGAAATCCGATGGTACAACGATCCGACAGCTCTCTGATTGGTCTGAATTTAAATTTAGATCAATCATAAAGCTATCGGATCGTCGTACGATCGGATTTCGGATCTGTCTGAATCCAGCCTAAGGCGTGGTCCTCATATTCATTTTGGCTATTTCACCGCTGGTTCGAACCAATCGACCCGATAGCCCTGTGGGTTTTTCTGGGTTCCCCAATAGTTGGGATAGCAACTGCGCTACCGCGTAAATCGGTAAGACACCCCAGAGCGGTTCGGAACACAAAAAAAGATTAGCTGACCCTTGCCCGAACAAGGATCTGCCTTCTGGGCGCATTCACAAGAGTGTTCAGCAAGGGAACATAAAAATATAAAAAAAGTATTACTTTGAAATTTCACTTTGAGTTTTTGATATATATATTCGTTTTTGCGATCATTGTACGATATTCTTATGTGTACCTACTTGGGATGACATATTTCGTTCAGAACTCATCTCACTAGACTGAAGTTATAACTTACTACATTGATGTATCAGTGTGCCCCCAACAGGAATCCACCTTGAATGAAAATCGAACCATCAATGACTTATCTCATTTTGAAACTAGATACCTCAATTTCTCTATGGAATTTTTAATATCGAGAAATCTTGAAAAAAAAAATATGAAACAATAAACAATATTTTCACTGATATTGTGAAAGGGTTCGTTTCTAACGTTATTTGTATGTTTATTTGTAGGGGGTAATTTTCGGAAGTACCGATCCGATCTTGAAAATTTTTTCACTAACAGGAAACTACACTATTCAGGAGTGGTATAGGCTGTATTTCATTATGTTTTAACAGAAAATTAAGTGAGAAATGATAAGTATATATGAATCAAATCGGAGGAAAGCAGGCGAGATGTAATACTTTAACGTTGTACGCTGACTAAATAGTTCGGTATAGATGAACATAATGTTCACAAAAAATGTTGGTCTCTATTTGTTCTACAAAAAAGTCGGTGATACTATCTTTTATATTTGAATCATTACAAAGGTTTTTTGTCAATCTGTTCCTACGTATAAACTGCTTTGTCCTGAAATATTGACTGACAGATCAACACACAGCCTAAGATGCTGATCGTAGAGACCTCAAACTTGGAAGGTGTGTTCTTTGTAAGACGTAGGCAACCAATAAGAAAGGATTTTCCTTAATTCAACCCCTAAGGGGGTAAAAAAACGAGGTCAAAGTTTGTATGGGACATCTTGACTCCTAGGTCCAATTTACATCAAATTTTGCATACATATATCCAACAGAATAGATGAGAGACTTGTTCGTATTTTATTGAAACTCGTTGCAGTAAGCACACATTCATTATGACGTAACGCTCGAAATTCAAATCGTTCGAAAAAAAAAACTCAATTTTAGAATGAATGAGTAATTAGGAATATGTTCAGTAAGCTTGGATAAAGGTCGTTTCTGATATACAGACATTTTAAAATTTCTTCTCTATTGTATCTTACATGGGAGTTGAAAACATATTAATAATGTCAATCTTTTTCAGCAACAAAAATGCACCTACGATAAACACAGGGCAATTGTAAATATAACATCTTGGTCAATCCTCCCTGCTCGAGACGAGAGAGCTCTAGAGATTGCTGTTGCTAGAATCGGGCCTGTTGCTGCTTCCATAAACGCCAGTCCCCACACATTTCAACTTTACCAGTATGTTTCTTCATAGATATTAGGAAGTGTTTTCAACAACATATTGGCTGAGGAGGACCTTCATTTGTTCACAAATTTATGAATTTCAGTTTTGAAAATTTATGTTTTTCGAAACCAAAGATCTCAAGAACTAGTGGGGGAGAGTGAATTAAACAAATCACAAAGTTCTTTCTTTTCTGCATGAAAACAATACGATTTCTGAAAACTTTTCCTAGAGATCAATTACCCTAACACCAAACTGAACAAATTGATACTAGTATTGATAATGGTATCACTACTAGTATCAATTTTCTTCTCCTGAAGATGCTAACCTTGTTAGCGAAACGCGCGTCGAGTGCAGAAATATCAGTTTGGTGTTAGGTAATTGATCTCTAGGAAAAGTTTTCAACTTTTACACCTTCCAATCTCATCGTTTAATACGATTTCTCATCTTTGAGGCAAAAAAGTGTTTTCTTTTCGAATCGAAATAGTATAATTATGATGAATTTTGAGGAAACTCAATTTTCTGTTTATACCGCGTCCACAAATTGAAAGCTGTTTAGAATCACTAAATTTGATGTAGTGAAAATCAATATCATAACAAAATATACATTTTCCTTATATACGATGAATCTCATTTGATTAATTTTTTTAGCAAAGGTATATACGATGACATAACCTGCACCTCCAACAACGTGAACCATGCCATGCTAGTTGTCGGCTACACGAAAGATGCTTGGATATTGAAAAATTGGTGGGGTAGACACTGGGGGGAAAACGGATATATGAGATTGAGGAGACACAAAAATCGCTGTGGAGTTGCCAATTATGCTGCTTATGCGTTGGTGTGATTGATAAAAAATTGTTCACATAGAAATTTCAATCAGTAAAATTATATTGGAATTGTAAAGTATTATTCTTGGCAGGTTGTGATAGTGATAGAAACAATAATGACACTCGTTTACTTCTGTTTCGACTAATATCCCTGCATTCAAAGCAGTTCCCGTTCATTTCACACCCAACACATATCACCTTTCCTTCTATCCCGCGAGTTTCCAAGATTTTGCTAACAGAATAGCAGAAGCATGTAGAAGGTATTTGAATGTTTTTTTAACCACAACCTCCTCGTGCTTCCGTTACCCTGATACCAAATCTCTTTTGCTAACAGGATAGCATCTTCAGGAGAACAAGTTTGATATCTGAAGATGCTAGCCTTGTTGTCGAAACGCGCGTCAAGGTCAAGTGATATCAGCTTGGTGTTAGGGCATTTAATCTCTAGATAAGTCTCAAGATTTACTTTGTCCATTTTAGACAAAAATCTTATCGTTTTTCTGCAGGTGATATAGAAATGAACTTTTCGCCCACCAAAATCTTACGACAAATAAAACAAAAATCAACTATTTCATTATTTATTTGAGATGACATTCAACAGTATAAGAACAGTTTTTTACAAATTTAAAAAATACTATATACTGAAACTTCAAAAGTTTTTCTCCATTCATACACACACTAACACAGTGCAGAGACGCCACATATCCAAATGCACGCAGCATGTTTCACAATTTTTCTCAAACAAAATAGTTTCGAATCATTGTCTTACCGCAACATGTAAAACATTGTCAAAAATGTCTTCAAATACTGATAATATTTTCCAAAACTATTTGAATGCAGCACGACAATGAGATATCCAAACTACCGATTGAAAGTTTTCCAGTAAAATACCTGCCTAGCATACTTACATATGCATGTTAGTGTGTAATCAACATTTAAACAATCGCAATGGTACATGAACGGACACTTCATAAAATGATACAAGGTATATATAAACTTCAGAAACCAGGTTATACTCGCAATCTGGTTTCCACAGTTATGTGCCTATATATGTATTTCTTCTATCAATGAAACATCAAATCTGAACTACAGTTGCACAGTTTTACTTATTTCTGAAAATGACAATTTCAATTTCTAGAAATTTGAAGTGACATTACAAAAAATGTTTACATTCTCGTGAATTTGTATGCTATTTCATATTACATCTGAAATTGCTATGAAACGAATTTGAATAGTAAAATATTTTTGCAAATAAAAAATAGTTTACTATACCCACCAATTAAATTCAGCTTCTTTATGAAAGAAATATAGTTATTCTATTGGCGTTTTTTTTTGAAGACAATTTAGTCAAGTACACACATGAAACGCTGATTAAAACATCAGAATAAAGCTCTTTTCCATTTTCATTTCAAAGTTGAGTGAGTGAAAACAAACTTCAGAACTGTTGACATGTATCATCAAATATATCCGAATTGCTCTTTAAAATTCCAATAGTCATACATCAATAAAATAAAAATGTTAAAAAACATTCTAGATATCTGTAATATATTTCCACAAATTCTTCGAGACTTGTCGGAAAAAATATAAAATAAACGAGTCGCATTATAAAACATTAGAAAAAGAGTTTGTACTTCTATACATATATAAAAATATAATTAAAATAAATACTAAAATCAAGATCAAATAAAGTTTCAAAGTATTTATGTGATAGCATTGCACAGGTCTACAAAAACAACTGTAAGTCAAACATAACCAATATATTCCGAAAATTTCGTATCAAAATCATTTTCCACGATTGACCAGCAGTATTACAAACACTAGTAGAAATTTCAACATCAAATATTTGATGTATACTCTTCGTTTATTCATAGATAAAAATGGAAACATTTTCTTCATAAAAAATGCAGAGTAAATAGTGGAAAACTATTCCAAATTACTTATGGCACAATAAAAAATCAAAATAAAAACGAATCTCTCTCACACAAAATAAAACGAAACTGTTGCCAAGCAACAAATGAAACAATTTTTTTCTGTGAAATCATAAATATGTAACAATAAATATCTACTAGGTCCTCCAGTTTCAAATTTTATCTAGAATGCTTTTTGTTAAACAGTAAGCAAATCAAATACCAGGTATACACTGCAGTGCTAAACATCACTGCTTATGCATGTAATGAAGTTATAATTACAATTAACTTCATTCAATTGGTGCAAATGTTGAATTTTTCCATTAGATAATATCCAACTGATTGATGTCAATTGTGAATGAATACTTCCTCTATATATTGACGTATTAGTACAATCACTAGAACAACTAATGAGACTTATGTGATTAACAGCATGGACAAAATTTTCAGAAGAGAAAAATCGGAAAATTGAAAAAAAGATTGAAAATCAAACAAAACGGCAACCAACCAAGTTGAACTTTTGTAGAATATTGAAATATATATGAACAAATATACCATGTCACTGTATCAACTCGGAGACAAATATAATTTCAACACTAACAATCATGTAATTGAAAGGAATGATCAAATGATCAACTATTCATTCATGATTATGTTCCACCCAATGAGAATTGTGAAGAACAGGAAATCAAATCAATCCTACCTCTGAACGCACTTTCGTTACTAAACTGAATCAACATCCTTGAGCGAGATTTTTTATGAAAAAAAGCAGGATAACCACTTCAAGTACTAGTTTACAGACTCCTGTTGTTGATCATAGTTCAAAATAAGCTACTGTGTGCATAAGATTTTTTTCAGGTTGAAAACTGAGCATTCATTCTTTATAAGAAAAAGTGTGCCACTTAACCTGCTAAGGTTTTCCAAAAGTCGGTCATTTCATTTATTTTTCAAAATTATACAATATTCTCATCATTCAGAAAACAGATTTTCATGTTTCGGTACAAAAGGGACTCATTGTAATAACGACGATTTCAATAGAAAACATTGTTGAAGTGACAGACACTCATTTCAAAGTGAATGAAACATAAAAATAATCAAATTGCTTGTCATCATAATAATAATAATAATAATGGAGGTTCATTCTGAAAATCGAAAAATAATAGCATCTCATTGCATGTGATTGTGTATCAATATTTTTGTTTCATTTTGTTCGAAACCAGCACCTGCCCCAGCAATAATTATTAAAATCGTGAAAATGACATCAACTCCCTACTCAAAAGTAATAAACAGAAGTGACAAAAAATCGGCCAATTCACAAATTAGTTTATATTGAACTGTGATTAACAATGGGGCTCTGAAACAGAAATCAATTTCTTCAAATAATGAAAATGGTAGTCGTGGCATACAAAAACTACGCAAAGATATGAGCTTTACATTATTTATAAAAGTTAAACAAAAAAAACATATTCGCAGATTATTCGTCTTACTAACATTTCAAAACTATCTGCACTCCAGCCAAGTAATAATGGAGGAACATACTTATTTTCATCTACCTCCTGCAATGTTGGTTACAGCTCAAATCTTTTATAAAAGGTTTCAATAAAGTCCATAATTATTCAAGTAGAACAAATTTGACAGAAATGGACTGCCTTTTTGGAATCAGCCCCTTATCAGTATTGTTTCTAGAGCGGTTTTCAATATGTTCACTTTGTTCCCATTTCAACTGAACAAGTTAAGAAATGACGACAAGAAAAACGTTATGAGGGAACCAAATGAAACAATAAATATTTCTCAATGAAAAAACATAAATTAGTAAAGGGCTTTTGAATTGTGTAGAGACCAAAAAATTAAATGTGCTCAATAGAACAGAATATTGAAAAAAGAGAAAAATCGATCGTTTCCCCAGTATACTTTGCAGACGAACTTATAGAAAATTTGAGAAAATCCGGGAGTGACAAGAACACTCACAACTGTGATAAGGGGCTAAGTCCACTGTTCAATATAATTTAGTCTTTTTGAGATAGCCAAAAACGACTTGTGTTAATATTATTGAATTGGATTTTGAAATTAGTTTGTATCATTTCCTGATGACACCATCTTGTTTGGGAAAATAAGCGTTGGAAACGTTCAAGGGTGGGATAGGCATGATTTTCATTGAATTGAGGCTGTTTGCACATAAATTCATGTAAAGTTAAATTCAACAATGATTTTAGTGTTGAAAAAATATCCAATCCTAACTGGTTATCTGGAAACGACAAATGTTAGGGAGCTAACAATAGTTTTGAAACCACAAAAAAACGGAGAAATAATATGTTTCTTGCCAAGCTGTGTTGTCTCATCGGTCACTGGAACTTTTATAGCCTTTTCTCATCTGTCGGGCTTTGGCGGACACAACTCCATTCTCACAAAAACATTCGATGCCAAAGCTATAAGTACACGTGAAACTCATCTTTAGTACACTATCACAGTCATTTTAAACCTGGTGTTTAAGCAAAAAAAAGTTTCAATTTTAAACCAGTCATGTAAATATAAATTTTATGTATATATAATATATAATACATAATTTAATAAAAATTTGTTAAAATTGTTTTTCTTCATAATTATCACCATCACAATATTTTTATATGGGAATAAAAAAGTCACAGCAGCTTTATATTATCACAAACGTCTCTCACTGAGAAGCATACATGGAATTCTCTCTGTTGTAATTTGTATTACATGCTGAAATAGGATAGGCCAGAACAGTGTTTAGCAAGTCGTTGTGTATTTCCAGCGAATTTGTGGCATAATGCAATACCAAATCTTTCAGGGTGGGGTAAATGTTGTACGGCTCTGTGAACCCAAGTCCTTTACTGGTCTCGTTGATGATGCAATGATTGGTGCTGCCATTACAAACCACCGAAAGGGCGTACTTGTTCATTTGCCTAGATTTCCGGACCAAGAAAGTCCCGTCGGGTTTACCCTCCAGGAGCTTTTCTGCTTCGACGCGAGAACAATCCAGCATCAACCAATATCGCTCATCGTTGTGGGGCAATGTATCCGTGTCCACTTCGCATTCTTCAGACGTTTCCTCAATATTCCTATTCAGTATCTGATTGATTTTAGTAGGAGAGAAACCCCGTTGTTGCAACCACCTGATGTATCTGTCTCTTTCACGGACCAGCGCTACAATGTCAGGCTTCAAAGAGGTCAACTCCCTTTCTAATACTTTCTTGTAAGCTTCCTTCTGTTTCAAAATCTCTTCAAGCTGCTCGCAACTCTCAGACATGAGGTTCAAACGTTTCCTCAGTAATTCTGAATTGATTTCGAGACTCTTTATTTCGTGAGGTTGTGCTTCGTTTTGTGATTTTTCCTGGATGCTGGTCTGATCCCTGAACAACTGTACCAACTCCTTCAACGCATCTAAAGCGTGCCTTTTCGTCTGCACTTCAGTAGATGTTTCGTTGAAGTCTTTCGACACTGTCTCAGAAATTTTGTTCTTCTCCGCTAGGTTCTGCTTGATGGTTATTAGCTTCTCTACGAGTTTTTCGATTTTTTCAGTCTTCGCCAGCTCTTCTTCCTGGTTATTTCTCGACACAGGATAAAGCAGTTTTATATCTAAAGAGGCATTGTACTGAGAAAGTGAATCGTTCCGGAAGTGATTGATGAGTTCGACAACTGAATGAAAAGTATATGGCTCAGTGAAACCGTACATACCATTCCGATGGCATATTTTGATAAGTTTGTTCGCACCACCTTTCCTCAAGGTTAATGTGTATTCACCACATTTGCTCGACGCATCTCGAACCAAGAACGTGCCATCCACAGTATCGTTCAGCACCTCGTTGACTTCTTCGCGCTTGATGCTGCCCCAATACCATTCGGCATCCTGGAGCGACATATTGTTCTTTTCTTTCTCCCTTTCCAGCATGCTGTAATACACGCTGCTCCCCATTCTCGACACCTTCCTGGGGGGTATGGCTGGAGCAGAAGCGAACTCTGGTAATTTTTCTCCCCAGTCACAGTGGAGCAATAGCAGTTCAACGATGCGATTGTGGGCCTGAGTATTGTAGACGACTTGTCTGAAAAAACAAACGAAATATTTGAATTGCAAGCAATCTTCAAGTGGACTATTATCTAGTTTCCAGGTAGAAAGATTTCAGTTCGTGTGTGGATTTTATCTTATCATGTGTACTCATTAGTAATTTTGCATTATCTACACTCGTTGATATGGCCAGCTCTTATGTAAATTTCACTTCTAGATATGAGTCTTACAGCTGATGAGTAAATGGATTAACCCACGGTCGCTATGGAAACAGATAGGACCAATGACTCTTACAACTGAGAATTTCAATTGTTTGTCCTAAACAAATTTCTACTCGCATCACATGGTCATTTCGACATTTTTTTCAGGTTAGAAACTAACCAATTGAACATCAAGAAGAAGAAAAGGCATGACAAAAGGACTTTTTCCACTGTCCTACTCTATTCAAATTAAAACTTTGCCAACATGTACAACGTCGACGTAGTTAAGCAAAATAAGCTAATATTGACTACTACTAACTATCCCAATACCAAAAGAACAGAAGAGAACCATCTCTATCTCGGGCTACGTAAACAAAACATCAACTAGTATTTACTCAATTTACTTTTTACCTCTCACATTCAAGATGTAAATTGTACTTCATTTCAAACGAATTAGGATAATAATTAGTGACTGTTTATTTTAATGCTTTCGTTTGTATTGTTATGATTAACAGTTCAACTGAAAATACTGCAGGAATGGTGGATGAAACTCCATCACTAAAAAAAAAATCACCGGTAATCAGAAAATGTTTACAAAACACCTTCGTTCAATTCCAAATATTATCAAGAATGATGGATCAATGATCTGAAAATATGGTTAGAGTTTCTTGACGAGATCAGTTTCGTGACGATGATGAATAAAATTTTCTTTGACTGTCATACCGAATGAAAAAATCAAACATTTGTTTGTTGGAAAAACCCATGAGAAACGTTCTGGATTCAAAAACAGGGGAGAACATTCATCTAAAATTCCGACAACGAAATATATTTAATTTATTTTGAATCATAGATCTCCGCCATCTTGGCTATTGAAGTCCTCAATTTTAGTTTTCGAGTCATGAACTGTTTAATTAAATCTTGAACTCATCACTTTCGTGTTCTGCTCACTATTTCGTTTCATTTTGACTATTTGGTTTCCCGCACGATTTGAACAAACTTCGCAGTTTTTTGAGTTGTTAACCTACCACAACCTGGAAAAATCAGGATTATTATTGGAATCTATACAATTGTAGAAGGGCAGATTTCCAATTTACCCTGACAAGTTGTTGCGTTTATTAAAAACAGTTCCTTCTATTCCGTCCGTTTATAAAACGAATTCAAAAATACTTAACCTCTTTGTGGGTTTTTGGAAAATCTGTCAAAGATCTGGGATCGTTATAAGAGAAGTTGCTGACTAATGGGATGTGTATCATTTAGAAGGAACTGTTATTAACACAGCAACATTTTTGACGCATTTGAAATCAGCTTTTCTACACTTGTATAGATTCCAATATAATATCTCAATTTCTTCAGATCTTGGTAGGTTGACAACCGAAAAAACTACGAAGAAAACATTCATCCACCACATATAAATGACTTTCAAACAGTACATTATTCTACGTATATTCCGCAAAATACATGAAATTACTTACATGACACGTTCCCACGGTGGCCTCAAAAAAATATGGCACATAACCTGCACCAGAACAGTGGGAGGACTCTTATTCCCCCTCGCATACTCCAACTGACAGATGCGACACATGTGACCCATGATGAACCGCAACGTCGACTTGTGATGGTCCGGCAACTCCTCCACCAGCTGCCTCAAGATCGAGGTGCATTCTTCGTCGTTCCTCTTCTTCGAAGCCTCCAGGAACTTGTCGTACCACTGGACCGGAATGAGGGGATCCGGCAGCTCCCTCAAGTACTTCTTGAAAACGCTGGCGATGCAAACGGGACTGAACTCCGACAAATTCACGTTGCCGGGATTCTCTTCGATCCTCTTGACCAACGCCTGCAGTTGGTCGGCAGGCGGGGTCGCGCAGTACAGGTTGTACAGCTCCAACGACTCACTGCTCTTCGCGCGCTTCTCTAGCTCCAGGGCGCAGTTCATCAACAACTCGGGGGCGGGGGTGTCGCTCAGCTTAAACTGGCAGCACAGGCCCTGACCGAAGAAAGACTTGAACTGAATGAAGTGGGATCTGTCATCCATCGGACGGTGGGTGCAAGAAGGAAGACCGGTTGCTGCGCAAGTTCGGTGGGCGACCAGGCCGCAGTCCTGGCAGATGAACCCTTGGTGCAAAAGCCCCCTCAGATACTTGTTGCACTTGTCACATCTTTCCAACGAGCTGAAGCTGTGCTGCGTCAGATTGTGCGCGTAGTTGGAGTTGGCGTTCAGTGTCTCGTCGTGCTCGCTTCTCATCGACAGTTTGTCTTCGGGTTTCTTGAGAAGTTCATCGATGCACGTCAGTATGGCTTTCTGGTGGAATTCATCTTTGATTCCCATGCCCTGGAACAAAAAAGGATTCGATATTTTCCCTTTCAATTGCACAACAGATTTCCCAACCATACCGAAGCGAGAGATCGATCACTTCGCTAGAGAAAATATATTGGTTACAGAGGTGAGCAATTTTTCGAGAAAGAAATGTTAACATTTGACGAGGTTTGTATACTTTTTTATCAACAATCATTCGAAGTGATTTCATAAACAACAAGAAATATTTATTTCTAAGATTGATTTAAACACATTTTGTGTTTCAAGTAGATACTGCACATACACGAATATCATGACGCTTCCTCCACAGATGTCAATACTGTCATTTCTTGTAAATCTCATTTTCCTACGTTCGAATCGAATTATACTATACATTTTGGCTTCACAATGCTACCGACTTCGCCTTCTTGTAAGTGAATGATTGCTTACTTTCCAACAGGAAATTAAGTTGAACTTGAGCATATTTTGAAATGATTATGAATAAGCAATTACATTCCATATTATATTGGCCCTGACAAAAATAAATTGAATGGACAAAATTGACTTTTAAAGACATTCCAGTCCGTTAGTTGATCGTGCGAGATAAGCCTCTGGCTTCTTGCCCAGACAATTTTTTATTGTTGAGCTGGGTAATGCGCATGACACGCTTTCACCAATCCTTGTGGGTGAGGTCAGTATATCAGATACACCAATCAGTAACACAATCGACTGTACGTTTTTCGGGTTTCCCTACAGCAATTGCACCTCCAAAAAATAAGTAAGTCTTCCGAGAGCTCTACGTCAACCAAGAACATTGATTGATCCTTACCCGCACAAGCCCCTGGATTCTAAGCACACTCTTGAAATTATTTGGAGAGAATAGATATAAAAATCCGGAGATATTTTTGCATAAAGTGAATTTTATTAACCTCCTATTAGGAAATCGAACGAAACTTCCAACGTCACACTACAGTGGAAATGAAATCTCTCCCTGACCCATTTCTCGTACATTTTTATATTTTATTGCGAGATTATGAAAGATTATACTCACAATCAACTTATCTCTGTCGAGATTTATCAGATCTGCTCCTTTGATGTCCTTGCATCTGAAGACGTCACAGTAAGTGTAGAGATTTAGGGCCGCCATCCATTCTATCACATTGGATGAAGTCCACTCCGAAATGGGCTGTAAATAAAGAAATGACGTTAGTTACCAAATATTGACTGGGAATGAATAAAAATGCACTGAAAATTCTAATAATATCATGATTCTCTAACCAGTACTTTATCTACTCTACACTCTTTATTACTTCGGAAAGCTCCAAAGAACTGCATTATGAGATTATCTTTCCGATCGAATATAATATTGGC
Source organism: Zygogramma bicolorata (assembly GCA_032362365.1). Classification (NCBI taxonomy): domain Eukaryota; kingdom Metazoa; phylum Arthropoda; class Insecta; order Coleoptera; family Chrysomelidae; genus Zygogramma; species Zygogramma bicolorata. The sequence goes on along the minus strand of JAVJAQ010002172.1, from coordinate 151,293 downwards.
GAAGGCCGAGTTTTGTATATTACGAACTTTGTGAACCTGCCAAACAAATATCATTTATCACGTAGAATAAAATATACTTAATAATGATTGCCTTTCGCATACCAATAATATTTCTCAGTTGTATCACAAGGATTGCTGCAAATATGCAATGTTTGGATTACGCACTGAAATATGAATTATTATTTGGTCATTTTCTTCAACGCAGAAAAAAAAAAGGCAAAAAATGATTCATCAAATTTCATTCTCTCCACAAAAATGCCTAAGTTCCTAATTAGCATTGAAATAATATTGGCGACATTTCGAAGAATATAAATGGACTGGCCCTGATGAGCGACAGATGCTGTACTTAAAAAATGCTGATGAAAAGGTAACGGTTTATTCATGAGAAGTGAATGAGGCTTCAGTTATTGAAGAGGATTTGAGTTATGATGGAGGAAGGGAATACCCCGATTTTTCTTTGGATGTTCAGTACTGAGATAGTTGTGGTAACTATATCGTGTAAGGATTAAATTGTTTGTATAACTGCCTTATTGTCAACACGTTAGCGGGGATATAAATACTCCATGAATTCCAATGAGTGTAACTGCGTTTCAAATGAAAGAAAAAGAGGTTGGCAAGCTCCAAAAGTTTTCGGGACCCCTCAAAGTGAATGTTATTATTTTTCGGGAAACTTCCGTATGCGATTTCTACAATGCTTTGTGAAAACCTTCATTAAAGTGTAAAGGTCAGTGTTTGTTATTGAGGTAGGAGAACTAAATTGAACCCGAGAAAATTATCCTGGAAAAAAAACATAATTCTGGTTATTGAGGTAGATAATGGGTAAACACGGGGCAAAAAATTTCATTACTCATATATATAACGATAGCTTTTTATAACCCGAACAACAAAAACATTCAAAACAATAGAGCGTTCAATGAAATTAATAGTTATGAAAGTTTTCGTAGGAGAATAAATTGCCTAACAGTAAAATAAAAACAATTTCTTCTTTCTCGGAATATATATATATATATATATATATATATATATATATATATATATATATATATATATATATATATATATATATATATATATATATATATATATATATATATATATATATATATACAGTGTCACACATAAAGTTCGCGACATATGGAAGTTTTTTTTATTAATAGATATAATGAAAATTTGGCTTGGCAGTTAGTTTGTGCTTGAAAAATTAGTAAAAAACAGCCTCTTTCCTTTTGTCATGTGATACTCTAAACCTGTCAAATTTGACATTTTTTTCGAAAATCCTCAAAAAATCAGTTTTTTTTTGGAAATTTCGAAAAATGCCAAAGAGAAAAAGTGCTCAGTTTCCAATTTTATACCTTTGCTCGAAATTTGGACTCTTTACTGTCACTTCGACTTCTTTCCAATTTTTTTAATTTTTCGAATCTTTCGCTCTATCGATTCGAACGAAACATGATTCAAATTTCATAATTTTGATGAATACGAGACTTCAATGTCATATCTTGCCCAGAAAATACCCGCATTGGCCTGTTACCAGAAAAAGAAATGAATACACCTCCAGAAATTCGTCTTTGTTGTTGCAAAGTTCATTTAGTTTTTTCATTTCATTGTTAATCTGATTCGGTTTTTCCATGTAAGGACGTTAATATGTCAGTAATCGAATGAACGAATTCCTCTTCATTCTTATTACAGTCGTATTTCTTTTTTCAATAGATTTTTATCCAGTTTGATTATTTTTCTGACCAATAATTCAGTTACAAACTAACCCGAAATATCATACTTTTCTGTAAACTAAACATTGACCTACAGTTTCAAAACTATTCAAAAGACTTTGGTTCTAGCGATTTGTACTAAACATGATATAAAATTTCGTGATTTTAAACATTACAAGACTAATGCAACATGTTGATAAAAAAACTTCCATATGTCGCGAACTTTATGTGTGACACTGTATATATTCACGGGATACATAATACATAAATTGATGGATAGTGCATAATTTGATTAAAGAAAATTTACATCGTCAGTTTAAAAATTTCACTTTTGGCATTGTAACTATAATTTTATTGAATCGGAATTATTTGATAGAAATGACATTTTGAACTGGGAGATGCAAAGATACTCTATGTGAGTTATACACTATTCATCAAGTTATGTACTAGCTGAAAAAAACTAAATTTTTTAGAAGTGCGGTTTTTCGAAAATTAACCTACCATTTGGGTTTTTCTATCTACCTTTCGAGATTTTCAGAAAACAGTTACAAGTAGTGTCTTTCAAAATGGATAAATACTTCGCAGCAACCAATTTCAGCATAATTACAGATAGAGCTGAAAAAGTATTTTCCAAGAAAAAATTCAACCTTCCTTTCGAAATAACGCGATAAAAAACTACGAAAGCAAGAATCAGTTCTTTTCTAATAATCAAATCTACGAAATACCTTTTGAGATCAGCTGTTGAAATGAACTGTTACGACCCTGTAGTGGTACCCAAAGATTCAAATTCATTTCGGCAAATGATACGAGTGTGGTGCTCCCTCGGATCGGTCTAGAGCAGGACTTCGACGAGGCGACGTTGCCAAATCAATATAAAATAGCTCGGCTTGGCCTACGCCGCCATCTTGGAAAATGAATTCGTTAATATCTCACAAACGGTGTGTCACCACTCAAAAATGAAGTTTGAAATGATTTTTGTTGAAAAATGTCATTACCAAATGTTCGGTTCAGTAGTGTGTGTTGTAGAAATGTTCATTCAGAACAGATACATCTAGGCAGAAGTTCCATATTTCACCCATATGCACATTGAGGCGCTCAAGGAACTGTTTATAGGCGATACAAGCTGGTATGGGTTCAAGAATGAAATGCTAGCCTGGTGAAAGAAATTTACTGGAAAATTACTCTCCATTTTCCTTCATGTTGTGTATAAGTGCCTTTCATTCGATTCCAGTATTATGTGCTTGGTAAAGAAATTGAGCAAGAAAAAGTTATTTATTTCTACGTGATCTTTCTTTGTATTCTAGGTACAATGGACTGGAGAGGCAGAAGCAAAAAAATATTTTCCCACGAAGTTCAAATTTTCTTTCTACCCTTCGTTTTTTTCCGTACTAATGAATCTTTCAACATATCTTTGTTGCATTTCAACGGAGATACTTCGAAAAATAAAGGTCGCAACTTTGATCCAGAAGAAATCTGCATGATAAAAACTAAGGGTGTAAACTTCAATCACCTACAAAACAGTATTTTTCCAATCATAAGATAGACGTACCGTTTGGTAGATATTGAACGTGACGAATTTTTCAAGATGGCGGCATAGTACACCCTTTAGCTAACCCAACCGACATTAACATTCCGTAGAAATCCCTTAATAATTCCCCAAATAGACAGAACTAGTTTTTTTTGGGAGTCAAAACCTGTACAGTTCCTCGAACAAGACAGAGAGGTTTCCATAAAAAATTGTTAGTACAAACATTGGTCGATACCAGAAGAAACCAAAATGTTGAAACTTACGACTATAATTCAATTCAAACTTTGTTGAGACCAATACCACCAAAATGATATTATCTGCACTCGACGCGAATTTTGGCAACAAGGTTAGCATCTTCAGACGAAAATTGATACTGAATCTCGAGACTAGGGTTAGTAAAAAAATTACAATCAAAAGCGGTGCAAAAACTACCCGCGAAAGTTTTATTTAGCCTATATGAAATTTCTCTTTCAACTACTACTTGTCGCCATTCGTAATATTTTCACATTTTTTCTCCGTAACTTATGCCTGAATAATGTTTTTTTAAGCAGCTTTTCATAGCTGGCCAACTCCTGACAATGTACTTATACACACATAAAAACCCTTACAGGTAGTTCTTACACTAATTTAGATTGAGAAAATATTTGCTATCCTCTCTGAAGATGGTTACCTTGTCAGAGAAACGAGCGCCGAGTGCAAATGATATCAGTTTGGTTTCAGGGTAATCATCTCTACAAAAAGGTGCAACTTTTACACCAAAGGTTCCAATCTCATCGTTCCTAGTTCAATTGTTCAACAAAAGTCTACAAAATCACCGGCAACTCATTGAAGTTTCTACCTCGAATAACGACAGACACACAATCAGGTTTCTACCGACACTTCCGAGAGAAATCTACGACCGTTGTCGAAGCGGCAACACCGCACCGGGCGAAAGAAGAGGAACGAGATAGAAAAACGGAGATGGCGGCCGGTCATACGGCCGCATAGCAACGTGCTGGGCCTACTATTGGAGGACGAGCCACCTATCGGACACGAGCATGCATAAAATCGAGAGTGTGTTCCACTGAGAGAGAATATCTACAATGTACGTAGCGCATATGTATGGTCCAAAACCGAAATTTTATATACCTATCTCGACATCGATGTCGTTCGCTTGGAATCATTCGATATTACAGTAGCCCGCATTAAGCAAATGATTCTTGTGCTTAGTCGGGTTTTTATTTACAAAAGCGCAATTACATTTTATTATGCTGAATGTCGTAAAATGAAATTACAGCTCATCAGGAAAAATATCGGAATGAAAGATATACATTTATACTTTCCTTGGTGTGATTACGCGTTCAAAAGAATTACAGGGGCATCAACAATTGCTTTCTTTGCAAGCTAAGTAAGAATAGGTGGGTACCTACGTGATACGTGATATTCGAAAAAAGTTTACACCTATATCTGAGATTGTTGAGTTGAATAACAATTATCAACCTAAGAAAATATTGCTGACATAATATTTTGAAGGAATTTTGTTTATTCGAAGACTTTCAGGATATAGGTACAATATTTCTTTCAGGTGGGAGTTCTGATGGGCAAGTCAATTTAAGGCCTTCTTTTGTCATATTGTTCTCATATTCCGATTGTGTGATAAAAGTTTATAATCGTTTTAGCACGTCCTGGACATATTTTGGATAGTTCAGCTATTGATTACTAGCTGATTATATGATAATTGATAATGATTAACTTACTGACAGCCCATATGATATGTATTCAGTGCGCATAATAAGTGTTATTACCCCTCGCTACTGGACTGGAAAATCGCCAAAACACTTCGATTTTTGATTTCCATAATGTACTTTTCAGTATGAACAGTTCACCCCTAATTTCATCCATCACTGGAGGAGAGCAGCAACCCTTTCGCAACCGTGCAAAAGTATTGATATACCCTATCAATTCAAGAGCTATGATTTTTTTTAATAACGACAGTTAACGTATTGTATTAACCATTTATCCTCAAACATCCAAAAACACCAACAAAAATGTGCAGTTAATATCTACGCAAATGACAAATACGTCTCACTTGACGTCTGCTCTACGTTAATTGTCGTTATTCTCAAACACTCATAACTCTTGCATTAATGTAACAAATTTCAATTCCTTTGCACGATTGAATAGAGAATGAAACCCCCTATCAAACTATAACTCACCACTCCATGCTATTTAGATTTTTCGACATGGTTGCTCCCCTCCAGTAAGGGATGAAATTAGGGGATAACTAATCATACAAAAATGTACACTGTAGGAATCAAAAATCGACGTGTCTCGGCGATTTTCTTATTAGTCCAGTATCGAATTAGATAGGCACTTAGGTTATTCTGCTGAATTTTAACCATTGAAAAACGAAATACCAGCATAAAATTAAACCCAAATCACAACCTCAATCCAACAGAAAAATATTGCAAAGATTCTGTCATACAGTTTCTCAACCAAACTTCCTCAACAAAATCCATGACACTAACAGACTCACAGCCATAAGGGCCAAAGTATGGTGATCTATAAAATCATTTATTTAACCAACAACTGTTTGGTCAATTTTTCTATCGGAGAGAGCTCCTTCAATCAGTTCCAATATGGTGAATCTTGAATAACTTTCAATGTTGAATATTGTTTATTGAAAATTATCGAGAATTGTTATAGAAAAATATTATGATGCACCATCGAAATTTCTGAAATATCTTGTAGGTACTGGTTTTTTCGATATGCTATAATATTCAATTCCAGAAAAAGTTACGGAATGTATTGACCATTTAAAATGTGTGATGTGCACCATCATTGCATTTGGTCCCATTCTTGAATATTTCTCTATAATCTTGTGATATTCAAGGCCACAAGAATATCGTATCGTTCAGTGACTATTTACTACTAGGAATTTTATTCCACTATATTGCGCCATATTCAATGAATTTCACGCTTTTAATAGCATTGCTCTTTTTCTATTTAACTGTTGAGGTCTATTTTGCGAAAAAATAGGCACTAGGATTACCCTGAAATCAATGAATTCATTACAATGAAAACATTAACGCCCCATTCTGCCTGGGCAAATCACACTTCATGTATAGCAACAAATGATTGATGTTAGAAAAATGATAAATCATATCATCATGCGGAAGGCCGGGGTTCGAATCCTCGCCGGGCCACCGTGCTGGGTAATCGCACGTTAAAAGGTAAGGCCTCGTTGATCCATTGCTCGCACAAGTTTCGACTTCTGAGGGTTGACGTTCGTCAGCTGGTTAACGGTACGAACAATTTTAGAACAACAACAACAACAACAACAATTTCTATTCCATATGACTTTCATTAATATATCACGCGCGCACGCGCGTTATACATTTGTATACTTCATATGTGCTGAGTTGAACACTTTGAATACATCGAAGCTACTGGAATCTAATGCAGAACGAAGGAATTCGTTTTGTTGATGATACTTCAGTCACAAACTCGTCTACTATGTCGAAAAATCCACGATGAATACATTTCCTACAGATTGCCGCTGAAATATCGTCAATTGTTAGAGCTTTGAGGGTTCCATCGTGATTGGTACGACGAATACACTTTTCCCACCCATTTTGTTGTGAGTTCGATTACCTGCTGAACATTTTCAAATTTCTAAAAAGTCGTTTCGAAACAACATTCAATTTGTGAAATCCCTTGGTGGGAGCGAGCCTAGATCTCCAAGAATAATTCATTCATTCCTTCCTTCGACGATCAATAAAACTTCTACGGTGAAGTAGGAAAACTTGGTAAAATTTGAATAAATATTATCGTCTATTGGAAAAAAATTCCTAATGTGGTGTATTAGTTCCAAGCTGTTATTTTAACAGCCCATAATAACCGATAAAATATAATTGTGCGCTACTATATTACAGAGCCATCGTTTTCAAAGTAGTTTCGAGCAGTAAAAATAAAACGATAATGAATAAAATATCGACTTTCATATATTCAAATTGTTACATCGCATTTCCATAGCATTCAGAAGACGAAGAAAAATATTACTATGTCTATCGTGTCATGCCGTTTCAAAAAATTATTTTATTCAAATTAAATTCAAATTTTGATTCACACCTTTGATTGAGGTAATATATTTCATCATTTTAGTCGAAAACCCTATTAATAAGATATAAGTAGACATCTTTAGTATGGTACATGCGTACATTTCAAATATATGTTCGGCTATTATTAATTTTTAACCTTCCGACAAATTGAGTTATTTTCTTCTATATGTATCTCATTGGAACGGTTTTTTGAAGAGAACGCTGGCCACTTTTCGGAATTACATAATTCTCTTGCTAACCCAATCAAATGAATTTAATAACAGGTTATCGACCTTGGAAATATATCAATTTCGAACAGTTCACTGCATTTACTAGCTACATCTGAAAATAGATAATGAAATTGGGTTATAATGGTAATTCGTGAGAAATCTAATCTGATGTTGGGATTAGTTAGCGATAGCTTGTTGAGTACCTCACACAGAACAAAGAATATTGAAGAACAAGTTCAATTGTAAAAAAATCGTAACAAAATATTGAACAACATGAAAATAAAATATAAATCGTAGAAATTTGAATGAATGTGTTGTCAGAACGTAAGTTTTTCCGAGCGAAACAAGCCTGTATTTGTTTGGGAATGAAATGTTATTCTGGCGAGTAAAATTTTATTCTACTCTACTTTTTAGAAGGAATCGTCATTTCGATTTCTTGATTCGGAGAAGATAAAAAAACAAAATTCGTCAGACTCTTTCGTATTTATTCCTTTTGTAAATGAATTCAACATCTATGAATGATATAACCATAACAAAAGGTGTTCGATAATTATTATTATTTACAGAAACTCTGTTTCTTACGGTGATTCAGAGAAAATCAAGAAAAAAAATAGTTCCGTAAAACTTCGTTCTCTCCATAAAATTGAACGTTTCTCAATAAATTAGTTGTTAATCCAATGGAAGTGTTTGTTCACAAATACAATGTTAATATGGTGTCAATATGAAAAAGGTATATGTATAATAACGCTGGATACACCCACAAGAGAGTGTAAGTTGAAACAATTGTTGCTCCTTTTTGAATATGGTTGTAAGGATTCGAAAAAAAATATTCCATTTCTATACAACTCGGAAGAGTAATTTCTATGTGCCTAAACCGCAAAATTATTTCTGCACAATAACATAAAAATGCCGACAACGGTGATAATATGATGACATCCAAGTAACGTTATCCTTCTGTTTAGACAATGATTTCATTAACACTGCATTTTCAAAGTTAATTATTATTGTAGAGGTCAGTTAGGAAAAAACAAATTCCATCAACCCAAAATAGATGAAAAAATGATGATATCGAGACCAACAAATAGCAAGGGCGAAATCTATTTGCGATTTAAATTCGATCTATTGATTGGTGGTGGTTTGAGAGCACCCAGGTGCGTATTGATTCATGAATAGGTACTCGTTCTACTAAGATGTAGTGCCAAGAAAAATTCGAATTTTCTTCAGTGACGAAGAAACTAGGCTGAAGCCTCGCTAGAAGCTGATCGAAATTCCAATAACTCGTCTGTGTACTATTTTATAATCAAAACAACTTCGATTCTATTTTCATTTGCTCAAATGCCAAGGGGTACACTAGACATTAATATGTGTGAAATCAGTTGCATGATCTACTCGTTCTAACTCAATAGCATGCCTCTTTACACTATCATTTTTTTCGTGAAAGCGATGTAAGTGTGCATCAAGTCGACTTTTTATTGTTTTAACAATCATTCAAAAATGTTTACTCCTAACCTACTTTTTTCATATAAAGTAACTGCAAGGAACAAAGCATATGCAGATAAATGGTATTCTCAACAACATAACCTTCGAATTGAATATCATTCTAAGAAAAATCCTCAATCCAACCTCTACAGCCCTGTCAATTTGTTTCTCTAAATTCTAACAACAAATAAATCTACATAAATTTCCATAAACCGGCCACCCTTCCAATATCAATATATCCGTGAACACCCGGTATATGCACAACCGATCCCTCTAAAGCATATTATGTAAAGTGTATACGAGTTATCCTGACCGTTTAAGAATTCTAAATTCCATCCCATTATTCAAGTTTAGGGTCCGACAACTATGTTTATGACTGCTGCTGTTGGTATAATAGATGAATGGAAAATTTCGGAAGGTATTTAGGTCTCTGTCGTATTAATGATTTTGTGAGAACCCCCCTGTTTCCTTTCACGAAAGCCTGCTATACATTTTATCAACGTTAAATTGAATATTTGAGAAATGGCGATATATCCGTTGAGTTGGTGTGATTAATTTAATTAACGATAATTCGAAAACTCGTTCGAAAAGTTGTAGCTACCACACCAAAAGATATAGGAACTCACTTTCTCTATCAGAACCGAGATCCTCTTTGATAACTGAATCCTCACTAAGTTCCCGAAAATGGAACGTTACTACTTCATCAGACATTTTCTAGGTTCAACATGTCGTTCATCAGGGCAAGTCCATTTTTATTTTTCGAAATTCCGACAATATTTTAGTGAGTAATCCGAACATTGCCTATATGCAGCAATCCTCGTGACACAACTGAGATTTGTGAAATATTATTGATATGCCACAAGCATTGATTAGAACGAACCAAAATGTACATACATAATACATATAGATATTTTCAACCTTCACGTAGGTAAATGATATGTTTCAATAATGACAACAATCATCACATAGGTGATGTTGTTATGAAAAATAGACATTTCGTTCGTCCTGCTGCTGCATATGCTTTGTTCCTTACAGTCAAAACAATACTAGTGGCTTCCATGTGCAGAATTTATGTTCTGCAAGTTGCACCACATTCAATTTCGATTTTCTTTTCTATCAGATAATTTCAGTGAAAAAAGAGAGGAGTTGTTGATATTCGTGTTTTGTTATATCAAAATGTAAGATACGTTCATTCATGACAAAATAATATAAAAAAATTAGTAGCCTCAGTGTTGAATATGAATCAAAACCAATTTTTTTATGATCGATAATAATAATAATAAATCGACTATATTCCAAATGAAATGAGGTTTGTCAACAAAAGCTGTTTTTAACTCCGATAATAGTCTGTAGACAACATTTGAAATGGAAAATGGAAATCGTCATTCTATCATCATTTTCATGATATTTGAATTTTCTACGACTCAATTCATCACGTGTGTACTTGAGACCCACCGATAACATGGGTTATAGGTAGTACCACCTCTTTATTAGTCTTGGCAGAAGTACGGAACTAGAATGAGTTTAATAAAACTTATTGTTTCGAGAATGCAAATTTGAGTTGTACTTTGAATAGACAATTAATTTCGAATCAATATTCGTATCGGATACGAGTAGCAAACGTGTTGAATTTTTTTATAATAGGAGTATCACACATTTCAAGTAACTACAAAGACCATCGACGATTCCACTGAACCGATCACATTAAAAGTCAAATATTCGAACGAAATATAAGTGAGTTGATATCAATTGTTTCAAAGAACATTTCAATAACGTTCGAGGGAAGTTATTCAAATTATTTACGATTCTTTGAAGTCAAAACAAATGAAATTGCCATTATTTCGACGTGCCACCATCGAATATACATCCTACGGAGTAATTTTTACGATCACATTCGAAGTTGTCGTAAATTCCTTTGTACACAATATCATATTCCATAACATTGTTAAGCATGTTGCTTTAAAGGTACGAATAATTGTAACCAATTAAAATACTCCGGCGATCGATAATATTGATATATAAATATGGAAACAAGTCCCAATTATTTATCGAATACGACTAAAGTTAATCACCTTTCTATTCAGAAATTCACCTATACCCGATGATTATTTTCCGAAGCCAACCATTGATAATAATGTATAGAGAATGAAGTAATAGTTGTTATAAAATCAATCCATATACAGCATTTTAAATGTAGGATATATTGAAAATTTATCATTATTATAATTCTGAGACTACCACAAAAATCAAAAAACACTTTCTGACTTCTTACTGTCCGTAAAAATTGAATTTTTTATACGAATCTAGATATATTTCGAGATAACTTGTTATCTCTAGAGGAATTTTCTAGATGACGACTTTTACATAATAAATATCCTCAGATGATAAAAGAAACAGATAAATCAAGGATGGATCAGTTAGACAGAAAGGCGGAGATAATCTACTATGTTATATTCACCTGCGTACAATGTAATCAATCTCAATCCTAAGAATGTAACGTAAATATTATCCTTCAATGATAAGCACGCCTGTATCACTGTATTTCGAAGAAATCTCCGAAATTTTGGAAGAATAATTCGAAAAACGATATCGATAATCAGTGGTACAAATGAAGTTAAGCTATTTTTTCCAAAGGATATTGAGTGCCCGAAAAATTTGTGACGTAACAAATATTTGTACATAGAACAAATCCGATCAATTCACACATCCGTTGGATTATTCAAGACACCATCATAAATGAAATCTAAAAAATCTTCATCGATCCGATACTTGAAAAAAAATAACTTTGGATCAAAGATCACAAAAACGGTTTTCGCGATTTTCAACAAAACGGTATATTTGATCATAAAATCAGTTCAGACAAAAACTGTGGATCAGATAATCATCTATGAAAAATGTCAAAGAGCCACCCTTTCTAGATCATTCAAAGACTTGGAAAAGTTGTAATTATCATAATATGCACACGTTTTCACGCCACCTTTGAGGTGGTGAATTCTTTTACAGGTATCGGATCGATGAAGATTTTTCAGACTTCATTTATAACAGTGTTTTGAACAATCTCACCAATATGGAGCTGGGTGCGAATTTTCGTACCTTCACTCCTATTTCTTGTCTAATTTGACCAGACTATATACCGAAATTGCGTATCTGAGAACGAGGACGAATAGAACATCAGTATCATTTTGAGGTGAAATATCATCGAAAGTAACTGGACTAATTCCAGCGTTTCCCAACGACAAGGCAACCAGCCAAATAATTTTCATAACGATTTCCTCTAATTTCTCACCTTCGTATCACTCGTATCAGCCTGGCTACTCCCCAAAACTGGCACCCACCCATAGTATTTATACTTTCATATCGTACACGTGTAATTTTTGATCAAATTGTATAGCTGGAAAGAGATTCGAATTATCATATGACCCGCGATAAGGCAAGGTCAACTGTGATTTTTTCCTCATTGTCATTATCAATTCGAAAAAAGATCATATACTGAAAATTATAACATCACGAGAAAATTTGAAATGTTTGATAAATCAACTGTTATTTAAACAAAATATAAATCATCTAGACGATAAATAATAACTAATTAATCTATGAACTGGAAATGTGCATGGAATTCAAAATTGTGGTTAACTATCAAAAACATTGTCGAAAAGTTTGGGATCATCTTTTTCAGAGTTCATTTTTTGTAATCACAGTAAGTCCCACCACCTAACGGTTTTGATACCAGTCGACATTGATTCTCGTGGGTACTGGAAAGGTCTACTGAAAAAGATTATTTGGCATTTCAATTATCACCAGGTTAACGACCATGAAAATATGGGTACCGAATGCTTACGTCTTGTAGATATCTCAGGGTGTGTTCTCTCAAAAAAATTGGCTTAAATTAAGGAATAACCGTTATCGAAAATTCAAAAGAAATCACACCATAACAAGCACGTTCAATGCACTGAAGAAAACTAATAACAAACTGAACTTCTCATCGAACGATTACCAGAATATTTGTGTGCTTCATTCTCCAACCTACTGATGTCGCTGAATACAAAATGTTATTCGAAATTATTCACGCAATATGAAATCAATGTCGTTGCCAAAATCGATTTTTTGGAATCTGACGCCTGAACCACAAGCAGATTCATAGGTGATAAGTAAATAACCCCCATTCCGTTCTACTCGCTGCATATGCTTCATTCCTTGCAGTCATGTCATAAAAATTAACAATAATGTAACGCTCGAAGATCCCATCGTTTGACAGAAAGTCATTGTTGTTTTTGTTATATTCAGTTATTGGGAGATAAGTATACGGTTTGGGATGCTATCCAAAACCTATTCACACCCATACATTCTCATAGAAATAACCGTTATATACTCTATTGCATTCAACAACCAATGCATGAGCTCAGAATGACATTCCAAGGGAATCAAATTATTTCATAGGTTCGACAAAGTTAAACTTTTTGCAAGTAACCACCCAGAAAACAATGTTACATCGCAGGGATGCTCCTGTGATATCACAACATGACATCACAAGGATGTTCCTGTAATGTCACAACGTGATATGTGAAATTTCATGCCAAAACGATGGAAATTCACACTCAGGAGTCATCCACTGATCCCAAAAGGGAACGAACCCGAGTTATCTTATGCAACTCAAAATCCAAGACTCTCTGGAGTTATTGGCAACAGCGGATCCCTATCGATAATCATGCCACTGGATTTCAGAACGCGAAAATTCGCATAACCTTGACGACCAATCGGTATACACACCGCTGAATTTTAATAGGTCAACCCCGGGACCCGGACCAACCCCTTGCCGCTTGAAGATAACAAAGAGACGATGTTGCTCGCTCGTAATTTCGACTCTATTGCCACGCGCAGCAAAGCATTCCACAGCCAACCCCAACTTGTCACATTATTTGGACTTACGATGTGCTAACCTCTTTGTGCGATCCCTCCTTAGTTTCTCAGCGAGATTGAATGAAACAAAGGAATGGCAGGGTACGGTCAAGATTTGTTTGATTCTAGGATTACAACTGCTGAACTTCTTCTATGTTATTCACGAACTCCCCACATTCTTTCAGTTACCTATACGTACACTTGAAAAGAACTCGTTTTTGCTCCGTTCTTTGTTCGACGAGTGTTTTTCTTTGTCCGTGATTGAGATGAAAAAAAAAAGTTGGGCTTTACAGCGATCACAATTACAAATATAACAGTTGAATCACTCACTTCAAGTATATGATTCAAAAATTAAATGAACCGTCATTCCATGAAACAAACCCAAACTTATGAAAAGGAAATCTTCGACAGTCAATTCACACATTTCCTTTTGTACAAAAATAAAATGAAATATCGAAATTTCCCGACAAGTTTTTCCCGGTGATTTTTTCCGGACAGCTAGAGCTTTTTAAGTTGGTGGGTACTCTGCACAGAAAAATATCAAATAAAAAATGAGCTTCATTGGGCTCATCAGAATAACAATTCATTTGATTCCAATAATATTTTTTTGCGATTATTCAATACCCTTTCCGTTCGTATGTCAAGACAGCAACGTGGAGATAGTAATGATTTTATTTCAACGAAATTAGGTTCAATCACGTTCAATTACGGCTTGACTTCCTCATTATAAATCGACTACCATATATGTATCCATATTGCATCGCTCTCAATACATTATTTTTCAGCATGCAGTTCAACAGAAACTTCATGCTTGATTGAATCATGTTTAACCTGATTGAAACCCAATCGTCCACAACTAAACATAGAAAATAAATTCGGTTACCTACAAAAACCTCCGTTTTGAGCCAATATTTACATGACGACACCAAGAACGTCTGTCACTGATGAAGAACACTAAACTATGTCACTACATTGTGGACAGAAACAGATCCAGAGATAAGAAGTTGAAATTGAAATGTTTTCTTTTGTATTTTTAAATACATGGACTTCTGAAATATTATCTATATCTATTCATTTTTCCTTCGCTATCATTTCACCTTATATAATCTGTATATAATTCAGAGACTTGATGAAAGAAAGTAAGAAAATGACCAGTAACTGACGTATATGATATTCCTAATGAATCTTTTTGAAATGCTCATTTTCAACAACTTCAAGATTCAATAGAGAAATAGCAACACAACCATAACGCTCCCTGCCAAACAATTTGTTTTCCATGTAAATCTCACCACAGACGGGTTTGTGTGTATACTTGAACATATGCCTGACACGTGTAGCAAGGTTTGCGATCGTTCCCAAACGAAACATAGCTGAGCTAGCGTTTTCTCGTTTCCTATTTTACAATGGAGACTGGATTTTTCTTGAAGAATATATAAGTAGGCGAGGATAAAAAGCATCACACAATATCTGAAAGGAGACTTTTGCTTCATTTGGATGTTGGAGTTATATGAACGTACCCAACAAAATATTTGTCAATGGCAAAAACTGACTGTGCAGAGAAACAAATGAATTCAGGGCCCCTAATCTCGATTTTGAAGGAAATCTGTATATAATCACTATCTATGTTATTCAAATACTTTTTATTCCGTGCGGAAACTATAACAACCAGGTCACAATTATAGGGTTCTCTTATACATCTGTAGTTTTTTCACTATTGATTGTAAATAATTGGGTACGATACAATTCACGCAAAAATATGTTTCAGTTTTGTTCAATCAAAAAACGTATCAGGGAAACCTCTGAAATATTAAATGATCTGGTGGTATTTGTCGATTCAGTGTTATAATAGATGGAAAACGCTTCGTAAAATGCCTTCCATATATTTGCTTAGTGAAAAGGCATTCATGAAAAAGATAAAGAAGTTGAGTCAAGTACCTACAATTACGAAAATATCTAAACATAGGTAATAAGTAATAAAGAGGGCATGATAAATTTACAAAACAAAACAGAGATTGGTTTTCAAAATGGGTTTCCCCGTTAACCAGCTGACGTACTTCCAAAAATTAAGAAGGTCTCACCTTTTTGGTATCACGGAGAAATGAGGAGTGAAAGTCTGCCCGTGTCCGGGCTACCATCCAGATCATGACCGCGCGGAACGTTGCTTGACTTCAGACACCTGACAAAATCAACCAATCATCTTCGTAGTAGTACTATAATAATAAAGGAATAAACAGAGCAGTACAGCTCATACGTAAAGTATGTGATACTGATATTCCGCAGGGAGTCCACGTACTACCATTATTATATTGATGCTTTGTCTGACTACGATTCGTGGATTGGTGCCCTGGTGATTTTTATTTGCTCGTAGGGCAAAATAATTCCCGAAATATACTTCAAGCAGCAATTCATTGAGAGTTGGATTCCAATCATTTATTCGTTGAGTCAACGAGTCATTCTTCCACCAAGAAAAACCTAGAATCATTGTATAACACACACATTACAGTATAAAAAACAGGTCCAATAAACTCGTGTGTTTGGCACTGATAACGTGGCATTTCAAAAACGATTCTATTTCCATTCCATATACTCCTGGATTACTTCCAGCGTTCAACGTATATTAAATATAAATATTTTTCATTTGATACCGTCGCGCGGGAGCTCTTTTGGCGAGGCTCTATCGGAGTACAGATGATTTCAATAGACAGGACATCTTAACGTACAAACCAATGATCTTATTTGCTACGTGAAGTACGGCAGACTATGGGTGATCGATAATTAGTACCAATCCGTCCATCGACTCTATTACCGCTTCAAATGTTCACCCCTCTTTATATTTTACCCTCCCACACGCCAATTCAGTACAAGCTTGTTCTTTCGAAAAAAGTACTTTGGCAGCCTCCTCGATAAACAAAAAACTATCGACAAACCGAACCAATGATGATTTCTTTTTTATGATACGGTGATGGTCGACCACGAAGGCCGTGGTTTCGCGTCCAGTTCAAATCCTACAATACACTTCGGCTGTTTACACCCGATATCCTGTTATGTTCGTACAATGTTCGAACGATATCGAATCGGATTTCAGCACTTCTGACACGTTTCATTAATAGTGTTTGGCATAATCTCTCAATGGTAGATTAATTGCATATTGTCGGAGTGAGAAGTGCGGATCTGGTGCACAAAAAACATTTGTGATATATCAACGGAGACCTGGTTAGGATCAAAACATAAGGGATCGGAGTGTGAAGTGTTTTCCATCCAATGGCCAATGTCCAAGCTCATTGTTTATTACGTGTCGGTCCTTTGGATAAAGTTGCCATTAGAATGAAAGCCTTCGTCAAACTCATAACTATTTAACTTACGTCAAGCCTCAGAAAGTAGAAACTTTTGCGAGGTAAAGGTTGACGGGCTCTCACCTTTAAACGTGTGATTCCTAGAAGCACCAGCAAAAATGAGGAGTCTAAGTCTATCAAAGACCGGTCACTCATCCAGATCACAGTTGCGATGAACTTTGCTCGATCTCAGAAACTAGACTCAATATATTTCGATTCTGCCTCTCTGTTTCTGCTCAGCTCCTTAGTCTAATAAGTGTATATGGGTATGATTGTATTCTGTTAAGAGAACCAATTCAACGACTCGAATATGAAATATCAGTTAATGGCATAATATCGCCAACGATAAAATATCATATGCTACAATAAGGAAATAATGATAAAGTAAATCTGTATTTTACAGATATAACATTCCACAGAAACACTTAAAACGTTTACTCCATCTAATGTCATTGCATTTTAATGTCAGTCCATCATGATATCATTTCAACATGTCACACGCGCCTGAGCAACCAACGTTAACGACATTGATTGCAGGCACATTGTGCAATCAGCCCATCAATGAGTTAGTGCAACATAATAGGAATATCCTGTAATGTTCAGATTATACAGATTATGCGATTATGATCAAACTTTTCATCAAGAATTCGTCGTATTTCGGGTAACGTCAAAGCCAGCTCGGTGATGAAGATCCTTATCTAGCAGCTTTTTTGTTACCTGTGATTCTTGAGCGTTCTGGTAACCAATATAGTCTTTCACCGAATGCCAGATTTAAATTCTTCACAGCATTCCCGAACTGGTCTCGATGTCACTAGCCTAGCCGTTGATATATTGATCCATTCATTTCGTTGGAAAGTCATTTTGTTTATCCTCGTACATTGTAGGATCGCAATCGATGTTAGGTTATGTTTATGATTGTTATGACGTTGCACATGCTGATAAATGAATTATTGTGATACCTACCGTTTTCTTCCTTTTATAATCATCCTATCTATCCGAAATCCTGAATTTGCTGGGCCTCTGTGACGTTTGTTAGGTCTGATAAAAACCTTAATAAGCATACTGCATACTCATCGATTTACTGTCTCTAGCTGTGGCTATCATCAGTAAAAAGCCGGCCTGTACCCATGTCGAAAAAGAAATACGATACCAGTATGGCTCAAGATAAACCGCAAATCGTTCGAAATCAAAACGCAACGAAGAAAACGAAATGAACCATGAGAACTAATTTCTTACTTATCACCGTTCTGAATCCTGAATCCGACTGTGATTTGTGGATTTTGAGGTGAAATAAAGGAAGCATTAACCAAACATTTGCTTCCTCTTTTTGATGAATTCACATGGCTGATATGTATCGTTCGTCAATAACTCACATAACTTCTACAAAATTGGATTATCTGGTGAAAGCCTCTCTCCCCAACAGGCACGTGTTTGTCTTTTTTTTTCTCTAACCGCAGTATCCTGTCCATCCGCCTATAAAAACAGCACTCCCTGAACATACATTATCGATTTCGTCTGGAATATCACCTATTATGGTATACATTAGTCAAATTCAGATGTCTCATACGACGAGCTTGTTTTCAAGAAAGGCGTAATCTACGTTGGCAATTTTGATTAAGTGATGTACATGGTTGTCTTGTTTTCTCTTATACGTTACCTTCTAGAAGAGGACGAAGGTTTTCTATTATACAGTGCTTTGCTTTAATGCCCTCCCTTTCTATTTTGTGAACGGGTTAACTCAAAAACATGAAACTTGCATAAATACTACATTTTAGAAAAAAATTTACTGATAAAAACTTCAAGATGGCGACTGGGTGTCATCTGAAAAAAAATTGAATGGAAAGGGGGTCTTGTAATACAGCATTTCGAAGCTCCTGACGAATACTTTACAACTCCAGGATATGAAGTCAATTACTTCATCTACTAAAAATGGCTGAACATTCAATAATTGCCTGAATAAATCGACGTTTAACTTCATACTTTGAGGAAATGAGATAAGTTCAGTTCAGAAGATCCTCGAAATGGTTGCCTCGAACGTCTTGACATAAGAACAGCCTATCCGATATTTCACGTCGAACATTTTCGAACACAGCAACGCCGATATTTCTACAAATATTCATTATTCTCTGCCGTATATTCCATTTTGAAGCAGGTTCAGTTTGGTACACCTTTTGCTTCAATTAGCCCCATAATGAAGCCTGAAGGTGTCAAATCTGGCAAGCGGGCTGGCCATTCCGTAGGACCTCGATGGCTAATCCAACGACCATGGCAAGTATCATCCAAATAGTTTCTTAGTCGTCTGGAGACATGTGGTGGTTTATTGGAATAATAATATCCGTATCGAATTCATTAGGATTCGCTTCAACGGGTTCGGTGATTGGAGGATCAACAGTTGTTTCCAGCATATTCAAATAAAATTCCCCTGTAAATTTTGTTCAGTTGCCCATTTTGGAGAAAGTTTACGTTGTACCTATCTACTTGTAATACCGAAAACTAAATGACAATAATTGAACTGAACAATGATGTTCGTTGTCGTACTGACATTTTTGTCGTTTTTTTATAAACAAAAAATAACCTATCAGACCTTATCGGGTTGTTGGGATTGCCATATGACAGAAAAAAAAGAATATTTCTAGAAATATCGATATCAATTTGTTTTTATTCAGGTAATTATCAGATGTTTGGCCATTTTGTAGTAGATATTGACTTCATATTCTCGGGTTGTGAATTATTAGTGAGGAGCTTCAAAATGATGTATCACAAGACCACCTATTCCATTAAATTTTTTGTTTTCCGATGGCGCCCAGTCGCTATCTTGAAATTTTCATCTGTCAATTTCACTCCAAAATATAGTATTTATGCATCAATTTCATTATCCCAATATTCAATATTTTCAGCTGACCCGTTCAAAAAATAGATGTATTCACACAGCAAAAGCAATATTAAAAGAATAGAAAACTAAATGATCAACATATAAAAAATATGCAAATACATATGTGTATATCATTCATAGGCATTTGATTCATTCTCAAAAACGAAGATATCTAAAATAACTGCTTTCCTACTCACATCAAGCGACGGGCATTGAATCACATAGAATATTAACTTTTCTTGCTCAATTTGTATACAAAAGCACAGAAACCTCGGATCAAATGGAGCTATTAGGATACTTCTACACCACATTAATTCCAGGAAATAATCGATAGATCTGTGCGATATATTCAATCTGATCTGCTACGCAATCAATAATTTGAGAATGTTCACGAGACCATCGTTTCTCAGCATCTCATCGAACACAAATGTTAATTACCTCTGAAACAAGGTCAACAGTGATATAATTTTTCGCATGCAGACCGAAGGGAAAAACAAGCCTGAAACGTGACCAAAACGAAAATGAGTCGGCTAACGCACATGTTTGCACAAAAATTATTTATTGTACTTCCAGAGAGCGCGTAAACAATTCGAATCAAGCGCACGCAATTTTTGTAGAACGGCCGTTTTTTCGGTAGCTGAGCGAAGACGAAATAAATACACCAGATTTGCGAAACGAGAGAAAGGCACGTACGAACAATAAACATTTAACATGATTATTGACTATGATTTATTCTCGGCTACACGGCTTGTTTTATTGCTCGCCGTAATAGTTTCTCAATACTATGACTATTCGTCTCAAATTTTTATTAACTCACTACAGAAAAACATGGCCATTAGCACATTGTTCGACAAGGCCAGTCATCAGAACTTTTCAGTAGCACACAGAGACCCAGAAGAAAAACACAACAATAAATAAAACGTATTGCTAACGAGTTTGTCGTCACAGAGGTAACTATGAGTGGTGTTTAACAATATATTATGTGCGACCACTCGACGTTTGAATAAACAAGTGGGTATGTTATTCTTTTTTCGAAGGGAATCAAAAATAAATCCTTATGTAGCCACGATCGACAAGTTTGACCAAAGATACTTCAACCAATTTCGCTTATGGGAAAAATTCAAGTTACTGAATTGCCTTAGATGGCACATCTCTCAACAGGGCACAAAATTTCCGGGATGAACCAATTTTTTCACTCAATGTACTCCAGTACATTTTTAGTATTTGTCTGAGGATACTCGGGGTCAATTAGCAACTAAATCAAAGGCCGCCATTAAATGGCATATGGTCTGCTTTATAAGACCAGTAGAGGGTTGGTGCTATATAGTTCTCACTTTTCGTTGCATACAACACAACCATTTCTATATTTGAAACGTTTGCATGCAATTTTTCGCGTTCACAAACAGTGAGATTTTTGGTATATCAATGTTAGAGAGAAATAAAAATATCTGAGTTATCATGTCCTCCTTATATATTGGACCAATCTGATGTGGATTACCGATATAAACGGTTCAGATAAGATAGGCTAATCATGGGAAGTGATCCACGACATCTCTACCTGCTTGAACCAATGTAAACAGCTTCAAGCCCCGGAGTATATGTTAATCTCGTTTGGATAGGTGACCACTTGCCAAAAAACTGCTAGTAACAACGTAGGGTTGGTTCTGTGAAATGATAACATTCGCTGCCTCAATAGGCAATTTGCATTGAATCTATTATATAAGCAAATAGACTCCAAATTCGTGCAGTTTCCTGGATTCGATGCATGCCTTTCGGACTACACATCGTGCCCATCACTTGGCAATGCTTTCTGAACCAGATCAACTTTTCTGCTTTTGGAGAAATATGAAGGCTGTACACTGAAAACCCTTGGTGGACATTCGTATGAATTCATCAATAAGAAGACTTTGAGCGAGTAACTAGCATCCGTACTAGTTAAATTCAAAATATTGTATTCTGGATAGTGTATTTAATATTTATGTTCGAATAAAGAGCCGATTTTTCACCGGGCATAGTTAATTTAGGCAACTGGCCTTATGAACCTACTTGCTTATATGAAGTTCATAGTCAAATGAAATCAAACATTAGCAAATGACTCCCGAAAAGTAAAATACTTATATCGAATTACTTCTCGACAAAAATATTGAGAAGCACTACCTATATTTCTCGAAATAATATGCAGACAATATCAGTGAGTAGATCAATATATTTTCTATGAATATGCAGAATATCGTGAGTGGTTTTTGGAAGGATGAAAACAGAAACATCCGTAAACAAATCCTAGCTGGCAGAACGAAATCGATTTCGAACTGGAAGCATATAGAAATTTCAGCAGCTCGCAATAACAAAAATCAATTCCGATATCAAAACAAATCAAGCAGCGAGCTTATATCGTGTACATTTCAAATCAACAAGCTTGAATTGTCAGATTGGCAATACAAATTCAAATCGAATGAGATAGAACTTCAATCGAGAATTGATGAAATAATTTTCAGGAAATGGAAAAGATTCACGAGCATATCTTTCACATCAATCAACTATGTTTAATCAATCTTCTATAGAAATCGTTATTTGAATAACACTGGCTTCATCCAGTTTGTACATCGATAATGATTTTCTATTCTATTTTGTCTCAACCTGGATGGAAAACCGAACCTTTCTTCATGATTTGTTGATTGAAAATATAAGCCAGAGTTGAAGATCATAATTTATGATTCCTAGCGCGAAGCGAAGATTCTTTATAACTCTCATTTCTTTGTCCTTTTTAATTGAATTGAAATTTGCCCATGTCACTGATGATACATATTTATCTGCAGCGAGCTTGCCTTTTTAATTTATTCTCATTATATTTGCTGATAATTTATCATCCATATAAATAATTCAAAATTTATTACGTGACTTACAAAGCGTAACATTATCCAAGTTCTTCTCTCGAGATCATAAACAAAAAAAGTAGCACGAGTGCAAAGAATAGGGTATCTCTACACGATTATGATGTTAACAGTCAAGCAGTCTTCCTTCATTCAGTTGAAAGAACTATATCATCAACAAACGCACTGATTGTAATAAAACAGATCTCGGGAATCTTTTTTTTTGCAAAATTGAAAAACAATCAATTCCAGTTACACTTCGGAACATAACCCAGACCGATAGTATTACATACCGAGGCGGAAAGTTGATCATTTCTCTAAAGAGAATTAGAATAGCTTACACAGACTGAAAGCCATGGTAAGCTATTTCTCTAGAGAGAAATGTTATCTTTCGCCGAGGTTTGTGTGCCATTTTCTTCACATTCAAACGAAATTATTTCTTGAAATAAATATTGGCAAGATCAATTGGAACACGTTTTGTATTTCAAGAAGCCATTGCAAAAAGACGAACTTCATGAAGCTCCCAAATAATTTCACCATTGTCATAATTAGTAAATGTTATTTACCTAAGTAGAAGAGGTTAAAAATATTTGTATGTATGTACATTTTGCTTTCGTTCTAATGAATGCGTTTGGTATATCAATAAATTCTAACAAATCTCAGTTGTGTGACGAGGATTGCTGCATATAGGCTATCTTTGGATTACTCACTGATGAGTGACAGTACGACGAATTCTGTACGTACGAAAATGGCTGATATAAAAATAACGTTTTATTTTTTATTTTCGAGAACTTTCGCTGAAGTTGTTGAAGAGGGATGGTTGGGGTTTTGATGAAGAAAGTTTATACATACATCATTTTTGCCAGTTCGTAACTTGGTATCTACGCGTATATTTCGATGAGTAGAATGATATTGTGAATGAAAGAGGTTGGAAAGTCTCGGGAGAGGTCGAGACAGTTACATCTTACCTCATCTTCTTCTGAGTGAACAATTGGTAACTTTCCAACCTGAGGGTAGGTTAAAAATGATCACATCGTCGAATGATAGTGAATGAAATATGTTGATGGTTTGTAAAGTGGTGAATCGACCCAAAATGTAATGTTTGTTCTTGAAAAATGATATGCTTATTAAATATGACGAATATGCATGCCATAATTCGCCAACAAATGTGTCATATGCAACTATTCTGCTGATATATAATAAAATTAATTACGTCGTGTTTAATCAATGAAAATAAAAGCTTTTGTTCATTCAGCAGCATTTATTTTTCTTCAAAATTCAATTCGAATCGTTCCAGCAAATTCGATTGAAAATGAACCAGCAGCAAAGGTTATTTTATATTCAGACAGGAAAAAAGTTCGCAAATGATTTTCATACACCTAACAAATACGGTATCGAATGAAAGCTCTATAAAAATAGCAACCCTGAATTGTTTTTGGCAATGCGATTTCACATCGCACACTTGCAAATTGCGTCGGAGACCAAGAGAAGTTTGCAGAAAGAAAAAAATCCCTAAGTCATTTCAACACCAAACAAATATTAAAACAAACAGCGAACACAGAAAACAGTTTTACTCCAATTATCCGTTTACAAATTACCACTTATCGTAATCATAATCTATTTTCGAACCCGCTAAAAATTACTCAATAGAGCATTTGAAAACATTTCATCGGATTTGTTTTGACTGCAGCTCATTTCCTGACTGCGGACCCTAAACAAAATTATTTACCCACATTGTTCCGTGTGTATTTCTGAAGATAATTTTTAACATAATTCAATGCTGAAATATTTCGGGCGTTTGGGCACGTAGTATGCTAGTTATAAAGTAAATTTAGAAGCTAAATATACCGTCCTCGGATAATTCTGCGCGATTTTTTACACTCATTCCGTATTTTAACCGTCGTCACAACACGAGAATAGTTCACAAAAAATTTCGGTGAGACCGATCATCTCCACAATATATAAACTTTGATGAATTAGGTTTTGGCCTTTTTCTTCTCTGAATCAAAAAATAGAAATTCCATCTGTTGATAGGTACGTGTATATCATTCAAGGAGATTCATTCACAAAAAGGAAGAAAAAGTCCATCTAAAACAGCAAAACAGCTACTCCCCTGCCTTCATGACGACGACGGACACTAGGTTACATAGTAATCACTTTTTCTTACTCAATTTGTATACCAAGCATATGAAAATTGAATCAATTGGATAGCAAATGAAGCAATACCTACACTAAGCAAAATAAAGAGCTATTTCAAAATCTCACTCACTAGAATTATATTTCAGTCCAACCCATACAAAATCTAGTTTCGCTCAGAAAAACCATCTCTTGAGCTCTTCAGTAAAAAGAGAGGAAGATACTGAGAACTTTCACTAAAATCTTCATTCAATTCCGAAATATTCAATTCGTGAAAAGTCTGTCATCAGTTTCAATTAACATTTCGTCGCCATATAAGGGAAGTAGCTGTTCTAGATGGACTGACTATTTCTTCCTTTTCGTGAATTTATCAAACAATGATATACACGTACGTATTAACAGAGTCTGTCTGATTCTTTCTTACTCCACTTCTTTCATGGAAGTTGTGATTTACATTCTTTGATTCAGAGGAGGAAAAATATATACAGAATAATTCATCAAATTTCATTCCTCCCAGAAAAATATCTGAGTTCCTAATAACTATATTGAAGGATGTTGTAATTAAAGGTGTGAGCTGGCATTATGTGAATGGGGTCAAAACCTGCTCACTACTTTGCAACAAACTAATCAATTGAACTTGGAATCGAAGTATACGAATACTATTTACCAAGATTGGCATTTCCCAAGTAAACATTTCATAAATACTTTCAATTTCACAACATTCTATCCCATATTCCGAAATATACAAATAAAGCAACACCGAACACAATCATCTCAAAATGCACTCTATCCCGTAGTATATTCGAAGTAAAGAGCTTGTTTTCCAATCAAACATGAAAAATAACCTACCGACTCGTATCTCGTAATTTATGCCAACGAAATACCTACGTAATGCAAATTTCATTTGAGTCTGGCACAAAAACTCGAGAAGAAATGTAAATCTCGTACACCGTTGAAGTCGAATACTACGCAAATGCTACTATGATTTTCGAACCAACACGTGAGAGACCGAAGGGAATGTGGCAACGCAGCATCGAGAACCAGCTTTCTGAAATCGACTAACCTAGACAAAACGGAGAATTGGGTTAGTATTAGTATGTACAACTACCTCAAAAGTCGAAATTTCAGTTTGGCTCACTACAGAACACAATTTTTGATCGAATTGAATTTAACGATACTTGAAATCCATATTAACACAAATATCTACTTTTCCTGTTGCACACTGATGGTGTAGACCAAAACGAAAAAAAAAAGAAACACCAACTAGGAATAAATTTCAACACAGTGAACACATACAATAAGTGTTTTTTTGTCTTAGTTGAAAATGGGTTTACAAAACCGCGACACGTGTTTCGATATACAATAAAACATTTTTATCATGCTTGAGGAAGCTGTCGTACACGAAACGGTAATATTTTTCTTACATTAATTAATACCAATTGACTCGATTTGAGTAAATCAACTAGATATTCTTTGACACCTTTCAAAAATATGTGTTGAACATCTCTTGGACTCGAAAGATTGATGAAACGAAAAACAAAATTTTTGTTAAATGGATTCTTTTCACATTTCATAGAAAAAATAAAATCAGCAAATTATTTAGCGATTCGTCTTGGTTTATCGCTGTTTTGAAATTTTATATGAAATTCCGGCTGCTCAGTTCAAACCAAGTCTGCATAATACATTCTACCATCTCTGGATCATAAATATGTGCAAATATGTACCCGTTCGGGTTAGAAATGTATCTTTCCATGTACAAAAAACTATTATTTTTTTAGATAACACTGGTAGATAACAAAGTTGGGTAAGCAACACCTAAAAAAATATTGGCTTTAGGTTATGTGCAATATCGAACTGAGAGCACAACTTGAAGAATAATGTGCTTTCAGTTAGCCACGAGATTTTTGTTCTATAATATCTTTGTAAATGTTTTATTCTCGAAGAAAATTGTAATTTCTTCTGCTAGCTCATGGTCGGTTCATACACCACACTTTTACTTTATCTTTTACTTTTGGAATTGGACAGTTCATACACCAGTGTTGAAGTAAACAGGACGCATGCGCAGTGATCGAAAACAAACGAAGAAGTAATCGTGGGTTACGTCATTGTTTTGATTTGCAACTGATCAGTGACAATAACCAAACTGTAGGTATAATGACAGATATTTCACAGAACACCCATTTTATATCATTTCTGTAAAATATTCAGAAGAAGAACAGGGCTACGTTTCCTTATAATGTTGGTGGCACTGCTTGCTGTGATGACTTGACATGTACGCATGCGCAGTCCCTAAAATTATCTCATTCCCCAAGTAAAAGTTCTCATCCTCAAACTAAAAGTAAAAGTGCCGTGTATGAACGCATCCATTGATTTCCATTGTGATAACTTTCTCATAGTAAAAGTAAAAGATAAAGTAAAAGTGTGGTGTATGAACCGACCATTAGAGAAATAAAGTATACCTACTTATCTCATGTTATTATGAAGATAAAAATCAATAGGGTTTTTATGTAGTATAATAATTTATAATATCCCTTTTACTTGGAAAATTACCCAACTTTGAATCAATCACATATATTATTCAAATGAAATTGAAATATCAAATTCTGGTACTACGATGTAGATATTCCATCGATTTCTGTCTGTAGATGACTGTGAGTTTTGGAAAATTACTGCGTTGAGTGTGAGCAGGAAACCTCCAGCAAGTAATGGTTTTCGAATGAAAGGAACAAAAGACGAAAGGATAATTCAAATCTTCACAAACAATATCTCTTGAAATATAATGAGACAGTTTTGTTATTCGTTCACGGAAAGATTTCCATTGATTAAACAAACTGTCGCTCAACACATTTCAATGTCTTCAACAATTAAAACATTTCCATCATTACCTTTCAGTATTGAAATCATTTATTGGGTTCTAAAACAAAATATAATAAATATTTGTTTCGATCCTAAACAAACGTCAGCTCATTGTTCAGTGAGATGCATTTCTGAGGCGATAATTCTAAATTAGACAGTAGATTAACACATCGATGGTCTGACGAAACCTATTCAATATTTGAATTTTTCATTTCGAAGACCAACGATATTTGACATAGATTCAATGATGTTTTCGAATTCAAATATAGTTCAACTCAGAAACAAGCCTTCCCATGAGTCGGCCCAAAAATGTTATCAAGATTTGTGCTAGGAAAGAACGGGTCTAACATTCCAACGTGCGATCCCAAAGCAACATTTACAACTAATATATAAAAAAATTGCTAAGGAGTAAGGTATGAGATTCTCTAAACGATATTTCAACCCGTTTCAGTGAAAACTCTCAAATTACTATTGTGGTTCACTTATCACGGTGAGCAACTGTTAAATAACGTAGAATTGTAACCATAACATTATTCGTCACCAATTAACAAATAACAACATTGGTTAGTCAACAACTTGTCTGATAGACGGGTCGGGTCGTTAACAGAGTTCTAGACTGAAAATGTTCGTTGGTAATAAGGGCAGAACTCAAGAAAACAAAGTTGATTCCTGGATTGGGTCTTTTATTTTTACGCAAAAATTCATTATCGAAGAATGATTAATTTATTTTTAGAAAAATAATCTCGGCACTTTCTCAAAATTCGGTAATAGAGCACGTTTCACGTCAATAATTTGTTATTGGCGAACAAATATATGCATGCCAAAGATGAAAATATATTGTTTATTGCTTACCACAAACATTGTCCTATCACCTGATTTATTTTATATTTTCTGCACAATGATGAAAAAATAAGCATTCCAGAATCGTTAGTGAACCAACTACACAATACAAGTTAGTAATCAAAATGTGCAATTATACAGTGAGGACCTAAATCCCCCCCTTTATGCTAACTTTCGAACAGGACTAGAGATCAAGATCCGTGATATTTGGGTGCAATGTTTAGTATCCTTCTTTGGATAACATCAATAACAGAAATGTCCAAATATATATGTTACTTGTGTGGGGGTGCAGTTACCTATGTTGCTTGAACCCAGGAAAATATTTGGGTTCCCTTTCAACAAAACCTAACATCATGATTTCATTAGGGGTTTATTAATGGTCCAAAATACTAAGATAATCTACATAAGGCGACTCTTTTCAAATAAGGTGTCGCACATGATACTTTGCAATTGTTCTTAAACTATGTGTCTCCGTTGAAAAGTTAGCAGGGGGAGGGCAATATTTTCTTCCAACATAAACATATTCTGTATCAACAACTGACACCGAGAGAATAAGGAAAGGTCAAAGATATATTTTCCTTTTCAACATCAAATCAGATTTCTCCTCGGCTCAACTTGAAGTCAGTTCCCGTTAGATAAGTCCGAATTTATCAAGTCGATACAGCATAAAGTAAATAAACATATCGTAGTAAGTAGTAAAATGAATCGATATATTCTTTATCATCACAACACATTTACACTTACACATCGATCATGTAGAAAATCTAGGTAGCGGTCGCTCTTCTTGAAATAACTGCGGATTACTTGGAATCTATTTACCTTGACTAAACAAATAAGTCTGGCTGAAAGTAAATTTAGATTCGATAATGGTCTAAGATAAATAATATCCTGCTCTTCTAATAGTGCGATTTTCGAACTGATTCGGTTTGTCGACTAGCTTATCAGTATACCTAGATTGTCAAATACTTTGGAGTTCAACCCATGAATAGCATCTATTGATATTTTATTCAATCATTCGAGAATGTGCTTATTTCTAATCTACTTTTAAATTGGAAAGTTACGAACTGCTCACTCGGAAGAAGAATAAGTCGGCAAAACACTTTGCGGACCTCTTGGCACTATCTCTCAGTCTTCTTCCATACGAAACTTCATTCTGCCCATGGGAAATAAAGTTTTTAAGATCCCCTCGTGTACACACTAACGCGTTTGTATGAAACGAGCTATCCCTAACCCGATATAACAGTTATTACACATCATCTTAGTACCAAACGGTCAGAAAAAATAAAGGAAGTCAGTTTCTCCTTTAAAAACCACAAACCTCTTTAATAACTACTAACACATCAGTCTCCAAAATAGACACGTTACCGTTTTATAAGCACTTTCTTTCCTCAAGGCCAGTCCATTTCTATTGTCGAAAATGCCGCTAATATTCCAGTAACTGGTCCAAATTTTTATATTTGCACCAATCCTCGTAAAAAAAAAGAATTTATGATATATGAATGCCGAACGTCATTTATCGAAACTAAAGAAGCTGAATTGTAAAACATTTCAGCCTCTACGTAGGCAAAAAACTTTTACGAAGAATGAAAATAATGACATTTGTTGAAGCGTCATTAAATTCGTTAATGTACTATGCCTACTCGAAACACGAAATGTATTGAAATTAATCTTGCAAATAATAATTTCTTCATCTTATAAAATTATTTCGAATAATTGTGAATAAAATGGGATAAAAACCTCGGCAAAAGATGAAATTTCTCTCGAAAGAGATAGCTCACCTCGGCAAACTATTTTTTTTTTCTCTTTAGTGAAATGAATCTCTTGTTGCCTCGGTCTGTAATATATATAACTTCTGGAATGAAGATCAACATGCTTTTAGTCCATTTTCTTGCAAGTTTTTTTCACCGTGACAGTAGGTTCTTCATTACTCAATAGTATATATTGTTATTATCTATCATTGGGTTCGTTTATTAAAACTCCAGAGATTTCATAACAATATTCCTATATATCCACTTACTACTTATCAATTTTCGAAAAAATCGTGAGCATACCAAGAGTTTGGAAAACCTAAGCTCATCCGATGTTGTGCTAAAATGAAGGCAGCCAGACGCCCTCTAAAAGATAACCAACCAAATTTACCACAAGGAAAAGATAAAACAACACTATTCAATAACAATTGAAACCACTTTTCGGTTACTTATCTAAAATCATAAAACTCTATCCGAAAGCAGTTAAATACATAAAAGGGTTGATTTATCTAAAATGTTCCGTGAGAGTGTAAGAACCCAGAGAGATCTTGAAACGACCCAGCAACACCATCTTAGGAATTTTGGGCATGCATTGAAACACTCAAGATACCAACGTACAGAAATGCAGAGTGAATTTACAACGGTAGAATGTGGATAACTAGTTAAAGAGCCCTGGCAGAATTAAAAACTGCACTGAACGCAATAGATGAAACATAGCAGTAGATGAAAGTTAAAAAAATAATGTTGAACTCATATGGATCAATAATAATAACAATTTATTAAAGAAAGTTGTAATTTCTATTTTTCGATTCGGAAAAGAAAGCTAAAAAAAAATTAATCAAACTTCATTCTCTATACAAAAATACCTAGGTTCCTAATTGGGAAATGTTGCATGAACCTTCCATCAGTGAATTTAAATGCCACAAAATTACTTCAAGAACTTTTGCTTGGTGAGTTTCACATACTAATCTGCCTTCACATAAAACATAATTCCTTCAGTATTTTCCCAAATAGATTTCCACTATAACCAATATTTCATTCAGTTCTTTTCATACATAAGGGAACAATAACTCTCAAGTCACTGTTGCCTCAAACAAAACTCGAAGTCACCACATCTATACCACGTAAAACATAATATAAGTCACTGTGACGTTATTTGTAAATGGGAAAACTTGGCGAACCGGAGGTAGCGAGTTCAAGCCCCGCAGCAGCCAGTAGTTTTTTTTTCAAGTACTTGGTTAGTACATGTGAGTGAAGGTGAATAAATTTGTAAGGTTAAATTGAGATATATCACAATCAATGATTTCGAATGTGAAAAAAATGAA
This sequence comes from Zygogramma bicolorata, assembly GCA_032362365.1. Classification (NCBI taxonomy): domain Eukaryota; kingdom Metazoa; phylum Arthropoda; class Insecta; order Coleoptera; family Chrysomelidae; genus Zygogramma; species Zygogramma bicolorata. The sequence goes on along the minus strand of JAVJAQ010002172.1, from coordinate 119,396 downwards.
AGAAGTGACATTATTTTTTCTGCCGATGTTATTTACAATTTTGCGTCAATAAGTATAGGAAAAACCATATATCCTTATATTGCTTCCGAATATTGAACCCATAACGCCGAATGTTCACAATTTTTATGGTCAATATAATAAATATTCACAATATTAATCCAATATTTCCGTAATATTGAACCAATATTGGTATAATATATTATGTGTGCTACTTCGGCCAGCGACTCGCTCTCTGAGAAACTTCAGAAAAAACTACGATTTGTTCTACTTGAAAATCTTTCTAGAAATTCGTTGCGTTTCTGCGATACCATCCCTTATTCAGATCCCGCCACTTTCACCGAGGTCGATCCGACGGGTTCGGTCCTCCCACCACCCCTCCGTTGTGAGCCCCGATACCATTCGATTCCGCCCTACTGTGCACTGTATCGACCCCCCAAATTCCCTCGAGACACGTGAAGGGTCCTCCATTTCCGCATCGGCAACAGTGACAATTTTTTAACCGGCTTCGCCGCATTCTTAGTAGTCAAGGTCGCGCCGCTTCGAATGTATAAACGCTGTCCCATCAACATTTATCTATGAGATAGATATGTATATATATATATATATATATAAATATATATGTGGATTTCGGTTTGTATCAATGTGCGCGCGAGCGTTGAGACCCGTATAGCTCGGATTCAACTAACAATTATTCAGCTGGATGACGAAATCTGATAAGAGGAAGACGATATTCGGTTCTCCTCGAAGTGGATACGCAGCTGTCTTGCGTTACACAATCTCTTTCTCTCTCTCTTTCGATGTCGACGAGAGAAGAAAAAGTCGAGTACGACAGGGACAGGTGATATTCCAGAACTCTCTAAGCGTATTTATGACCTTCGATGTGGAGAGTATGGAATGTTCCATTTTCAAACTAATGAAAAACCAAGTAAAAAAAACAGTGAACAAAAGAAGAAATCAATACAAAGAAATGTAAGCCCAGAAAAAGTTATAGGGAATTCTGAAAAATCTACGAAAATAAAATGGGGCCGAGAAAACCAAGAGAGTTCGAAAATGAATTAAAATAAAAACAAGAATCCCGACGAAGGAATAATTTAAATTTACAACAAAATTCAGGTGAGTTACGAAAGAATTAAAAATTAAATATTTTTAATGTTTCCGTAATTTCCTTTTATTTCAAATTATTATCATTTTTATTAGTTTTTTCGAATGAAAATGAAATATAAAAAGGAAAACAATAATTTTCAGTAATGAGATGTCGACGAGAAAAGAAAAAATCGAGTACGACAGGGACAGGTGATATTCCAGAATTCTTTAAGCGAATATTTGGTCATAGAGAGTATGAAAAGTTCCATTTTCAAACCAATGAAAAACCAAGTCAAAAAAAAAGCAGTGAACGAATGAAGAAATCAATGCAAAGAAATGCAAGCCCAGAAAAAATTATAGGAAATTCTGAAGAATCTACGAAAATAAAATGGAGCCGAGAAAAGCTAGAGAGTAAGAAATGAACTATAATAAAAAATAAAAACAAGAATGAATTTAAAACAAAATTCAGGTGAGTTACGGAAGAATTAAAAATGAAAACTTTTTGTTTGTTAATTCGATTTTGTTGCCAATTTTCAAATTATTATCATTTTTATTAATATTTTCGAATGAAAATGAAATATAAAAAGGAAAACAATAAATCGGTAAATAGATGTCGAGAGAAGGAAAAATCGAATCCGACAGGGACAGGTGATTCCAGAACTCTCTAAGCGAATTTATGGCCATCGATGCAGAGAATATGGAGTGTTCCATTTCCAAACCGATAAAAAACCAACTCAAAGAAAAACAGTGAACGAAAGAAGAAATCAACGAAAAAATAAAGAAATTCTTCAAGTTCAGCAAAAATTGAAGAAAATTCTGAAAAATCCACGAAAATGAAATGAAGCCGAGAAAAGCGAGAGAGTTAGAAAATAAACTATAATGACAACAAGAATCACGACAATGAAATGAATTTGAAACAAAAATTAGGTAAATTAGGCAAGAATTGAAAATTAAAAATTTTTTGTTTTCGTTGTTCAATTTCATTTCAAATTTTCAAATTATAACTATTTTCATTAGTTTCTTCAAATGAAAATCAAATATAAAACAGAAAACAATAATCTTCGGTAATTAGATTTTGGTTTGAGAATTCCATTTCATTCTTGTTTCTATCACAGTTTTTTCAGTGATATTTCGTTTTTATCCAGCTTCATTTGATTTTCGTACATGAAACATAATTTTTTATTTATTTGTTGATTACTTGTCCTTCTTTTCATTCACTGAACTGCCCTTATCAGTACATCAGAAATAGTGCAAAAATATTCAATATGAAAATAGAGAAATGAAACATCCAATATTTTTATTCCATTTAGATTTGTAACAAACGTTACCTACTGAACTTTCGTCCTCTACGGACATAGTCGAACGAATTCTGGAACTGAGATTATGTTCAATAACTGTACTCTTATGTCAGGGATAGCTCGTTTTGAATAAGCGCTTCGATGTGTACAAGTTAGTGGGCATCTATGCACTTCATGAATTCCGATGGGCAGAATGACGTTTCGAATGAAATAAGAAGACGAAGTCGGGAAAGTAGTGACAAAAGTGTTTTGCCGACTTCGTCTTCTACTGAGCGATCAATTCCAAAACTGCCTTATATATCTTTACAGAGATAGTTTCGTAAAACCCTGTATTTATGAACGTCGTCACCACACAAATTATCCAATGGGAGGACTAATGTCCCAACTAGGTTTACATAGTGAAATAGAGAGGCCCAGACATTTATGTTGCGAGTGAAATCTCATCGCTTGTGGATGGTCTCTCACAGGAATATTGCGCGTTATTCCTCATATAAACTCGTTATTTTACGGCTGCACAGGTTAATTGAAAGTTGATCTGAATTACTGTTACCCATTTAACGACTCGAGCTCAATTTTGAATGTTTCGCAGTAACTTGACACTCTACTTGACTTGCTTGATATTTCAATTAGTAATATTTCAGATTATAGCCATGGCTGTAGCTGTAGAGGGGTTGGTTCAGGAGGGTTCGGACTACCCTTTTAGAATGTTTTTGCTAGTACCAAGCATCAAACTGCCTTTTGGTATAGTATGGAACAAAAAATATCGAAAAATACACTCATTCAAAGAATCAAAATGGTTCATAATGCTCCAAACTTGACGCATTTTTCTACGGTTCTGTCTTTATAACAAACAAATATTTTTCAACAGTTTCAGTTCAAAACTGATATTTGGAATGTCGTTGAGGCCCTGACGAGACGATTTTACCAATTTGGATCACCATTTGAGAATAAAAAATTGACTTGCTTCTCTTGGAAGTGACAATATTTTCAATATTTTTTTCTCGCAAATGGCTATCCTGTTTGATGAAATCGTCACGAGAGAATGTTGACGACATCCCCAATATCACACTTGTATTGAAAGTGTTAGGAAATATCTGCTGATATGGGCAGAACGATGGAAATTGTATCGATTTCAGGTTATGCTTTAGATCAGATACAAATCTAAGTACTCAAAAAAAAATTTGAAAAATATTTGGCTTGGTTGATCTTCCATAGACGCATTATTAATCACTGCATTGCACTCGGCGTGCGTTTCGTCCGAAAAGTTGGCATCTTCAGAGAGAAGCATCGACAATCCTGAAGATTCAAAGTATGCGAAATGCGCGTTCAATGCAAGCGATTCAAGTTGAGTGTTTGAGTAATTGAGCTCTGTCGAAAATGCTTACCATAGATACAAAAAAAAATATTTTATTTCGGAATATTCGATAGCATAACGCGGTGATAAGAATTATTATCAGACGACCTATCTACTTCACATGCTCGTCAAGTGACAATTGGGATCTAATCGAATTGCCTCCGGTGCAGCTTTACCCAGAAGGACTATGGAGAGAGAAAAAGCTGAGTTCATCTGAACTAAGGTAAAATAACGCAAAAAGTAGGAAAGATAAAATATAGGAAATATATATAAACTTTTATGACATAAAGCAAGATTACGTCAAGTACTTAACGAAAAAAAGTGTAAAAGATAAACTACAGAAAGCATATATGAACATTCAGACATACAGTAAGACAACAAGATGTCAAAATACGCAAAAAAATGGGAAAAATACACAATAGAAAGAATATATGACAGATCATGACTTGAATTGAGATAACGTCAAAGCAGAAAAACTGGAAAAATGAACTATGGAAAACATATATGAACGTTCATGTTATAAAGTGAGATAACGTAATGTGAAATAAGGCAAAAAAAGTGGGAATGATAAACTACCAGAAGCATATATGAACGTTCATGACATAAATTAAGATAACGTAAGGTGAAAAAAAGTAGGAAAGATAAACTATCGGAAGCATATATGAACGTTCACGATATAAAGTGAGATAACTCAATGTGAAGTAAGGCAAAAAAAGTAGGAATAATAAACTATATGAAGGATATATGAACGTCCATGATATACGGTAAGAACATTTCTCTTGAACGTTCATAATTCCTAGAGTTTTGAACTTTCCCACCTTTTTGGGACACCTTTCCTTAGGTTTATATGAACTCAGCCCACTAGAGTACATTTAGTAATGTGCATATACCTGTAAAAAGTAAGTAGGTCTTCAACCAAACCTCAGCTGCCGATACGAATTTCAATTCAATCTCTTCTATAAAAACCTTTTCATTTTCGAGATCAAACAGTACCTTTCAACCGCAATATAAATAGCTAATCCACTACCTAGTACTTCGCAAAACACAGTTAGTTATCTCGATTTCAGTTTCAGCTTGGCGAAACTGAAAGTAGCACCGATCAGCTGGGCGAACGGAACAAAACGTTTTCGTTTTCCCTCTACAGACAAAGGAAAAGGGTGTGTTAGGGGTGTTTCCGCCAAAAACCCTCATACGATACAACGGCGCTTACCTACTTCACTTGCGTGCATTACGAAGTGAAACAAACTGGCGAAGAGTTGATGAAATAGGTGAACTTTTTCTTTGGGAACCTCCAAAATGGCCGACAACCTGAAAACTACCCTTTCCGTATCGTTCGACCCCCTGACATTGAAGAGGTGATAAATTTACCGGTGGTTACAAAATGAGTTCGACCCAAGATAACCAGTTGAAAGGGTATTGAAGGTGTTGAGGCTCGAAATACATTAGGAATGAATCGTCCCGGAACAAAGAAAAAAGTTGGTAGCTTCCGAGGGGTCAGAATGAGGTCACAGCTAGGATTCAAACAAAAAAACTGGTTTTCCGTGGTCGATGCGACCTACATAGACATAAGTCGACAGGGTAGGTGTTCGGAAACAATTGAACGGTACTCACCTTGTCGTAGTCCAGGGTGACTGGCGGCAGCACATCGTTGTCCTTCTGGCAGAGATAGCCGGGAAAGAACCTCAGGCAATAGTTGTGGAAGCAAGCGTGACAATCTGCGGAGCATAAAGTACCACATTTACAACAACATGTCATCTCACAAGAGCACAGCAACGAGTGAAACGAGAGTATGCGGGCGCAACAATCTACGACGCCGTCTTCGGCGGCGCCCCAGGCCGCCCAGAAGATATCGCCTTCGTGGCCCTTGCAGTCCGCCGCGGTCACTTGCTGCTGCTGCTGCTGGTCCATGTCCACTTCTTGCGAGGGCCGTCCGATTCCTCGCAGCATATAGTTCTCAGCATCGACGGGCAGAAGGGTCGAGAACTTCTTGTACATTTTACAGGCGCCGCCACTGCTGCTGTCACCGACGTCTTGGCCCTCTTCGCTCATCTTTACGCGGCATTCAGGGTGTCGTTTCTGTCATCCGATCGGGATTCCATTGTAGGACGCAACCTAACCTCTCGCACGCGCTCTTCTGTTCTCACTGCCGGCTTCGGCTAAGGTTGCTCGATCGGCGGGCGGAACTCGGAACTGGCCCGACTCGCGCGAGCATGTAATAGAGGTTGGGCGCATGCGCGATGGACGAGCCGCCGATCATGCTGTGGCAGCGGCCGTCTCGCGCCCCGCCGTCCACACGCTTCCACCTTCGTTGCTACGAGGCGGATAGCGCTTGCTGCGTATACGAGGGGAAGTCGAAGAGTTATCGATCGCTTCGATGTCGCCTCGTTTAGGAGCGCGATCCACCCATAAGAAGATGCGGGTAAAACTTTGGTTACAGTGAGCATCTGAATTATTAAACAACTTAAGTGATTCGACTTCCTCTACAAAAAATCGAAATGAAATTTTTAGCGGTCACCTTCATTTTCGGAGATACAGGTCCATTTTGCTGTAAAACTCCAACAATTCTGACATCAAATTTCTTCAAGAACACACAAAAGTTGTCTTTCATTTTATCAAAACACCACACACGCTATTAATCACTCGTTTTCAACACCTTTGAGCAGAAAAAACTTATTCTTTCAAAATATTCACCCTTCTTCGTAACCTTGATATTATTATGTTCAGTTGGCGACAATAACAATAACTATGACACACCAACGAACTGTTGACGATTTGAGGGAGGGGAATTATTTTGGAACAATGAGTTTTTTTCTGTTTTAATCAAGTAACTGAGAGCATGTGTGATGTTATGATCGGAAGAAGGAAAAATTTCGTGTTTTCAATGACAGAAATTTGATGTGACAAATGGCAACAATATCGGCTTGAGTCTCCGAAAACATACGTGACCGCCGTCAATTTCATTTGTTTTTGTTTTTTTTTGTAAAGGAAATACGAAGATTCCAGTTTTTTTTCTAATTATATGCTCAATGTAACCGAAGTTTCACGAAGATGCATGAAAATGTAACTTTACCTTTTGGCCAAAACCAAGCGCCTATTAGTAATGTACAAAATATAGTAAATAATATATTATATATTAGTCACTATATATAACGTATTGTAATCCATTCTTTCCATCATTGTCTACGAGAAAACTGAATAACATTTTTTTTATCCTGATGGTCGTTGATTTTTTATTACAAAAAAAGGCAAATTATAACAAAATCGAATAGTTTTACGAGAATATTTTTTCAAATAAACTGAGCAAAACTAAACATTTTTCCACCTTCAAAAATTTGTGGTATAGAAGCATCCCTTAAATTATAACAGGTCAAAAAACGACCAAAATTCACCATTTCCAAAAGTCATATGTCCACTTATACCATATATTTTTTACCATCCTTACGCGCGAAATGATCTCTGAGAGTTGTACTTGAATGTCATATTTTTCTCAATTCGAGCTCCATTCAAATATATTTTTCAGCAAAAATTAATTGTTTCCAATTTTCAACTTTTTTTTTCCAAAAAATGCACCCCTTCCTAGTTATGAATAATTGAATGTAGAAAAATGTCAAAAAATATTATTTCCGAAAAATCGAATAGTTTTCATCATAGATAATCCGGTAGAAGTAAAGAGAAGTTTTTTAAAAAATTATTATTTTTGAATTTTTTCAACATGTGATCACTTATAACTCAGAAGGGTTGATGACGGAAAATCAAAAGCGTTTCGTTCATTACGTATCTGACAGCTGTTAGGTAATAGCTGGCCATATACATAGAGGTAGATCCGCGGGTGTGGAACGGCGCGGTTCATACTGGCAGATTAATCTTTCAGTTAGTGGATATTCCACGCGCCAGATCTAACCGGCACAGAATTGTCTGTCAGTCCTGGCCGGCGGTGAAAACTGTTGCTGTCAACTAACACGCGGTTTTGATTTTATGAAGCACGTGGACAGCGCTGTGTGTTCTGTGCATAGTAGTTTTGAGTTTATGGTGTCAAGATTTTAGCTTGGCTGGCGCAGATGAAAGTTATCGCTGGTTTCTTGAAAATTATGGATTTTATCTGCGCCACTCTGCTCAAATAATAAATATATTTTTTTCTTATCTTCATACAATCTGCTTTTAATGTGTTAAAAATAACGGCACATGTTTCTGGAATTATATATCCCAGTGCCTGTGCAGATATTCCAACAGAATATTTCAAATCTTCATATGATCTTCCTGTAGCAAGAAAACGATAAGTAGCCGTTAAGCGTTCCTCTAGTGTAATTGCTTCTCTCATTGCAGTATCTTGTTTTGTGAGAGACTCTCTTACTAAACCCAATAACAGGTCGTATGTCTGGACATCCATCCTCAGATAATTGTTAAAGTCGCCAGGGTCATTTGATCTTAGTTCTTTCAATAGTGGAGTATGGCTAAATTGTCGTTTCTTAAGTAAGTAACTTTTCCCCCATTTGGAGCGCAGCTTCCTCTCACCAGTACTTGCCATATAAATCATAGCACACGCGAGAGCACGCTTTTTTCTGGGCTGAGCATTTTTCTGTCACTTTCCTGCACAAAACTTTCGTCAAGTCAAAATTCCACAGATACGGATATATCCCCGGTTCAATCTGCAGTTTTGCGGACACTAACACGCAGTATTGCCTGTGGCGGGTCTATCTGTAAGATTTAACCGCGAATTTTTATTCTGCATTTGTGGTTGACAACGGTTTTAATACATGGCAGATAAAACCGGCAGACTAATCCATGGCGGTTAAAACCGACAGATCGAACTCTGTGTGTATGGCCAGCTAATGGCCCGACTCTCTTTGTCATTGAGAGTCGTACATTCGCACTGCGATATTTTTTTATATACAAACAACCCCTATGGGAATTAGCAATATTTTATATAAATTTAATTGCGACTTGTCTTCGTTTTAATTTTACAAACTTTTTGGTAATAAATCGATCATTTGATTGAAAAAATGTTATTTTTTTCTTAGGCAATAATGGAAAGAGTCGATTCCAATAGGTTTCTATCGGGCGCTTCTTTTTGATCGGTTAAGTTGTATTTTTATGCGACTTCTAGGGATGGACCATCCGCATAGTTGGTCAGCCTGTGTGTATTTTATTTTGTTTCTCTTCCGAATTATGATTCCACTCAGATGAATTGATGACGGTGGAACAGTTTTTCAAAAGACAATAAACAAAAAATATTGGCTAGACTTCCGTATTCGACCTGCTGAATTTTTCGATACATCTTAACACACTTATAGAAATCGTCATGAGCTTTCATAATAACCAGATGCGCAAATGCCAGTGTGGGCGGAACTATGGCCCTTCACAGTTCGGCCAAGAGCATAGCTTTCGTCTTTTTGAATAGAAATAAACGATCGGAAACATACGTTTCCAAGGCCCAGTACACATAATTCCATCTTCCTCATCACTTTTTACCAGTTTCCAATATGATACTGGGCGACTGACGAATATTTGAATAAACTTCTTCCAAAGAAGTTGAAATTTCTATTTTTTTTAATTCAGATGAAAAACTCAGTCAAATAGTTCCTCAAACATACATATCTTGCTTATTCTTAATATTTTCCAAAAACTAATTCACTGCTGTACTTCTCCAGTGAATATTTTAATTAATATAATAAAAAAAATGTGCATATACCTATTGCAATTATAATCAATCATTATATTTTTCTAATTATTACAATTAGTATCTATTTTTCCAAACGATACATGTACTTGAATATAACCTCAAATCAATTGTATGAAGGTGTTGTCACAGGGAAAAGATTTGCGACTAAGGTCTCAACTTTACTTAGATTGAACTGGTGACAACACTTGAGGAGTAGACAGCGTGGAGTCACATTATTCTTCTTGATAATGGCTCCAAAATCGGTGTCGAAACGCCAAACATTTAACTCTAAAAGCGGTTCAACCCGAACTGTACCATTACATAGAACTGACAACGGTAACCTATATTTCATACATATCTGTTCGTTTTGCTTTATTCCATCGCCGATTTGAAACCAGTTCGAAGTAATTGTACATTTATGTGTTGTAAAAGGGCTTCCTTGCACCTTTGTATAGTGTAGCCGCTGAAAAGATAGAATGATCACGTGAACGGCACGCACTCTTTAAATGTTCCTCTCCCCAATGTTACAAGTCCGATTTACACCACTCAACGAAAACGTCGCATTTCCCTGTTCTCCCATAAACTCTTGGGATGCTTTTTTATAAGTGTTCATTATTACACCTTTCTCCTCTACAGTTAAATATCTTTTTTTTATCTTTTTCTTGGAGGTGAAACAGTGTTTCCATCCATAATATTTAATTAACATAACACACGTAAATACAAAGCACAAATGAGTACAGTACAGTGTAAACAGTTCTTCATTTATTTCACTTTAGAAGGCGTGGCTACGCCGCACAGGCTTTGTATAGATGCAGGCATTCACTGTTCACGCGTCCTTGAATTCTATCTTTTGAACGGCCCGACTATAGTTCACAACAACTGTACAACTACTTCGAACTATTCTGGGACAGTTCGGAACCGAAATAAACATAATAATTGGAGATAGTAATTAGTGGTCTCGGTAGTGTAGTGGTTAGCATATCTGCCTATCAAGCAGAAGGCCGGGGTTCGAATCCTCGCCGGGCCACCGTGCTGGGTAATCGCACGTTAAAAGGTAAGGCCTCGTTGATCCATTGCTCGCACAAGTTTCGACTTTTGAGGGTTGACGTTCGTCAGCTGGTTAACGGAACGAACAATTTTAGAACAATTTAGAACAATATAATTGGTCCGCAATGACAGAGGCAATCATCAGAATAAATACTGAAAAAGCGAATGTAATTGTGGAGTAAAATATTAAGAAACAACTCAATATCAGCTGTTGAAAATGAAAACAACAGCATGAATAATTGAGAATAGTTTCTATCTCTACTTTCGAACCCATATTGATTTCTTCCGGTTGATGATTCATTGTTAGTATGATACAGAAAATCTGAAATAAATTCTTCAAATTCACAACATCTTCATTCGACTGGAAAGTTTCAATTGAAGTCAGCGTTTTCCTTGAATGTTTATTATTTACATATGAAACTACATATGCACAAAAGCAAATTCATCAAGAAATGATATTCTCAGTGCAATCAACCCTTTCTATATAGCCTCGTCCTATATTTGAGAATGAGCAATCAGCAGAACAGAAACACCCCTAGTTAGATTAGATGTGACATGAAAATCAGAACACTTTCCTTTCTAGGCAAGAAATTCTAAAGAGACTTCGAAAGATCTCCAGACTCACAACAAAGGGTGGGAAGATTGCATTCGTCGCGTCAACTGCGAAGGAACTGACAAATACAAAACGATTGGTATTTGAGAGGGGTAATGACCGCAAAAAAATCGCCGTCTTTCCTAAGGTGTTCTAGAGAAAAGAATGAGTTCGTAGAAAAAGTATGTTTTGAATTTAATCCACTAATTTCAGCGTATGTTTGGATGCCGAACTCCACACATAGGAACAATGTCACGAAACATAAATCCATTTTTGAGAACTTTTCGATCAAATCTCATGGTTTTCCACGAGTATTCCTGATCGTAACTCCTAGCATCGAGACAGACGATTTCGCAGAAACAGTCACAGGTCGACCATTTTTGAGGATTTGCTTGGGTTCTGTTGGGATAATATCTTACTGAGTAAGTGTAGGAGTTTTCCAATGAAGAAATCGAGCCATATTTTTTGGTGAACAGGTTTTTTTCCTCAATGACCTGAGGCTTGAAAAAGAGCCATTGAGAAGTAGAATAATCAAATTTCGCATGGTAACATAAGATTGTAATGTCCAAAATTGGGTGATTTCTAACAGAAAATCAACTTCAAGGGATGAAAAACTGAATATCTCGAAAACTCATAATTTTACCCCCTTGACCCCACTCAGGCTTCTTCAAAATAACGGTATTGTCAATTCTACGTCGTTGTCGAAAAAAAAAATCATGTATCTAGACATTTCCCTCCAACAAAATGTAGAGTACACTGTTTAGAAACAACTGAATATCGTCTATTGCAAATAAAAACAACAACGTGAGTAATGTTTATAACATTATAATTGATATTTTCAAGTTCATTGAATTCATCTGTGTTCCACTGGAAAGTTTGGCGCATTTCTCAAAGTCATCGTTTCTTTGGTTGCTTATTGTTTAAATGTCAATTTCTAAACATTCTCAGTGCAATCAACCATTCTCTGATAGCCGCGTTCTATATTTGAGAAAGACGAATCAGCAGAACAGCAGAAAAACCTTCTTGGTAGTTGCCCATTGAACAAAGAAGTATTTCATTGAAGGTGGGATTACGAATTTGGATTTCTATTTCGTGCGAAGAAATACTCCAATTCTAGTCAGCTTCTAATGATCTACAAGACTCAAATACGGCCTGGCCTGTCTTAGAATATAATTCTCACGCGATGTTCTTTGAACATTACAGGAATTCCCTTTCGTGTGAATCCGCATATAAAAGAAATAACGCAAAGGGGGAATGTGAAATTCACTGAAACAGTTTTCTCTGCGATTTTCACTTCAATATTCACAAACCGCACCAGCTCTTAGGACTTTCGTTCATACGATATTCATTTCATGAAATAACAAAGATTCACCTTTATGAATTGAAAAAAAATCAGTCGAAAATCAACGTGTGTATTGAAGGAACACCAGTGCAACGGTTTTGGGGACCATTTTCATATGGTGATCTCCTTGGCAAAAATCACAAAAAAATATCCAAAATGACAATTTTATTTCAAACTGATGAAAAAAAAATGACTCAGAAAGTTTTTCACGGGAATACACTACAAAACAAAAAAAAAGACCTTTATTCTCACTCACTCGTGAGGAAAGTTTTTTCCACACGGCTGTCAATAAGCTGTCAAACCCGTGGGTCATGTAACATCTACAGATGTCATTATTAATTGCTTTTCCTTATTGATATTACGTACATAATAACTGGACTAAAATAATAATTATTCATAAAAAATTGAGAAAATAAAAATAAGTGTTGACGCCGAAAATCGAGTGGTATCTTACCGGATACTCTATCAATTGAGCTAATTCCGATTTGAATCAACGTTATCAGAGATATGTACATCATTATACACTATTCTAATTATGATATTTCTTTTATTTTCATTTTATTTAAACAGAACTTAGCAACGAAAGCTCAAAACTGTTAATAATTTCAGTAGTTGGTTTTAATACGAGCTAAATGTATCTGAGATAGGCAACCATAGAACCAGGCGCGGGCACATTATTTGAAAATTTGAGAAGCTGTTCGACTTTGAAACAGACTGTGACAAATAAAACGTAAGATTAGTCAGGCAATTCAACATACACGATCTGATATTTACATATTGTTTAATAAAATAGGTTGTCGTAGAAAAAATAGTGTACCTACATTACTTGTGTGAAAGTAACTTTTAACAATTCGTGAAAATGTCACTTTCCGCACTAGTAATGTAATATATAATATTTCTGCCTATGAATTTATGTGATTCTCAACAGTGACCACTGAATCCACACCTATATTATTTTGGGTGGCTGCTTACCACTGAAATTATTTTGTTGTCCTGAAATTTCTCATTCTATTTCAGTCACGAAAGTGTTTTTGGGAGAAAATGAACCAAAAAATAAGTTGCTCACTTATTTCTAGAACTATTGTATTGTGAAACATAAACAAGACGAGAACAAAAGAACATTACATGAAATATAAGTGATACCAACGCTGCCAACCATACCCAATCATAAAAGCCACATAAACTTCGAGAAGTGGCTACCATTGTTCAACTCCAAAGCGAATAATGGTTTGTTATGTTTTCTACAATTTTTTTTGTTCGCGTGAAGACAGTTTTGCTCGTAGGGAAAGAGTAGACAGGCAAAAAACACGTATATTAAAACTTGCTTCAATTTCTCACTCAAAATAAAAGCACCTCAAGTTGACCCAAGAACGAACACGAAATGTTAACAATGGTAATGAAAACGTCAATAAAATGGTAAATGTAGACAAAACATCAATTTCGCAGCGCCTTCGTTGGTTGATTTATTTGCCCATACGACTGTCTAATAGAGTCCCACGTTCGAAATCAAGTATCGCGTCACTCAGAGTGACTGAACTATATCAAATAAAATTCATTTTTCCTTTTACTGAACTGAGTGGATCAATGGAGAAAAATATTAAGGAACAAACCACAGCCAGAAATTTGAGAAACATCCTTGTTGAAGTCGACAAGATAAGGCGTTGCCAGTACCCGTCCCTATCGCTAGTGACACTAGGGGGTTATGGCTACATTTCACAGATAGGCAACGCAATATATTTATGTGATATGAATATATATACCAAAGTGAAAATTGCTTTACTTACAATTACTTGCAGAAGTAATTGCCCCTGAAAAAAATATTCAACTGAATTTGGTGAAATTTTGAAGGATACACGATAAATTTTGTACGAAACGGAAGATAAGAAAACGTATACAATGGCGTCTTATTTGACAAAAAAAAAGTTGGCGGTATTCGGCAAAAGTACATAAAGGGTTTTTTTAAACTTCGTGCTGACATACTTGATAATGGTTTTCATATTAAGATCCAGCATCAGTAAAAGCTTTCTAGAACAAAATGATTTTACTACTAGTCCCCAATATTCAAAACAAAATGATAATTATTATGCCATTAACGTAAGGGTTCCATACGATGTCATAATTCTACCGTAACATTATTGACACCATGTCCTCCTTGTTGGAAAAACGCAATGTTAAACTCAAAAAGACCACCGTCATATTATTATAACATCTGCACATTTGTATAATAAACTAATTCTTCGGGCTCTACTGAATTCTGAAATGAATACATATAATTATTATAATTTCGGAAGATTTCGAAAACAAACAAAATCACAACTGGAAACAACTTTCATTGTTTTGCATGAAGTTATTATACTGGGTCCTCCAAACTCAGTAGAGTCCTTATAATAAACCTGAAAAAAAAACGCGAAACTGCATGCCATTTCTTCTGAGAGTATTCACCTAAGGAAAAATCATAATCGTTTGTATATAAGTCAAAAAATAAATATGAGTGTGAACTTTGTCGAACACTAAATCTCAGATATATCAAAGTTGGTGGACATGCCAATTTCGATATTGAGAAACATTGAATTTGCATTGGTGTACTGTTCCAAAGGGGCAACAGGATCCACTTTCTGTAAAAAGTTATACTCAGGTTCTGAATGAATATTTCATATTGAGCTTAGGTATTCCCAAAACATCGTTGTACGAAATGTTGGAGAATAATCAAAAAACTAATTGAAAAAATGAGACTTCAGAATCATGTTCCTTAGTAAAAAAAATAAATCCTGAATTGAATATTTCGAAAAGGTTCATTGTCCTACCAAATTTTTGAATTGCCTCTTCTGTTGAAGGTCTGCGAAAAGAATTTTTTTCCCTGAACATTCCAACTTTAAAAGATCACTATGATCGAGAATGACCTGTGCGAAAGGACAATGCATTTTGAACTCTCGTGGAACTTGCGTTGCATAAAAACATGATGAAAAATAACTCAATTAACGACTGGCTGAAATAATTCAAAACACAAATTGATGATACAGTGATAATATATGAACTGGTTCAACACTCTAATAACGAAAGCTTGGCGAGAGGAACTAGGGTGAATTTGTGTCAATATTGATGGGTTGGTTACAAAACTGTTATTTGCGTTTTTGCAAAATACCGCGTCAGGTATATAACCACTCAATATTTTTGCCACATTATATGCAAGTGAAATGTGATCACTTATTGAAAAAGAAATTGTGATTTTCATACTGAAATGAGTAAATGGAAGTAAACATCATAAGTTTGCTATTATGTTTTGAGTAGAACTGCCTTAACAACGATTAATGAAATTTAGTTGATACTATGTTTTTGATCAGAAAGTTTGTCCCATTTGGCTATTTATCGAATATACAAAAACTGATTTCTTCCCCAATTTGGCGAGCTGAGAAATTATACTTGTCTTTCAAAATTCTCCAAAAATGTTGATTTCTCAACATATTCGAATATGAATTTGTAACTCGTCTAAAAAAGACATTCATATTGTCAATAAACACTTGAATATATGTTAATTTGCGAAACGGAATTCTTATATGTACAGATTATTGATGTTGAAAGTATTCATTGATATTACATCATATCATTAATATTGAAGAGATAGTGCACAGTGCATATACGCATTTGTTTATGCAAATGACAGCTTCCAATAACAGCACGATTTTTCATCACATCTAAGGCTCACAATCCTCAAAAAAGTGTACAAGCTGATAATATGTGTTAATGTGGAGTTTTTGGAGGATATAACCGTGACAATATTTTGGCTCGGCATAATGTTTCAAAACGACCTGCTGAGTAATAAGTTTTTTGGTGCGTTTATGGTGAAAACAGCGTTCATGCCGGATCTGGGTGAAAGGAGTCTGAAATATCTGAACAAAACTGTTGAATACTCAACATAAGGTGTTAGTGTTTATAATGTACCAATTGATATACGGATACTCTAAATATTTCGAAGGAAAAGTTGCAATAAGTATTATTTTTTTCATCTTTTCATGGATATTTCTGAATTTTTTTGGCAAATATAAATAGGGATTATTTGAAATGAAAATAAAATGAATGAAATCAAAATTGATTTAAATCACAATCTGTGCTATAAAAATTCAAATGAACCTAAAATATAAACATCAAAGAGAAAATTACTCTTCTATTTTTTTTCGAAAATCTTCAAAATTCTCGAAATAACGTCCACTTTTCCGCACATCTAATCCTAAGCTTATTGGAAATAGTAGGTTTCAGAAGTAAAATTACCACGTTTTTAACCCAGATTCAAATTTGCTACGACCGGTTCCACGATCGCCAATGATGATTCAAAAATATCTATGGGGATGAAAATAACCGTAGATTTTTTTGTTATCATTTGTTCTCAGTAGCAATTCGATCATTACTCGCTACGTTTTCCCAGAATGATGGGTCTACAGGAATCGCTTTCCATTTTTATTCTCTTAAACTGATAAAATCATCCGCGTTGCAAAAAGTCGAATGACCAGAAATTGATATTTTGAGTGGTAATAAAATAATAAAAACTATTGGTTTACAATAATTTTGATACTAAATACCTTCAAATCTAGTAGGAAACTACTTGTTACTTATATTCAGTCTTTCAAGTAGCTAATGAACAATTTTTTGATAAAAGTTTTCGAGTATAAAACAAAGCAAGTTGGGATATACGTAATCAACAGCCTTTTTCTGGAAAACGGAGCAAGTTAAATCATTAAATATGGCAATCATGAGTTTCTCGAAACACAATAAATTTTCAATAAGATTGTGAAAATCATCGAGATAATGTTCGCACTACAGCTATTCCATATTTATTTCAAATTGACTTTTATAAAACTCCTGTAAAACTGAAAAAAAAAATTGATGAAACAGTGATAAAATGAACTCATTCTAGTCTGATCATGACAGCTTGTTAATAGGAACTTGGTTCCACTTGAGTCAATATTGATAGGTTAGTTACAAAACACCGCGTCAGGCATATTAACAAACACAAAACATTCAATACTTTTGCTAACACGGCAAGGGGGTGACAACCTGTTGTGTCTTGGAGTAGGTCATCATTGGGTAATCACACATTTCCTTACTGAAATTTTTCTCGTCCCATCAGAGAAATTGAAAATTAAAATTCATGAAAGGTTTTTTCCAATATATTGAAATCTCCATTCTGTGTGAGTTTCTAACAAATGAAAATACGTTAATATTTTTCCCGGATTTTTTTAATTCGGTGGTAAAAAAGATTCGATGCATTTAATGGTTTCAACTTTTTCGTGTTATGTATATATGTGAAAAAAAGAATATGACTGTGTAGCTTGGACTCTAAATCTCAGCTATATCAAAGTTGGTGGACATGCCAATTTTGTTAATAAGGAAAATCGAATTTGCATTGATGTACTGTTTCAATGGAGCAACAGAAACCACTTTCTGCAAAAAGTTATAGTAAGGTTCTAAATGAGTATGACATATTGAGATTCAGCATTTTCAAAACATCATTACGGAATTTTTACAATCAAAAAACTAAT
Organism: Zygogramma bicolorata; assembly: GCA_032362365.1. Classification (NCBI taxonomy): domain Eukaryota; kingdom Metazoa; phylum Arthropoda; class Insecta; order Coleoptera; family Chrysomelidae; genus Zygogramma; species Zygogramma bicolorata. The sequence continues at coordinate 101,487 of JAVJAQ010002172.1, read as the reverse complement.
TGAAAAAATTAAAGTTCAGAATCATGTTCCTTTGTGAAGGAAATTTCATAACTCCTGAATTGAAAATTCCGAAAAAGTTCATTTTCCAACTCAATGTTTGAATTGCCTTTTCTGTTGAAGGTCTACGAAAAAAAAGGAATTTTTTCCACTGAACATTTCCACAAAAGAAAGATCACTATGATCGAGAATGACCTGTGCGGAAGGACAATGCATTTTGGACTCTCGTAGAACTTGCGTTGCATAAAAACATGATGAAAGATAGCCCAATTAACGACTGGCTGAAATAATTCAAAACACGAATTGATGATACAGTGATAATATATGAACCGGTTCAACACTCTAATAACGAAAGCTTGCTGAAGTGAACTGGGGTGAACTTGTGTCAATATTGATGGGTTGGTTACAAAACTGTTATTTGCGTTTTTGCAAAATTCCGCGTCAGGTATATAACCATTCAACATTTTTTGCCACCACGGTCATTTCAAACAAGTGAAATGTAATCACTTTTTGAAAAAGAAATTATAAGCTTCATTCAGAAATGAAAAAAAAATGATGAAACAGTGATAAAATGAACTCATTCGAGTCTGCTTATAACAGCTTGCTAATGGGAACTTGGTTCCACTTGAATCAATATTGATAGGTTAGTTACAAAACACCGCGTCAGGCAAATTAACAAACACAAAACATTCAATATTTTTAATAACACAGTAAGGGGGTGACAACCTGTAGTGTCTTGGAGTAGGTCATCATTGGGTAATCGCATATTTCCTTACTGCAAATTTTCTCCTCCCATCAAAGAAATTAAAAATTAAAATCATGAGAGATTTTTTTAATGCGTTGAATTCTTCATTCTGTGCGAGATTTTAACAAATGAAAATATTTTAATATTTTTCCCGGATTTTTTTTTTAATTCGGTGGTAGAACAAATTAGACGAATTCAACAGTTTTAACTTTTTCGTGTTCTAAGTAAATATTGAGAATACGAAAAAAGTTTCCAAGTCGAAAATGTCTAAATTCAACGAACCCTCAAAATGTCATTATGATCATCAGTTTACAGTAATATCTCTATATTCAGTAATAACGGACATGACTTCTACCTCCCAACAGCTATTATAGATAGGAAGAGGGCAAATTCCCTTTTTTTCTATTCTTTTGGGATATATCTCCAACGAAGAAAAGTTGAAAGACACATTGAGCTGATCTTCAATATACCCTCAATATACCCTTTATATTGTATGATTCAACTATTGATGAAGAGAAGTTAGTAATAGATATAATGAACGATAAGTTCAAAGAAACATTTATATACGAAAAAAATGAAAGTGAAGTATAAAAACTATAATTTTTCAAAAGAAAGTTTGGTCGCGTGTAACTATAACATTTCGATTGCTCGTATCCGCAATTGCCTTCTCGAGAAAATCAATTCCCGACCAACTACCACTCGAATAACGGTTCACAAAAAATCTAGGAACTCGTCGGCCGTCCGCCTCGAGAGAACCAAGGTACCCGGCTTGTCCAAATCCAGCCCGGCAACGAGCAACGCCGGCCTACTGCGTCCGCCAGCCGAAAACAATACACTGCTAGCTACCGTTTCGTTTCGAGACGATTTCTCGATCCGTACGACTTTTCCACGGCAAATCCACCCGTACCCCGTACAGCAAATCCATCTGCACCATCCGAGAGCCACCTAAACGAGATTAATCGTTGAGCGGTGCGGCGTTGCCACGTTTCTCGTCGGATCACCTTCCTAGTTCTTATGCTCGATAGAGCCCGAAAGAGACGCAAAAGAAAATGATGTAAGCGTGTGTGTGTGTGTGTGTCATGGAAGCGGAAGGATTCACTCTCGGTTTTTCGAAAACGGGACACGCGACCAGAGTCGACCCGTATATACAGGGGTCACCATTTAAAACGAAACGAAATCTCTAATTCCGCGTTTATTTGAGAGAAAATCGATCGCACACGTTATTTCTTTGGTCACGGTTTGTTTTTTTGCTACAATTATTAACAACGTAATTTCAACCATCTAGGAAGGGTTGGACCAGGGAATCATTTGTAATGTATCTGAATGTGTTCGTGTCTTTCCTGTAAATGTCAGATACATTCCAAATGACTCGAATCATTGTCCACAACATAATTCCTCACCATAGGTCAATAACTTTTCCTTTGAAAAAAGATAAGTACAACAATGAAAGGTACGTAGCTGAAGTGAACGGTTTTAACCCAGAGATAGTTGATAAGATAATCAGAAAATGTAAATTGGGAAACACTTCGTAAATCTTCTTATAGTAATCCCATATGAACCTCAATACACTAGAGGACTTCAACAGATAATTGATGAAGTGAATACGAAAGTTGCATAAAAAACATCTTACAAATTACAACAGCTTCTTGGTAACCCAAAAGATAAATTAGAAAACTCAGAGAAGTCGGGATTTTACGAAATCAGTTGTCAAGATTGCAAGAACAAATACATCGGCCAGAGCCGACGAGCTATTGAAACTCGTTTCAAAGAGCATTTATCACACAAGAAATACGGAAGGGTAAAAAAATTCAGTGTCGCTCAACACGCTCTAGACAATGACCACAAAATTGGTGGAAGCAATCTTAAACTGATCAAGCATGTGCATGACACAAGATTACTCGATGCATGTGAGAGTCTAGAAATAGCAAAATGTAAAAACAGCATGAATGGTGACAAGGGACCTATCCCTTTCAGCCCGCTTCTCAATATATTGTTGAGAAAATCAGAATAATCAATAATAACAGATGACAGAACAATAAATTAAGCAGGTAGTCACTGCACTAGTCCATTATCGAGAAATTAATTAGAATTATTAACAGTAATAAACAAAGTCCATATCGGACCAAAAAACTTCAGGTATATTAATAACTAACCTTAGTTTTAGATTAAGTATCAATTTTCTTCTCCTGAATATGCTAACCTTGTTAGCGAAACGCGCGTCGAGTGCAAAAAATATCACTTGGGTGTTAGGGTAATTGATCTCTAGGAAAATTTTCAACATACTTTTTGTATCACATTTCATCATTGGTATTTTGTTAGTCAAATGGATAAAAAAACCTTTACACAATCAGATGCTTATCTCGGAAACTATCTGACCGAATTCCACGAATGAGATGTCATTTGAAAGAGAACTGAATGTCTTTTCAAAAAAGGTATCACTCGATCCCTTGTTCCATTCGAAATAAAAAGGGTTGGTCCCACCCTTCCTAGAGGGTTGAAGATGCAGTGTCATAATCGTATCAAAAAACTTCTCCTTAACCAATGTAATTACGTGTATGACCGTTTTTGTTTTAAATGGACGTAGAATCAGATATTCCATCTGTTACATTTTACAGTATACAGTGAGGACGCAAAAAGTTCCACCCACAACCCTAACCAAGTCTTCTGAAGCAGACGAGCAGCGGCATTCAAAATAATGCGCCAGTATTTCAATAGTATATTACATATCGGGTCGTAAAGTAAATAATTCCTTTCGAGACAAAAATATTGCTTACCGAGTCTCAAGGCCGAGGATGGCTACCCCTCGAGAGAGAAAACTCATTTTTTGCCGGGGTTTGTGCACTATTTTATTCAATTCGACATAATCGCGAAAAATGAACAAGAAATGAGCACTTGGAAAATTAATTTCAATACATTTTGTGTTTCCAGTAGGCACTGCAAACCGGCGATGAATATTCAACACAAATAAATATCATAGAGCGTGTTCAGAGAAAATTCTTGAAATATATATATTATAAAAAGCACGGCATATACCCAGAACGTAACATTGACTACTCAGTATTACTCAATGAAACCAACTCCATCTCATTGAACACAAGGCGCATTATTTTGACGATAAAATGCCTCTATAACTTACTGCATAATAATATAAGCTGTGAGTTTCTTGTGGCAAAAATTCCATTTAATGTACCACGATTAAATAGTAGGCATGCATGTACATTTTATTGCGATTATGCTAGAACAGATATGATGAAAAGAGCACCAATATCAATCATTTGTAACAACTTCAACCTGATTTGTAGTTCATGTGATATTAATTTTACATCTTGGTCTGATATTCTAGATTGCATTACGACTCTTACGTTCAACTTGTAATAATTATGATATATTTTTTTTCCATAACATACCTCATTTTGTTTTTGTTTTCGATTAGTTATCAGTTAATTGTAATAATTATATAAATATTGTACATTTCCTGTTATTGGGTGTACTCACCTGTTGGAAATAAAGAACTATCTATCTATCTATCTATCTATGAAGCTCCCAACAGAAGTCATTATTGGCAAATTTCATTTGTCTACGTAGATGTTGAAAATATTGTTCATGTATAAAGCGCGGTTAGTAGTTGGAAGAGTGACCATGCAGATAAAAACCGCGTCGAAAGCCCATACAACTGCAGCAAAATAGCATGTCATAGCTCCCAGGCAATATAGTAATGAGCACAAGATATATCGAGGATGTGCCGTCCTTCGGAGGGGACGTAAAGCCGGCGGTCCCGAGTCCATGGATGTTGGGCTCGTAAAATATCCCTACCTATGGTTGAAATAGCAGAGAGTTCGGCAAAATCTCATGTTGGGAGAAGTGTGCTTACCGCCGTCGGTGATTGTCCTTGGTAGCAGAAATAGAAATTTTAAATACAGAATAAAAAAAAAGTCGATTCGAGGTAGTATTTGGAAGGTATAAAATTGTGTGGAAGCTATGAAAGTGTGTCATCCGGGTTAGCTTGGTTTGTATAACTGCGTTGGGTGTCTATACGTTAGCGAGGATCTGAAAATTTCGTCTTCTTCTCAGTATAAAATTGAACACCTCCTAACCTGAAAGTAGGTTGGAAAGAAGCACGGCATCGAATGAGAGCGAAAAAAAAAAATGTTTGCATACGCGACAATCAAGTAAATAATGTTATTTTTCTCTCTTGAAAATCTGAATGTGGCCTATTCATAACAACATTTCTTTGCTACAGAATGCAATTCGGCAAACATTGGCCGCAGAAACCATTCTGTGAATGAGAGAAGTCGACAAATGAAGGACTGAAAAATCGACAACGTGAAATCGTAAAACCACCGGGAACTTCGTCAATTCCGAGAGGTAAATATTAATTTATTCCGCAGTTATATTATCGAGAAATCTCTTGAAGGTTGAATTTGGTAATCATTTGAATATATGTGTCATCGAAATGTCAATTCAATCAGAGCAGATTAGCTCGAAATCGATTTTTTTGATAATGTTTGGTTCTATAATTTATCCATATGCCACTGATGAGCTCAACGGAGATTTTCCTCTGGGCGAAACAAGCTTGTCTGGGTTCGAGAATGAAATGTTATCCCGATGAATGAAGAAAAATCACTTCCTCAAAATTTTTGATAATAATTCAAATCGGTTGGTGGTAGACGCCCGTTTGTTTTTGATTTGATCTCCTCACTGGCAAATTGCTCAGGTTTGATCTCCGATCATGGCAGAACTTTTCTGACGGATAGGCAACTGATGGTTGCCTCAATACCAATCTTGGTAGGTCAGGTATATTTGTCGACAACATCAATTTATATAGTAGCAGAGTGAGTAGGTTTGAAATAGTAATAGTCAAAGAGGAAGGGTTATGTAAGACTTGACAAAAATTTATGAATGGGGTTGTGAAAAATTGGTGATTTGCTGCTGGCAAAATCCAATATCGAAGAAAGCTGATCTAGCGAAACCACAATTGCCAAATGTGTTTGAAGAAAAATCGTTTTTCAAATCTGTGCCAATGAATTCTTACACCAGATCCATAGGGAACGAATTCGGCTTTGCCTGTTATTTTCACGTATGGAATTCGGCAACGAAATATACATTGAAGCTGTAGGAGTTCATTCAGAAAAAAAGTTGAAGTCGATGGAAATTTTTTTCAACGTAGCTCGATAAACCTGTGGTGGCGGAATACGCATTGAATGAGGGCGACCAGAAGGTCAGATTTCCAAAATGTAAAATTTGGTTGCCTCCAACCAGGCGTTAACAAAGCCGCAAGTACGTGCATGCAATATTAGTTCTTGTATTTTTGTGATAGGGAGATTTGGGTTATATAAAAAGTTGCCGACTGATATGACTTGTTTCATCCAGGAGGAACTGTTTTGAATTAACGCAGCAACTTCACAGATAAGAAATCTGCCCTTTTAAACTTGTATATATCCGTTTCTCAACAGAACATCCAAACTCTGGAATTATCAAAAGAGAGATGTTTTCCAAATGTTACGAATGGTCATCGGAGATGAATAAGCCTCTAAGCAAATTGGCTACTCGCGCTAGGCAATGTTCTGCTGACCATTTCGGAAACGACGGCCTTCAAGCTCCGTGAGAAGTCCGTTTAAGAATAACAATAAAATCAAAACCTTATTGTCACCAAGGAAACTTCAGTTGGAAATATTGATTTCCAGTCACTTTTTTGCATCTACAAACGTATCAAAAAATTGCTTGAAATGCAATTAAACTTCTTATGTCATCATTCAATGAGCTGAGTGATATTTAAGACACATCTTGACTTCACATTTCAAGTCGAATAACTTTTTTCAACGTAACGTTACTACAAAAACTTATGTCCATATTACCTATTTAACCTTTAATCTATTGACACCACTAACCTTATACTCCTAATAAATTGGAGATTAAAATTTGCCCGTTGAATATTTCATCCATGCCATTGACAAAAATGGATTTATTGGCATTGATTGACACGAATTTCTGCCTCTGACAACTGAAATGTTCGTTTCAGATGATTCGAGGGACTTATTCCATGAAATTGATTTGATTGATTATATATACTTTTTTTGTGGAGAGAGAAATTTCGATTAAGTGATGTTTGCCTTTCCTTCAATGCAAAAATGAAGGAAAAACTTCCACGAAAGAAGTAACACCAGATATTTAGCAAACATTCTCTGTTGATATGTGTGAATTATTGATAGACGTTTCAAGTAACTTACAAAAAAAAGTATCTGAAGCAACTGCCTTTTTGGTGCGAAGGATGATAAATCACATATGAGTCACTTTATGTAATTATGGGCGAGCTAACAGACATTTTTCTCTGAGCGAAACAAGCTTGTCTAGGTTTGAGAATAAAATGTTATCCCGATGAATGCATTTTTTTGCAAACTACTCTCTATCAAAGTAGAAATGGAATCAGTTTTATTCAAGTTCCTAGGGATTGGTATACATATTTCAGTGACTGTCGCGCCTTATAGGCAGAGAAGTAGCTATTTCAGACCCTTTTTTTGTAATGATTCAAAAGTCTATGAATGATTCCACATATCAACAGATAATGTTTGCTGAATATTTGATGTTAGTTCTTTTACAAAAATTCGTATTATTTCTGCATTGACTTGGGGAAGAAAAAGCCTCAAATCAATTCCTCTATTATCATGAGTTACGGAATAATGGCACTCCAATATTCGGAAGTAGATCGACTAGCACTGTTTCGTCAACATTTTACAGTGTGACAGAAGTGCCTTCTGGCAGTGACTTTTTTAATGGTCAGAGAACATCGTGTGAGCCACTACTTAGCATTTTTCAAGAAGGTTACTAAAATTCCTAGAAAAAAAAATCTGTTTCAAAAAGTTGCTTGGGGGTTTCAACAGACCTTCATACTCATGAAAAACCCGGGTGGGACGACTTTACTTATCAGGTAAATCACGATAAAACTGGCAGAAGCAGAACAATTGAAGATATTTCAGAAGAGTGGGATAAATACCACCAACGAGATATTTAATTAGCTCGATATTGATTGCTCTTTCCGTTAACTTAAAACAACAGATATCACCTTCAACAAATTGCAAAAAATGATGCTGTATCCACAAGCTCTATTGATATTTCGACCCACATGACTACTTTCAACTATTGATAGTTGTTATATTTCTATTGACTGCTTGATCGAAGACAAAAATGCAACAAAAAAACCTGCACGAAATACCACCAAATATTCATTTTTTCTTTCTTCTTGTCCCCACACTCCTGTGAATAAATGAAATCTTATAGCTTGGCTTATTACTTTCAGCACTGTTCTAATATTTGAAACAACCATTTTAACGATTAAAAAATCCGAATAATGATTATCAACATTAAATAACAGGTTAATGGGGATAAAATATGTTAATCAACAATACTATTCAGCACAAGTTATATAACATGTATATTATCACCAATTATAAATGACACGTTGATTTAAAACACGTTTGTCAATCACCCAGTGAGTCTTTTCAGTTTGGCTTGACGATAGGTAATCCAAATTGCCGAATAATTGAACTGACCTAATAAGTGACAACTCACATATTTTTTGTATTCTATATTCATTTCATTTCAATATTATATTTGTCCCTTGTACTATATCTTTCAAGACAACCCCTTTTCGAGAAGTAGATTGCAAAATTTCATTTCAGATCGGGGTCTCCGGTTCGAAATTATGTTTCCATATAATGTTTTCCAACCTCGATAAGCTATATTTTTTCTCGAGAGTAATCATTTATTTTCCGCCCCGAAATGTAATATATTATATCAAATCTCAAGTGCCCGATAGATACAAAATCTGTTGGACAAAATGTTTAGTCTGATACAGTTGATTATGGTGGGGCGTTTTACTGATTTTACGGTAGCGCATTTGCTATTTCAACTGTACAGAAATCCAGAAAAACCCACAGTGGCAATGAACAGTTGCCATCGCACCGAGTGAACCAGAAAAATTCTGCCCTGACCGCGGATTGAACCAGCAGTGAGAAAACCAAATCGATTATACGACAGTGCTGTGGAACGCTAGGCCACCACCGACCCAGGCAATCTAGACTAGAACCAGCAACCTCAGTATCAAGAAAATTAAACTATCCGGTAAAAATATTGCTCGTTATTATAGACCGGGTAGCTAAAGATATTCCCGCAATTCAATCGTTTGGATTCGTCGTATAAGTATTCATTATTATTCACGCCATTGTACTTGAATGAAAATTCATTGAAATTATCATACGATTATTGGAAGACTTCGACTAACAAGTACCCGATTATTCAGACAATCCGATCATGCCCATCAGTAGTTTGTTTCGATACTTCGCACTTTGATGCAGTTGTTTCAATTATTTTTTCGTTGTCATTTCTGTAGTTTGCTGTATGCCAAACCTTGCCCACCAGGAATAATCAACAATCGACAATACGGTTTCCGTCACCTGAGTCCAACATTTTGCTAATTTAGCAGTTCTACATTGATAAATACGGAGAAACAGTCTGTACCTTGTGCAGACGAGGACGAGGTTGGAGAAACACTTTGCCGACCTCTTACACTTCCCAGATCTCCTCTTGTTCTTTCATTCGAAAAGTCATTCTGATTAATTTATGAAGAGCTCAGAACCCCACTAACGTGCAATCACAAACGTAATTACACAAACGTAATTACACAAAACGGGCTATCCTCTAATGGTCGGTTCATACACCACACTTTTACTTTTACTTTATCTTTTACTTTTACTTTAAGAAAGTTGTCACAATGTAAATCAATCGAGGTGTTCATACACGGCACTTTTACTTTTAGTTTAAGGATGAGAACTTTAACTTTGGAATGAGATAATTTTAGGGACTGCGCATGCGTGCATGTGAAGTCATCACAGCAAGCAGTGCCACCAACATTATAAGGTAACGTAGCCCTGTTCTTCTTCTGAATATTTTACAGAAATGATATAAAATAGGTGTTCTGTGAATTCAAATATAAACAAAATAGCGAATTGCAAATCAAAATAATGACGTAACCCACGATTACTTCTTCTTCTTCGTTTGTTTTTGATCACTGCGCACGCGTCCTGTTTACTTTAACACTGGTGTATGAACGGTCCTATTCCATTCTTGAGGTAAAAGTAAAAGATATAGTAAAAGTAAAAGTGTGGTGTTTGAACCGACCATAACACTATATTACAGTTATCACACATCATCGCAGTATCAAACGGACAGAAATGATATAGGTACTCAGTTTCTCTCTTGAAAACCTCAAACCTCTTCAATAACCACGACACTAGTTTCCAGAAAAAGCACGTTATCCTTCTATTGACCATTCTCCCAAGTACACCATTCAGCGCTCTCGTCACTCGAAACCAGTCAATTTTCATTGTCGATGCCGTTAACATTTCATCAAGTAATCCCAACGGATTCATTAAAACGAAGCTGGAATATAAAACATATTTTGAGGCAAATGACATTCACAAAATTGACAATCACGACATGTGTTGGAAGTTTATCAACTACATCTATCTGCAATGCTCAGTTGATAGAAAAAATTCATTGAAATTATCCCATTCATATCTTTTTCATATACGACAATGAAATGGTATACAAACCTCGGCAAAAATAACATTACTATATCGAGAAATAGCTTACCTCGGCCTTCAGCTCGGTAAGCAATTTTTTTCTCTAGAGAGCAATCATTCACTTTCCGTCTCGGTATGTAATATATTATTGCCAGCGATTTCGGTGTCAAATATAATATGTATATCGCTGATGATCATCAGCAGCGGTAACAAAGCCAATCGAGTTAGCACAGACTATTACTGCTGGCGAATTGTCAACAGTCACGGAATTTTGATTCCGTAACACATCGAATGAAGTGATCGAAACATGCCAGGTGGTGACGAGATCTACAAAGTGTAGGCGACAATCGAGCAATATAGGTTCATTTTTTTGAAACAGATTTTGTGGAAAAACACACCTCACTTTCGAAAAATGTGAAAGGATACATTTATTTTTGGGGAGAAACTCAAATATCAGTCGTTTTTGAGCACTAGTAGATATATTTATTTCTGTCGATAGTATTCCGCTCCATTACGCCCCCTACGATCAATCAAAATACCTTTACTTCGACTGACCGTTTTGCTTTCGAATAACTAGTATGAACAATGTTACATACGAAATTTCCTAGCGCCGGCCCTGTCGCTCGGAAACGCAAAATAACATGAGGGGTCGAAGAGAGAACGTCATTCTTCCAGGAACTCTTGATTCGCGTGGAGAATTCGATACACATCGTCGAGACCTCTCTCGAAGATTCTCCATAGGCGTACGCAAGTATAAAAGGAGAAACTTCATCGCGGAGCACATAGTTATTCAGAGATAGCTATTCGGAGAGTCATCAGAGTTTCTAGCTTAGTGGAGAGGCGGAGATTTACAGAGTTTTTATCGGAGAGAGCTTTGGTATTGCTATTGAGTGATTGTATTGTGATAAAGCGTTGTATAAAAGTAGTGAAGTGTTGTTTGGTGTTTTAATGAACGAACCCAAGAAAATATCGTAACAATAATATTCCTTTCTGAATCTCAACCAAGCTTCGATTCGCAAAAGCGGCATTGATAAATCAGGTTCGTCGCATTACAATATACGAACTTCATGAAACTCCCAACAAATGTCATTTATCCACGTAGATGTTGAAAATTCAAAAATTTATTGCACGAACTCGAACGTTCTGGTTTCGTTTTAATGAATGCATTTAGCATACCAATAACATGAATCTCAGTTGTGTCACGAGGATTGTTGCAAATAGGCAATTTTGAGATCACTCACTGAAATATAGGGGGCATTTTGAACAATACAAGTGGACTGGTCCTAATATGCGACAGATGATGCAATTCGGAAAATGGCTGCTACGGTGATAACGTTTCATTTCCGAGAACTGAGTGAGATTTCAGTTGGTTTTGGGAAAGTGAGACCTTGTATATTTTTTGTACGTTCGGAATTGAAAGTATGTGGATTATTACGAACGTATGTTCACGTTGGCGGTTTTGTAAACACTTCGTAAATTCCGATAAGAAGAATGACGTTCCGAATAGAAGACGAAGAGGTTGGAGAGTTCCAAAAGAGGTTGAGAAGGTCATTTCCTACCTTGCCTTCTTCTGAGCGAACAATTGGTCATTTTCCAACCTGAAAGTCGGTTAGAAACAAGCACATTGTCGAATTGTGTGTATTACAAAGTAACGGTTCTGAAACAATTTCCAAGATAAGTGGATCAATAAATTGAAATATTCGCAAATCAGTGACTGCACTTCAACTTTTAATCGTCCGTACGCCTTTATCCAGATAATCGCATGAAAAATGCCCGAAATTTGGGTGCCATCCAAACTATACTTCGCGAGTACGAGGTCAGATTGTCTAAAAACGAATCAATGGAATTCAAAAAACTTCACGGTTCAATGAAGAATCGATGAATTTTCAGACGATGTTTCACCCTAGTTGAATGCCATTTGGATTTATTTGGCGGAAACAGACTTATCAGTTGTGGAAATATATTTTTTTTAAATATCCCTTCTCGAATACCGAGAGATATCTCTTCTATTTTCAACCAATCATAAACAAGCGTGATATGAAAATAATCCCTCACCAAACAAAATCGGAATCCAAGCTGTTTTGATCTGGAGTCGATTTCCAGCGGAATCATTGATCTCGATGCTAGGAATTACGACCACCGATACTCTCATGGCAAAACTTCGTGAAATCAAGTACTAAATGTTCTTCTCAGAGTTTCGGGTTTTCTTTTTCGTTCCAGAAAATGTTTCACATCCAACCAACAGCTGATCATTTCAATGTTTGCTTGAATGTGGTTGACATTTCAATGACACGAATCAGGTCTTTTTTGGAATACTATTTCAATGCGTGAAGTTCATGACGAAAACATAAATTGAAGGTATTAGATTCAATTCAGAAACATGGAATTCGTCTCGTTGGTGATGCTTCACTTACAGACTCACCAAGACTGGAATACCATTAAAAGTTGGCTACGTATCGCTTTTCTTTTGATATCCTTTTCCTTTGATATTTTCACCGTCGTGACTCTCTTATCAAGCGTGCGCTTTTGAAAGTTCGACCGCGCTCGATCCGTTTGGTAGTTGATTCCCAACCTTTTTACTGCGACTGGAAACCTGTCAAACCTCTCTCACTCAATTTAAAATGAAACTTCGCATTGAACTGGCCGATATATGATGAAAATATTACATGAAAAATATTTTCAACAAGCAATACAATTTCCTGTACGATTCTCATTAACAAAGTGTTTACAAAACTGATACACGTGTTTCGTTATACAATAGTTCCAGGATCACCCTGGTTGAAGAAACTATTGTTCAGCCAAACATGTGTCGCGGTTTTGTATATCCATTGCTACAAAACCAGAGCACCCTGCTCAAGTGAGCTGCTGTATAATGAAACACGTGTTTTGTAAACGCAATGTTACAAAATCGCGACACGTGTTTTGCTATAAATAGCTTCCAGAATAACCCTGCTTGAAGATGTTATTGCATAGTGAATCACGTGTCGCTGTATTGTTGATCTATTGCATGTTTTGCCGAAAATAGCTTTCAGAACGACTCTACTTGAGGACGCTATGATATAGCAAAACACGTGTCGCTGTTTTGTAAACCAATCGTTACAAAACCGAGACATGTGTTTCGCTATACAATAGCTTTCAGGAGGAAGCTATTCCATAGCGAGTATTCTTTGTAAATTTCGTAGTGAATGCTAATTTGTTTCTTATTTGTCTGCTGGTGCAATCAAGACTGAAAAAAGTATCACTACATCGAATCCATTCCACGTCAATATCGTTGTAGCAACAGACTTGATTTCAAATGACCCACCCTATCACCAATCGTGTCAATCTTGATTATAACCAAATCTAGGTGGGCTGGTAGGTAGGTATTCTAAATCTAGAAACCTGTTTCATGTCATCGATTAATTTCGATAGGTATCTAAAACGGAACCAATTCCAAAATACAGGTGTAATGACCCTTACTTGAAAACAAAAACATTCGAAAAACCGAAAAATCCTAACATACAATTAACACGTTGTTATAAAGTTCTCCGGAAATCTATTCCCGCTACACGCGTTTGCCAACACCAACGAATGAAAAACAGATATTCAACGTGAGGAACACGAAACCGCCTTAAAACGATCAAGTACAACTTTTTTTTTTCTGTTCGAAAATTCAGGTTAAAAAAAAATGCCGAGCTCGTAAAAATCACCAATACCGACGATAACCGAGAGCCTTTTCTGAAACATTGTCATATTCGTAACTTTCATCAACATATCCCCAACATCAACGACAAAACTCGACACCTGGCAACCGTGTTACCGGGCGAAACCGTGGAGTGGTGTGACGGATGACCTTGATATACACACGCGGCCGCGGATAGAAACAATGTTGCCGCATTTACTCGACTCGTCATGGTCGAACGTCAAGGTAATCAAATGACCGCCTAGAACGACATAAATCATCAATGTATCGTGAAATTTTAACAACTATCCAGTTAACAGCCTTAAACGCCACTTATTAAATGGTTTATTGCTGAGTGCGTTCCACGCTTAACGGAGTCGAGTGGAAAAAACATTTTTTCGACAGTGGCGTGATGAAGTTTAGTCGAAGAGTATATCACATAACCAGGCGCAAAGTGAAACCCGAGAATAATAAACCATATTTATACAGTGTGTAACAACGAAAACTTGACAGAGCCGTTTTTTAATATAAAAAGTAGGACACGTCGATTTCTAATTAAAGGGGGACACCTTTCAGACTAATCAGATATTTTGTAGTACGCACTCCCACTAAGGGGCGCGTCCGACGACCCTTATTCAGATAGGGAAAGTAGGTCGAGTGGCACCTTGTTTTAAAGGTATTTCGAATACTTTTACAACTCTGTTGGAAGAAAATTTTTGTAACGATTGGTAACCAACCCCATCACCCGGAAAAAATCTCCTCGTAATAAACAAAAAATACGAAATCACATGGACACGTATTAGCAGGTCGTCATAAAAAGCAAAAATTTATTTTTTTATGAAAGTTCTGAACGTAAATCTTACCTTAAAAATATTTTGATTTATTTCAAACGGCGTTAAACTTAATACAAATACCTTTAAAACTTCAAATTATCTCGAAAAATAATCGTCACAAAAATTTTCTGTTAACAGAGTTGTAAAGGTATTCGAAAGACCTTTAAAACAAGGTGCCACTCGACCTACTTTCACTATCTAAATAAGGATCGTCGGACGCACCCCTCCGAGGGGGTGCGTACTACAAAAAATCTGAGTGGTATGAAAAGTGTCCCCCTCCAATTAGAAATGGACGTGTCCGAGCTTTTTTTTAAATCTTACTTTTTATATTCCACAACGGCTCTGTTAAGTTTTCGTTGTTACACACTGTGTATGATGTTCTCGGGTGAAACTTTCGCCGAGGTTTGTATCACATTTGATCAAGAGTTTTTCGAAATGAAATGTAATGAACAACAACATCAACAACATTATTTCAAAAATCCTTAGCGTAGCAGAAATTTCTCAGTTTACCAACAAATATCTGTCTAGAAACATGGTTATTTTTGTAAAGAAAATTAAGTGATTTTTGGCTTTTCCTTCTTCAAAACTTATATAGATTGAACGTCTATGAATGATATCGGCATCAACAGAGAGTATTTTTTTATATGCAGATTCACACGAAAGTGAAGCCCTGTAATGTTCAAAGAACACCGCGTGAATCAAGGGACAGAAGATACGAATTAACATTCACTTGAAATTTTTCAAGTTTGTAAGCATCAAGAAAAACCTCTTTCGGCAAGGAGTTCCAAAGCTCAGCTGTTCTACTGAAAAAAGATCCCTGAGCAAGAGAGGATCGACAGGTCTCCAAATTCACAAGAAAGGGGTGGGATTTCTGTATTCCTCGAGTCATCCGTGTAGATATTGCCAAGGGTGGAACGATTGATAACAATTCAGAAGAGCACCGACCGTGAAAATATCTATAGAAGAAAGACAAGTCTCTTACCCTTCTACGATGTTCCAATGAAGTGAACAAGTCTGTGAGCGAAGAATCACCAACAAGTCGGATTGCCTTTCTCTGAATAGAATCGAGAAGCCTCGATGAATGTTTTGGTGCCGAACTCCACACATAAGAACTATATTCCAAGGCAGGTCGTATCTGAGCCTTGTAGATCATTAGAAGCTGACGAGAAGTGAAGTATTTCTTCGCACGAAATAGAAATCCAAGTTTATGGGAAGCACCTTTAGCGATCGATCTCACATGGTTTTCCCATGAGAGATTATCACTGATGGTAATTCCTAGCATCGAGATACTTGACTTTGTAGGAATAGTTACTGCTGACATCTGAATTCATCGTTTTTGTGAATGAAATAAACGTCTTTGAATGACATACACATATTGACAGAGAGAGTTTGCTTATAATTCCATGTTACTTCTTTTATGAAGTTTTTTCATTATTTCGGAGAAAAAGCAAAGTAAAAAATTACTTCCTTAAAATTTATATTATTCTTTGAAAATGTCGCACGCCTACGACGAGGTAAGAAACACTTTAATATAAATGAATTCACATTGTGTTTGTGATTTTTCATCACCCAAAAAATAGAAAAATTCTGTTCGGTTCGGAGAATATTGGATAAACGATATATCGAAGGGAAAGGAGGTATAAAATACCACGTTTTGAGACCATACAGGCCAAAGATTCTGAAGAAAAAAATTTTTTCCCAAATTTTCACCACTTCCGTTATTCGTCGAATACGCCCAAACTAAGGTAGCAGTGTTCTGATTGGTTATACCCTAGCAACAAAGCTTACGTTGTCCATGTCGCATCAACGGTGGTTGACGTGGTTTGTCCACCCATCGGGCGTACGGCTGTCGACGAAGCGAATCGTCCGCCGTCTAAACGGAGGGCTGTTCACGAACAAGGCGTAGCGCCGTCTGTGCGATGGAGTGTTAACGAACCTCTAGATGTACGAAGCTCTGTTTTTCTCCATAAAACGAAGTCCAAAAATAATGTGGGCTACATACTAGATTCTGTAATTGATGGAACGATTTGAATCTTCTTCTGGTTCGAAATGAGGAATTCGTGTGTTTTTCCATACCTTGTGCTCGTCAGCTACATGCAAAACGATGTGCGAACATAACTAGATGCCTTCCACTTATTAGCATATAAAAATAGACACTTCGACTAGACCGAGGAAAGTTACAGTCAATCAGAAGATGACTGGCCAGCTGCCAATGGAATCATTGATGAGGCAATAGTTGAGTGGAAAGTTTCTCCTTCGTGAAACATTCAAGTTGAGAGTATCCTTGTATAATTTTGAGGCCTGGACATATGAACCAGAAATTTGGAACAGAAGGTTTGGTCTTATACTCCATGTCGAGGGCATTATAATGTATCCCAATCGGATGTAGGTATATGCACATCAGGCGGATCTACCAAAGCCCATTCAGCATAGTAACAGATCATATTTGATGATCATTGGACTCAAGATATTTCAGTTTCAATGTTTATTGATGAATGATAGATCTAGTTTGTCTGAGGTATCAAGTTTTGTGTCAGTTTGAGACATTTCTTGGATAGATAAATATATGCTCGATAGGCATTTGCAAGACGTGAAACAGCAAGGCAAGAAAACGTGTTGACATTATTGAATCTTGAAATAAGTCAATCATGTCCATCATAACACAATTGTATCAAAGGGTGAGCAGCACATATCTGCAGTTTTACTGAGACAGTGTACAGAGTGTCCAGATGAGATTGTCATGTCATGTATAACATAATCTACGCTTTCATCTTCCTGTTCACTACTTCTGCGAGTACGTTGCTCCAATTCTAAGTGTTGTTATAACTGGCAACGTCCTGCTAGACATCAACATGTATCAAGTGTCTGTTTTTGCACGGAGGTAGCTCAATACACCTTTCGGGAGATTGCTGCCAATAGTTGAGATGTGAGTGTTCTTTGACAAGTATCGCAGTTGCCGATGCTGTTTTGCCAATACAAGGATCGTGTCCTAGGAATTTTAAACATGTAGCCTTCATGGCTAGAGAGTCGGCGAAGCAATAGTCTCAAATGAGGCATGCCCTTTGGTAAAGTTTAAAGTTGCAAATGCGCTACCGAAAAATCAGTAATACGCCCCAGAGCGCTACGGAACATAAGCCGTACTCAGTCCGCACAAGGCTCTGCCTTCTTGAAACACTCGTCGAAAGTGTTTGAAAAGGAAAAATATGGAATTAAGAGGGTTTTCTCATTTGAAATACAAGTATTGTTGTTATTCATCAACGGAAGTAAAATCAACTCATTTATGAATTTGAAACACAGCTTATTATTAAGCATTTTTTTAAGCGATTCATGACTTCATGTAAATGCGGGATATACAGGGTGTCATGTAAGTCGTGGGCAAACTTGAAGAAGTGATTCTTGGAGTAAGAGAGTCTAAGACAAAAATCTTATCTCCGTTTACAAGATACAATGTGTCAACATTTTCAAAAGAAATAGTTTTTTCCTAAATATCTCAACAGTTTTTCAGCCAATTCTCTGAAATTCGGCACTGGTATTTGTGGTAGTGAGGGGTTTATTAAGCTCTTGATGAATTGAAATAATGATGTTCAGTGGCGCCCAGAAAGCATAGTTTTGACCAAAAAAGGTTTGCCATTGATTTTTTGCAATTTGTATTTGTTTTTTGCTCGCATTAGATACCTGAACATACAACTCGTTTCATTCAGAGCATTTTTTTGCATCTTGTTTCATTTTTGAGAATAACAAATCACTTTATGCATGTCTCTGGGATAACAAAATGAAAAATTTGAACTAGCAAACCATCAACAACTGGAGTGTACTTTTGATTTTTCTCAATATAAACGGTATATTCTAGACTTCCGAAAATTTTAAAAAAAAGGTAATGCAAGCAATAAAAAAATATCAATTATCAAGAAACGGTTTTATTGTTATCCATGGAATGCAATAACGTGATTTACATCTTTTTTTTTTGGAAAGCTAGAAAAAAATTTAAAAAAAGGTGTTTCAGTTGCCTAATGCAAAAAATATCCAAAAATTGCAAAAAATATCCAAAAATTGCAAAAGAATAGTAGCGCACAATTTTTGATCATAAATATTGGTTTAGCCTTCCGGGACGCTACTGGACACAATGATTACAATCTAGTTGGAGCTGAATAACCCCTCACTACCCCAAATAACACAGCCAAAATTCATCAAAATCAACTGAAGGATTACATATATATTTGGGAAAAAAATATCACAGAAATGTTGACATCCTATATCTTGATAAGGAAACTTTACCAGACCTATGTTATGGAAACTTGTCTCTAACCAGGGGCGCACCCAAGAATCCGGTCCGGGTTAGAGGGGGTTCAAAAACATTGAAATCGAAAATAAATCGAAACAACATAACCTCTGTAACTTTTTCGGCTGTGGGCGGGCCGCAGCCCGTCAGGCCCCCCTTGGATGCGCTAATGAAAGAATCCACGCGTTTTCAATACGAATCGGTAACGGCAGGGCAACATATCGAAGGTTTTCGGGTCGTAGAGAGCAAGCTGATCAGGTAATTCTTCGCCAGTTAGAATTGTGTTTGTGAATATATTTCTTGTTTTACCTTTTCTAAATATTATCATAGACGACGTTAACCATAAACCTCTTGCGCACAGACAGAACAGCACCGATCGGAGAAGTATACAAAAGAAACGATAGTTGACTTCATTACTATTCGTATCAGAGAGCCAGTGAATCGATTATGGGTATTCAAATGAACGTTTCTATTTGGGAGGAAATGTTTTATATGATTTCTTCATTTATGTTTTACATAATTTACCGCAAACAAGGCTCACTACCTCCTACAGTTTATTCAGTAAATGTCACGTCATGTTATTTCAATACCAAACGCCATCGAAGTCCTTCAGCAAGTAGGCCTTGTTACTAACTCCCAACGCCATACCCAATGAGAAGCATAGTCAATTTCAGAATCGTCGACTATAAAACAGGTCATTCCCCAAAAACGGACATGAATTCTCAGAGAAAGGCAATCCGTCTTGTTGGTGATTCTTCGCTCACAGACTCGCTCACTTCTTTGGAACATCGTAGAAGGGTCGGAGACTTGACTCTCTTCTATAGATATTCTCACGGTCGGTTTTTCCTGAGGCTAACAAACTCCAAAAATTCAAAGTGAATGTTAATTCGAATCTCTTGTCCTTGATTCACGCGGTGTTCTTCGAACATTATAGGGCTTTCCTTTCGTGTGTGTCTGTATGTAAAAAAAGCGAGAAATCTCTGCCCCGTTGGGGGATCGAACCCACAACCACCTGCACAAACTCACTCGGTCAAATCATTCATATTCACATTACATAACATAGAAGATCATCTCATATTCATTATTATACAGTGTGCAAACCATTTTGGATTCGCCTCTTTTTGTCTCCAATGGTATCAACGTGTGAGTTCAGTTGTTCATATGCTATCAAGAATATCTCAAATTTGGAAATTCAAATGGAGCACCTATTACCTATATTTATTCATTTTTGGATTAAGAAATATATTTTACATAATAATTTTGGTTAGTACCATTCTGATGAAAAATTATAGTGGTGTTAAATCTGGCGATTTTGCAGGCCACCTTATAAGCGTCACGGTTTTCATTAATTTTGTAGGAGTAAGAATGGTCTATACCAATCTTCTAACTCATTGACAGGTTTTTCCTTTTTTTCCCCGAATATATTCAGGTAATATACTTCTGTCAATAAACGTATATTATTATTATTATTTGATTTCGATATTGACGACATTTCGAAATGTTGATGAACGGGAATCATTCTGATTGGAATAATGAGCCATGAAGATGCCATAAAAAATTGTTTCATAATATGAGAATATCCGTTAAATAATTGTTAATAAATAAAAAGAAAGGCCAATTTGATTTTCATCTATCTCATGGAAGCAAAGCAAAATGGTTTTCACCGAACGCAGCCTCCTACAAGAAAAGAAAAAAAAGATATATTCGCTATATTCTCCAACCGAAATTTGATATTCACAAACAAATGAATAGCTTAACTCAAAAACGTGGGTGTTCAATCTGAAACTCTAAAGTTTAAGTAATTTCCTGTGAAACTGGAATCGCTCCAAAAACTTATTTTGAGCCAATATGAGAATGCAAAGCTCTTGCGTTTTAATTTCCAGGGGAAAGAAAACCCAAAAAATGGATTCCATGCCAACTTTTTTTATTTTCCTGAGATCCCCCCACCCACAAAGAACAAATCCGTGGGTGTGTTCCTGAATTTGACGTGGAAGGGAACTGGAAATTTTCAACTCATGTAATAATTGCCTGAAAGAATAGCAGCGAAGTTTTATCAATTTTTTGGCAAGAATGAAGGTGAAACATCATGTTTAACCGACTCGTGTTATTGATATGGATATTTGAAATGGTATGATACAACTATTTGTGAGTATTCGTGCATACATTTCGGGAATTCGATAAGAAAGCTTCTATCTACAACGTATTACTTGCGAAAATTTCAGGAATTCTTTCAATTAAACAAACATTTTTCACATTCGCAATACTAGTCATATCCAAGATCATAAAATATAGCAATGCACCCAATGCTAAATATTTCATATACAGGCATTCCCTCGACTATGAAAAAAAGATATTTGTTTACATCATTCCGTATGTAACTTGTCTTTCTGAATGCGAATCTTCATAGATAATTGTATGTCATCGGTGGACTTAGAAATCTAGAAGTTTCATCCATATAAAAGTAAGTAGGTAGTACTCCATGAAAGAACTACCACACTGACTTGATTTTTCAAGTTATTTTAATGCCCAATTTGTACGAAATGGTACACTCTTAACTGAAATCCAGCCTATGGCACTCATATGATATTTCAACACAACATAAAGTAAGGTTAGGGCTGTTCATAGTGAAGTTGCCAGCTTAAAAAAATACGAAAAAACTTTAAACTTTCTACAAACTAACCAATTTTTTAATGACGAGTTCTTTCCAAAAAAAGTTGAAAGATAACGCATATCTGTCAAATATTTTGTTTGAACCCGGTTTGTGACTGAAACAAACATTATTAGGAAACATGTATAGAGGAGAGAAAATTTTCTTGATAAACTGAAAGAGTATGTAAATGAAAAAACTGCATCGCATCAACCCTCGTTTCACTCATAAAATATAAACACAAAATTCATCTGGAATCGAAAATAATACCAACACGGACTACCTATAGTATGATAAAATCGATTATGTACCAACTCACACCAAGGTTACATTTGGGATTACTATCAATTACGAATTCACTTGTCAATCCATCTTTGGCAATGAACTTTTTCATGATAATTCACTAACAAGTTTGATACATTAAAAAAATGAGCGTTCTGGAAGCAGATAATATCAATTGATACTTGAATAATTCAATGAAGGCCAACTGAAAATGATAAGTAGATATTGGAAGATTCAAATTTGTAGAAAATAAATCGAGAGAAACGACAAATCCGAAAAAAAAGTAACTAAATTGTTGTTCTAAAATTGTTCGTTCCGTTAACCAGCTGACGAACGTCAACCCTCAGAAGTCGAAACTTGTGCGAGCAATGGATCAACGAGGCCTTACCTTTTAACGTGCGATTACCCAGCACGGTGGCCCGGCGAGGATTCGAACCCCGGCCTTCCGCTTGATAGGCAGATATGCTAACCACTACACTACCGAGACCACCAACTATAGATAATAATGGGTGATGACCCCCACAAACATATACAAATATATTGAGAAGTTTGGTACGTTTTAAAGTTTAGTACCTATGCGTCTGTCAACCGAAAAATAGTCTTGTTTTTGGCATATGAAAATTTTAATTAGTCAGAACAAATACTGTTACGTGCATTATCATCTTACATTCAAATACATGACAATGGATCATTTATAATTTTGACAATTTCTTTGAATTGTGGAAGTGAATTCGAAGATAAACGTGTTTCATGACTTCTGAAAAAAGTGTCAAGAAGTTCAAACAGGATGTTAATACAAATGATCGATATGCCTTTGAAGACAAATTAAGGTTCATATCCTCATAATAGCAGTGATGATCAAAAATGATATTAATAAAACTTGCTGAGGAAATTAGCAGGACTGAATCAACTGTCAGACACCAATATTTTCAGCCAACCCTACAATGTAGACTAATTTTTTGGTGTATTTTTCCTCGTAGTCGTGGTCTTCTGCTTTCCAGAAGGTTCACACAAGGTATGCCCTACAGTCAAGTTTTATCTTGGTGTCGACATACCTACTATTCCAACCCAATTTACTTCACCATTTGTGGAAAATTTTTGCCAACTCTATAATATGCCAGTATACTATAATATGCCAGTATTGAACGTAAAGTTTTTGTTTTTTGTACACTGGTACAGTTTCCAATATCAATTCTTATTTCTTTCGATTCGAAGGTTAGTTGAAAAGCCAAAAAACTACGAAGAAAACACTCAACTACCACAAAATAATGATTTTCAACAGATGTATTTCATTTCAGAAAACCTTTGATGACAAAGCTCTCATATATGAACAAAATTTGTCCTGAACAACAAATAACAAAATCATTAACATATTCATTTAATTTGCACCGTACTGTATATCTCTACAAATCATATTCTGCATGACACATTTTTCTGTTGACCTTGGACAATATAAAATAAATGGAAGAAGCTAGCATGTACGATCCTTGACTTCTGAATTTGATAATCAAAGTGTTTTACTATCTCTTACGATAATCAAATTTAATTCGAATATTTTTGACAATATGAAAATTTGACCAATTGTATTAGATATTTTTGCCAAATAAATGATTTCTATTAGTACTATTCCCACACATAAAAATCTGATGTGATCGGTATATTCGTAACTTCCCGTATTAAAATCAAAACATTCACCGTACTATTCATTATATATATATATGAACCATAATGGGAATGTGCCTATGTCGCATTGAAACAGAAAACTCGAACATCAGAGACAAACATAATGAATACCGTTTAGGTATCACACATACCCTTGAACTGCTTAGTGACTATCATGGTGTGACCTTAGGAATTCGATGAGGCAAGTTCTTGTACATCTTATGAATTTTAATATTATATCACCCATGATCGCTCACCAGAAAATTCAAAACAAGTTTTTGTATCAAGTTTCAACCTGGAGATTTTTTCGTTTTGGTAGCCACATTGAAAATAACGAATTGCTCTTTGAAATAATATAAGTACGAATGTGGTAATTTTCTATTATTCATACGCAACGATTATATCAGAATAGCCAATAGGATTCAAATTTGATACACATCAAAATTTTTTTCATTAAAAGGTATTATAATATCAAAACTGAAATGTATCCTATCAAAGACTACTCCTTAACAAAAAATGTACTTCAAACATTAACTTCTCGAGATCCACAAAAGTTCTACATAGATGCGAAAACGAAAAAAAATGTACTGGAATATATCAACACAAGGCGTTTGAAAAAATAACACATGAAAGGTGTTTTCACAGACCTTGAGCACAAACCAAAAATTTCAATTCAAATTGACCATACCGGGTGAAAATTTTTTCTGAACCACATTTATTTTCACTGGGTTGGCTATCTGTGAGTAAGACATTGGTCTGAACTTTCACGTCAAGTATTGTGCTTATTATAGTAATCCTATTGAAGTCAACTTGACAAAATCACCTTGAAGAATCATCAAATGCGAAAGTCCACCAAGAAAAACCTAATAGTTGGCTACTCTGTGATTTTGTCCATAAGTGTGTCAGTTTTCACGTCAAATGTCATGTGTTGTTTTACAGATCCCTTTTTTATATCGCATACTCATAATTGTCAGTTCTGTGTTCGTAAGACACTTCACATGCGAACCAACCCGAATGGCAAATATACAGAGAATAAAGAAGAAATCGTTATAAATTTCTTCCAAGTAATAATAATAATAATAATAATGTTTATTTCAGAATCAAGAAAATACAGAATATAATGAAATAAACATGAAAAAATCACAGAAGCTTGAAAGCTTCTACGTGATTACTTGTACTTGTAAGTGAATATTGCCACATCAATAATACATGAGTCCCAACAAAAAATGACTGTCCAGTCTAATGTATCAACTACTATTGAACTCTCTTTTTCAATATCCAACCAAAAGTCCTCCAAGGGCACTTAGCAAACTTCGACATATTTTTTCATATTCACATGTGAGACGTTTGCTGTTTGTATGAAACCTAGGCACATCAAATATACAGTGCGGACTGAAAAGTTCCCCTCTTAACTTTTGCACGGGATTATGATATTTTTTGTTGGAGGTACTCAATTTTCAATAGAAAAATCAATGGTGTGACGTAACTCGCCCCGGGAGAAGGCGCTATCAACGTTTCTCCTCCTTTTTCTTTTTTTCTTCTTCATCATCCTCTTCTTCTTGTTCTTCTTGTGATCACTTGAAATGAGAAAAGACGTTGATAGCACCCTCTTAGTAGTCACTTATGCCACATTCTCGGTTTTCCCATTAGAAAGTATTAGAGATTTTGCCCCACCGTTCAATCTAGTCCCTTTCAAAAGTTTAGGGGGTCGGCTTTTTGCGTCCGCACTGTATACAAAAAAATAATGGTTGATTTATATTCAGATCATGAGTATCGATTTGAATTGAATAGAATTTCCAGAAAATCATAAACTTTCGATCAATTCTTTTCAGTAAAACCTAGTGAATCACCCTGTACTCGAAACTCAAGTTACTATTAATAGCGATATTACAATCATATATTTTCCGTGGACCCGTCTCACTAACGCTTATGAAAATTTAATCCATGAACCTAGATAACAATCCAAGCTAAAAATATTATCTTGCCGTATCTCATGAGACATTTTTCTACTTCCAGACCGCTATTTTTACAACAAGAAATCACACATGCTACTAACCTTTGCATTTCACTCCAACATGGCCCTGACCCCAAATGTAGTCTTTGCCTGGAAACATATAATAGAGTCAGTTTCACAATGGTTTTTCGGAAAATGACGGGGAAAATTGAAACATACAGGGTGCTTCATGACTTAACGATAAAAAATTCGGTTGTCATTTTTCATTATTTGCCGTTTGGACAGTCGATTAGCATAACACGAAATGGAAGTTGTCTTCGATGATCGATATATTTGAAATTTTACTTCGCAGTGAATTTTCGCTTGAAAAATGAGTATAAACGAGCTTCACTAGTTGTCGCCTGTTACTCTAGAACTGTCAAATTTGTCAAATGAATTTTCATAGGTCCAAATGAATTTTCAAAAAATTATAAAAATGCCACTCTAATTTCTAGTTTACACTTTTCCACCAAAATACAACTCTCTACAGTCACAGTTCCAATTTTACTTTTCTTTTTTCGGTTCCCTCCTTTCTGAGAAAATATTGACAGAATTATTTGGTTTTATACACTTGTTGGTGTCATTTTCTTTCCCCCCCCCCTCTCTCTAAGTTAAATCGCCACTGATTGAAACACCGTGATTTTGATGAAGTTATATACAATATACTTTGTTTCATTCATCTTCCTTGGTGCAAATTTTTTCTCCTTTTCCATTTTCACATGAAACTGAAACGGAATCAATTACATACCTCTAAATTGTATTTCACTTTTGATTATTCAAATCAAAGTCACTTTCATATCAAATTAGAAATACTAGAAAAACTTTGCACCAAGAAAAACAAATTTCTTGAGGCGCTTTTTTGTGTCAACCCTGAATGAAAAGATTTCTTGGACAAGCTTTTCAACATAGGTCAATCTATCATGGAATCTGAATCATGTTTTGAACAATGAAAGGCTGGGGTTCCGGATAAATATAAAAACGGAAAAATTCGAAGTACCTATGAAAATATCGCAAGGTTTTCGGGCTTGAGGGCCGTGTATTGGAATTTTTAATTCCGGAGCTTTCGGCTACATCTGCGGCAGCCATCTTCAGCGGCGTAGTCGTAGGTCAACTCTCCTGTGCGAGTCTACTATGACTGGTGTTACATCTGGAGGTGGCGACTTGTTCTTATGAGGTTGGATCGTGTTCTGTCGGACGTCGGATTCTCTGGATATGTCGGACCGTGGCGTTAATTTATTCAGAACCGGATGCCAAATTTTGTTTAGACTTAATCCTTCTTCCTTCCTATTGAAATTATCTTTGTGTTTATATATTTCAATTGCTTCCCGGTATAAGCGAGTGGAGTAATGTTTGGTCGTTGAGAGAATTGAAGTCTTATCGAACTGGATGTTGTGGTTTTCTATAAGGGCATGTTCCGCTACAGCTGATTTTTCAGTTTGCCCTAATCGACAATTTCGTCTATGTTCACTGATTCGTGTCTTGAAGCTGCGTTTGGTGGTTCCTACATATACTTTTCCACACGAGCACGGAATCCTGTACACCCCAGCATTAGATAGTGGGTCTCTAGGATCTTTAGCAGATCTCAGGTGTTCCTGTATTTTCCTCGTGGGTTTGTATATTGTTTTGATATTGTGTTTCTTCAATATTTTGCCAATGCGATCCGTGGTACCCCTCAGGTAAGGCAGGAAAGCGGTTCCCGTTGGAATCACGTCTTTTGATTTTCCGGTTGTTTTAGGTTGTATTGCCCGTTCTATATCTCTGTCCTGGTATCCATTAGCTCGTAGAGCGTTTCTGAGGTGATTAAGTTCATCATTCAGAAATTCCGGTTCGCAGATTCGTTTCGCTCTATCAACCAGCGTTTTTATGATGCCCTGTTTTTGTTGCGGGTGGTGATTGGAGTCTTTGTGCAGATATCTGTCGGTATGTGTCGCTTTGCGATAAACTTTGTGGCCAAGTTTACCATCATTCCGCCTCGTAACCAATACATCCAAGAAAGCGAGTTGCTCGTTTTGTTCAATTTCCATGGTGAATTGAATTCTTGGGTTGACATTGTTTAGATGACTCAGGAATGATCTCAGCTCTTCTTCGCCGTGATTCCAGATCACGAATGTGTCATCCACATACCTTAACCAGCATTTGGGTTGTTTCGCAGCGGTCCTAAGTGCTATTTCTTCGAATTTCTCCATGAAGAAATTTGCTATAACGGGACTAAGTGGACTCCCCATTGCGACTCCATCCTTTTGTTCATAAAGTGTACCATTGAATTGGAAATACGTAGTTGTCAATGTTAGGTGTAGCAGTGCCATTATATCTTCTGGAAATGCGTCCCTCAGGTATGTGAGAGCCTGTTCCAGAGGCACGTTTGTGAATAACGACACTACATCGAAACTGACCAGATGTAGTGTCGTTATTCACAAACGTGCCTCTGGAACAGGCTCTCACATACCTGAGGGACGCATTTCCAGAAGATATAATGGCACTGCTACACCTAACATTGACAACTACGTATTTCCAATTCAATGGTACACTTTATGAACAAAAGGATGGAGTCGCAATGGGGAGTCCACTTAGTCCCGTTATAGCAAATTTCTTCATGGAGAAATTCGAAGAAATAGCACTTAGGACCGCTGCGAAACAACCCAAATGCTGGTTAAGGTATGTGGATGACACATTCGTGATCTGGAATCACGGCGAAGAAGAGCTGAGATCATTCCTGAGTCATCTAAACAATGTCAACCCAAGAATTCAATTCACCATGGAAATTGAACAAAACGAGCAACTCGCTTTCTTGGATGTATTGGTTACGAGGCGGAATGATGGTAAACTTGGCCACAAAGTTTATCGCAAAGCGACACATACCGACAGATATCTGCACAAAGACTCCAATCACCACCCGCAACAAAAACAGGGCATCATAAAAACGCTGGTTGATAGAGCGAAACGAATCTGCGAACCGGAATTTCTGAATGATGAACTTAATCACCTCAGAAACGCTCTACGAGCTAATGGATACCAGGACAGAGATATAGAACGGGCAATACAACCTAAAACAACCGGAAAATCAAAAGACGTGATTCCAACGGGAACCGCTTTCCTGCCTTACCTGAGGGGTACCACGGATCGCATTGGCAAAATATTGAAGAAACACAATATCAAAACAATATACAAACCCA
This sequence comes from Zygogramma bicolorata, assembly GCA_032362365.1. NCBI lineage: Eukaryota > Metazoa > Arthropoda > Insecta > Coleoptera > Chrysomelidae > Zygogramma > Zygogramma bicolorata. The sequence continues at coordinate 72,637 of JAVJAQ010002172.1, read as the reverse complement.
CGAGGAAAATACAGGAACACCTGAGATCTGCTAAAGATCCTAGAGACCCACTATCTAATGCTGGGGTGTACAGGATTCCGTGCTCGTGTGGAAAAGTATATGTAGGAACCACCAAACGCAGCTTCAAGACACGAATCAGTGAACATAGACGAAATTGTCGATTAGGGCAAACTGAAAAATCAGCTGTAGCGGAACATGCCCTTATAGAAAACCACAACATCCAGTTCGATAAGACTTCAATTCTCTCAACGACCAAACATTACTCCACTCGCTTATACCGGGAAGCAATTGAAATATATAAACACAAAGATAATTTCAATAGGAAGGAAGAAGGATTAAGTCTAAACAAAATTTGGCATCCGGTTCTGAATAAATTAACGCCACGGTCCGACATATCCAGAGAATCCGACGTCCGACAGAACACGATCCAACCTCATAAGAACAAGTCGCCACCTCCAGATGTAACACCAGTCATAGTAGACTCGCACAGGAGAGTTGACCTACGACTACGCCGCTGAAGATGGCTGCCGCAGATGTAGCCGAAAGCTCCGGAATTAAAAATTCCAATACACGGCCCTCAAGCCCGAAAACCTTGCGATATTACAACACCGGCCGTGAAAGCCTACATTCTTTCATACCTATGAAAAGTTTAAATTTTGTAGACAATTATGAAATTCGAAACTGATCAACTTTTGAGTAACAAGTAAACATCAGCAATTTAATCAATCGAATGAGTTCGGTCTGAAAATACCGAAACCTTTTACTAATCCAAATATTGTTTTTGGATGATTTGATTTTACTGATCGCCAATAGGTAAACGTGTGTGGATTGATCTGTAAGAATGAAACTAAGCAAACCTGAATCGTGAATATATTCAAAAAATGAAAAAAGTACCGACAGTGAGTGAGAAAATAAATCAATAAAAAACAAAAAAAATTACAGTCCAATCATGTTCAACGAATACCAAATGAAGCTGAGAAATAACAAAGTAAACAAAAAAAATGAAATCAAAATTCAAAACAGAAATTTAATCACGAAAAAATGAAGATATATGTTCATTCCAATTTTTGATTCTTGTATTGAGTGACACCATATTTTCTGAGAATTTATTATACAAATTCGAGTCGATAACAAAGAAAACTCGAAAGGATGGGCTTTTTTCACTCAGAAATAACCCTCTTTCAATCCAGGATTCTTGTAACAGCCTGTAAGAAGGCAATCGTCTCTCCTGCACTACTCCTGAAATAATTTTCTAAAGGCATAATGCAAAACGTATTACAAAAATATGAAAAATATGGAAAAATCATCTGTCATTAAAATGAACTCAATTGCGAAAGAACGATAAACAGGGTGAGCTGTCTCTCTCATCCGACAACGGATTAAAACATTGGTGATATGTAAATTATTTCAAACTTCACGGCTTCGTGGGATATAACCTTTAATTATATCAGGCGAACGAACTTATCCTTCAAATAGATCTGTATCGAATTCATATTAGCATTCTTTATGTGGATCCCTGACCCATATGTTACCCACTCTAGCCAACACGAAAATATTGTTGTCTAAATGGTGTTTTAAACTCATTTTTATTTTTTCGTTTGTTTTACTAATTAGATGAAAGTAGATTCATTTGCAAGTATAGCGTCAAAGGATCGTATTTTTTTGGTTTTCAAGTTCACATAAGAGGAAAACCGTCCAGAAACATTCTTGTGAACCAAAGAGAGAGGAAAAATTCCAAATATGAATCCATATGTTCTGTCTCTTCGTTCGTGTGATATTATCTGAATATTGCAGATGTTTTCCTTTTCTGCATATTTAAAAGAATAAATGATATAGACGATGGAAGTTCCAGCTGATACCATTCCTAATGAACCTTTCGACGCGAGGTAAAAATACATATCCACACTGAAAATAAAATAGTAATGATTCTTCGTTCTTGAAAGATATGCACAAAAAAAGCATTTAACTGGTATTGCTCATCCATAAAAATAACAGCATTTCTGAAAGCAAATTGAAATATATCAGACATCTACATAAATACTAATTTACGCGTTTAGATGTATGAAAATAGTATAGTTTCATCGCGAAAAGAAGAAGTTCATTGGTGTAATTGGCATTAGGAATGAGTAGAGCCTTTTAGAAACATAGGTAGTACCTGTTTCCCAATTGCAGGAAGTTTCAATCATGGAATTGCCCTCATTACCTTCGCTACCTCTATTTCTATTTCCTTAGCTCACTCGCTTTCTCTATTTCATTCGCTCTCTCTTCATTCTCTTCGGTCGCTTTCTCTATTTCATTCTTCCCCTCGTTCTCTATTTCATTCTACTCCTCTCTCTATCTCTTTTTAATTCTCCACTGTTAACTTCGCTCGCTCGTTCGTTATCTCCCTCTATAAAAATTTTGAGAAAGGTCTCAGAAGAACAAGCATGATTCTGAAGATGAACATGGGAAGTCATGTTTTTCTCTTCATTTCAATTGATACATTGAAAAGTAACAAGTATTCTCGACAACGATTTTAGTTAATAAGCCATTGGAACCTCTTGTTTTTCAAAAAACATACCAGCATCTCATGAACCCACCAACTGCAATAAGTGTCCTGTGAAATAGTTAGCCAACAAAATCAATTTCATTTCCCTGTTGAACCCACTAAAACGGAGGTGAAATAAGCAACTGCATCAGTTCTCCACTCACGAGCTCCAACTTATCATGACATCGGGCCCCTCAAATTGGGGGCGCATAATATGCACTAGAAACAGTCGATACCCTGATAATGTTTATATCAACTGCTGACTGCATGCATTTCAACTTTATTGCTCACTCTCCACGGTTCATTGTAAGAGTAAACAGTTACCTCACCTCGTAGTCCAAATATCAAGCACAAAAAGCCGACTTCCCAATTTTGCACTTCTCACTTCGAATAGGCACTCTGCATCAACAATTCAATTTCTCTTCAAAGAACTACAACGCTAGACTTGCTCAAGTTTCACCGGATATTTATCAGTTTTCCACAAATATCTACGAATAGGCAAATAGTTGCGATAGACAGGCACAACACTTATCAGATGAATTCGTTTGATTAGCCTATCTACATCTATCGCGAGGGGGAAACAACTAGCTAAAATCTGTACAAGATTTAAAATATTTCAAAGACTTAAAGACTCAAACGCATGACCTAAAGACTTAAAGGCATGACATGAAGACTCAAAACGATGACTTGAATGACTTGAAATTTTTAGGTGTACAAGATTGAAAGAAGATGTTCCCCCCTCGATCTATCGTGCATTTCAAAGATAGTCATAATATGGTAAATATCGGGTGTGACGGAGGTTGAGGAGGTCACTCTACATATATACTAATCTACGCGTTTAGAAATATGAAAATAGTATAGTTCCAACGCGAAAACAAGAAGTGCATTGGTGTAATTGGCATAAGGAATGAGTAGAGTCTTTTAGAAACATAGGTAGTACCTGTTTCCCAATTGCAGGCAGTTCCAATCATGGAATTGCCCTCATTACCTTCTCTACCTCTATTTCTATTTCCTCAGCTCACTCGCTTTCTCTGTTTCTTTCGCTCTTTCTTCATTTTCTTCGGTCGCTTTCTCTATTTCATTCTTCCCCTCTTTCACTATTAAATTCTACCCCTCTCTCTATCTCTTTTCCATTCTCCACTATTAACTTCGCTCGCTCGTTCGTTATCTCCTTCTATAAAAATTTTGAGAAAGGTCTCAGAAGAACAAAAAATGATTCTAAAGATGAACATGGAAAGTCATGTTTTTCCCTTCATTTCAATTGATGCATTGAAAAGTAACAAGTATTCTCAACAAAGATTTCAGTTAGTAAGCCATTGGAACCTTTTGTTTTTCGAAAAGCATACCAGCATCTCATGAACCCACCAACTGCAATAAGTGTCCTGTGAAATAAATAGTTGGCCAACACAAACAATTTCATTTTCCTGTAGAACTCACTGAAACGGAGGTGAAATAAGCAACTGCATCAGTTCTCCACTTATGAGTTTCAACTTATCATGACATCGGGCCCCTCAAATTGGGGGCGCATAATATGCACTAGAAACAGTCAATACCCTGATAATGTTTATATCAACTGCTGACTGCATGCATTTCAACTTTATTGCTCACTCTCCACGGTTCATTGGAAAAGTAAACAGTTACCTCACCTCGTAGTCCAAATATCAAGCACAAAAAGCCGACTTCCCAATTTTGCACTTCTCACTTCGAATAGGCACACTGCATCAACAATTCAATTTCTCTTCAAAGAACTACAACGCTAGACTTGCTCAAGTTTCGCCGGATATATATCAGTTTTCCACAAATATCTACGAATAGGCAGATATTTTGGACTGAGGTGGCCTTTACTTGATGGAAATCCATAGTTATTACGCTATAAGGTAGACACGATTAAATTTCCACAAAATTTATTGTCTTCGCGACATGTTTCGGTACACTGTACCTTTATCAAGCGAATGTATTTAAACACTAAATTATTCTTCGCTAAAAGTTCCTTAAATATATCAGGGCCTACTCTAATTATCTATGATTTCTAGAATAATACCACTGACAATGATGATGATTCCTAACTGATGGTGATAACTGATACTGATTCCTAATAATAATTATGATATCGGACCGTAGTTTACTACTTATTGATTGAATAAGTTCAACAAAGGGGAACTATTGAGATCCAATTGATCATTTAGCAAACAATTTGAATTTTTTAATTTATTGATTTCCAAAAATTCTAAATAATTAAGTCTAATGCCCTTATTTTCAACATGCAAAATTTCGAAATTCTACATCGGGCCCCTCAAATTGGGGGCGCATAATATGCACTAGAAACAGTCAATACCCTGATAATGTTTATATCAACTGCTGACTGCATGCATTTCAACTTTATTGCTCACTCTCCACGGTTCATTGGAAAAGTAAACAGTTACCTCACCTCGTAGTCCAAATATCAAGCACAAAAAGCCGACTTCCCAATTTTGCACTTCTCACTTCGAATAGGCACACTGCATCAACAATTCAATTTCTCTTCAAAGAACTACAACGCTAGACTTGCTCAAGTTTCGCCGGATATATATCAGTTTTCCACAAATATCTACGAATAGGCAGATATTTTGGACTGAGGTGGCCTTTACTTGATGGAAATCCATAGTTATTACGCTATAAGGTAGACACGATTAAATTTCCACAAAATTTATTGTCTTCGCGACATGTTTCGGTACACTGTACCTTTATCAAGCGAATGTATTTAAACACTAAATTATTCTTCGCTAAAAGTTCCTTAAATATATCAGGGCCTACTCTAATTATCTATGATTTCTAGAATAATACCACTGACAATGATGATGATTCCTAACTGATGGTGATAACTGATACTATTCCTAATAATAATTATGATATCGGACCGTAGTTTACTACTTATTGATTGAATAAGTTCAACAAAGGAGAACTATTGAGATCCAATTGATCATTTAGCAAACAATTTGAATTTTTTAATTTATTGATTTCCAAAAATTCTAAATAATTAAGTCTAATGCCCTTATTTTCAACATGCAAAATTTCGAAATTCTACATCGGGCCCCTCAAATTGGGGGCGCATAATATGCACTAGAAACAGTCAATACCCTGATAATGTTTATATCAACTGCTGACTGCATGCATTTCAACTTTATTGCTCACTCTCCACGGTTCATTGGAAAAGTAAACAGTTACCTCACCTCGTAGTCCAAATATCAAGCACAAAAAGCCGACTTCCCAATTTTGCACTTCTCACTTCGAATAGGCACACTGCATCAACAATTCAATTTCTCTTCAAAGAACTACAACGCTAGACTTGCTCAAGTTTCACCGGATATTTATCAGTTTTCCACAAATATCTACGAATAGGCAGATAGTTGCGATAGACAGACACAACACTTATCAGATGAATTCGTTTGATTAGCCTATCTACATCTATCGTGCATTTCAAAGATAGCCATAATTAGTAAATACGTGACGGAGGTTAAGGAGGTCACTCTAGACGCATCCCACCAATCAACGATTGGTTTAGTGACTATTTGAACAACGAATTGCATTTATTAAACTATTCATCTGGTTATTGATAGATGAACTGAACGATGAGATTGGTACTTTTGGTGTAAAAGTTGACACTTTTTATAGAGATCAATTACCCTAACACCAAACTCACATTATTTGCACTAAACTTCAGGAGAAGTTTCCAGTATCACTTTTCTTCTCCTGGTAATGCTAACCTTTTTAGAGAAACCCGTTTCGAGGGCAAATGATATTAGTTTGGTGTTGGGGTAATTAATCTCTACAAAAAGTTTCAAAATCTGAAAAAATTGCCAGGACGTACTAATAGGAATCAATTCACAATAATTCCGAAAGTTTTCGAACTCTACCGGTATGTTAGTGCGTGAATGAAAACAAACTATGAAATTTTGCATAAGTCTGCGATGAACGGAACATTGTTTGAATGGCAAAAACGTTTAAATGCTTTTTTTTCGCACAGAAAATTGCAAAAATTCTGCAAACTAGGAATACCGCTAGTGATATTGTTTTACAGCATGCATTAAGTTTGCAACCTTGTTACAGTTACGGTACCTTATGTTTGTCTCATTTGTTGTAGTTTTCCATTGCAATTTGTAAAAAAAAATTATAAAAATTCTGCAAAATTCATAAGTGAATGAAAAACAATGTTCAACATAGTTACTTACATTTGCAACCATTTCTGAAAAACGGAATAAAAATGCACTTATTCGCAAAACATTTGTTGCACTTATAAGCCAGTGGATAATATAGACAATCAGTTCACAGAAATTCCAAAAGTTTTCAAACTTTACCGGGTATGTTAGTGCGTGAATGAAAACAAACTATAAAATTTTGCATAAGCCTGCGATGAACGGAACATTGTTTGAATGGCAAAAACGTTTCAATGCTTTATTTTCGCACAGAAAATTGCAAAAGTTCTGCAAACTAGGAATACCGCTAGTGATATTGTTTTACAACATGCATTAAGTTTGCAACCTTGTTACAGTTACGGAACCTTATGTTTGTCTCATTTGTTGTAGTTTTCCATTGCAATTTGTTTGAAGAAATTACAAAAGTTCTGCAAAATTCATAAGTGAATGAAAAAAAAATGTTCAACATAGTTACTTACATTTGCAACCATTTCTGAAAAACGGAATAAAAATGCACTTATTCGCAAAACATTTGTTGCACTTATAAGCCAGTGGATAATATAGACAATCAGTTCACAGAAATTCCAAAAGTTTTCAAACTTTACCGGTATGTTAGTGCGTGAATGAAAACAAACTATAAAATTTTGCATAAGCCTGCGATGAACGGAACATTGTTTGAATGGCAAAAACGTTTCAATGCTTTATTTTCGCACAGAAAATTGCAAAAGTTCTGCAAACTAGGAATACCGCTAGTAATATTGTTTTACAGCATGCATTAAGTTTGCAACCTTGTTACATTTACGGAACCTTATGTTTGTCTCATTTGTTGTAGTTTTCCATTGCAATTTGTTTGAAGAAATTACAAAAGTTCTGCAAAATTCATAAGTGAATGAAAAAAAAATGTTCAACATAGTTACTTACATTTGCAACCATTTCTGAAAAACGGAATAAAAATGCACTCATTCGCAAAACATTTGTTGCACTTATAAGCCAATAGATATAGACAATCAGTTCACAGAAATTCCAAAAGTTTTCAAACTTTACCGGAATGTTAGTGCGTGAATGAAAACAAACTATAAAATTTTGCATAAGCCTGCGATGAACGGAACATTGTTTGAATGGCAAAAACGTTTAAATGCTTTTTTTCGCACAGAAAATTGCAAAAGTTCTGCAAACTAGGAATACCGCTAGTGATATTGTTTTACAACATGCATTAAGTTTGCAACCTTGTTACAGTTACGGTACCTTATGTTTGTCTCATTTGTTGTAGTTTTCCATTGCAATTTGTGAAAAAAAATTATAAAAATTCTGCAAAATTCATAAGTGAATGAAAAACAATGTTCAACATAGTTACTTACATTTGCAACCATTTCTGAAAAACGGAATAAAAATGCACTTATTCGCAAAACATTTGTTGCACTTATAAGCCAGTGGATATAGACAATCAGTTCACAGAAATTCCAAAAGTTTTCAAACTTTACCGGTATGTTAGTGCGTGAATGAAAACAAACTATAAAATTTTGCATAAGCCTGCGATGAACGGAACATTGTTTGAATGGCAAAAACGTTTCAATGCTTTATTTTCGCACAGAAAATTGCAAAAGTTCTGCAAACTAGGAATACCGCTAGTAATATTGTTTTACAGCATGCATTAAGTTTGCAACCTTGTTACATTTACGGAACCTTATGTTTGTCTCATTTGTTGTAGTTTTCCATTGCAATTTGTTTGAAGAAATTACAAAAGTTCTGCAAAATTCATAAGTGAATGAAAAAAAAATGTTCAACATAGTTACTTACATTTGCAACCATTTCTGAAAAACGGAATAAAAATGCACTCATTCGCAAAACGTTTGTTGCACTTATAAGCCAGTAGATATAGACAATCAGTTCACAGAAATTCCAAAAGTTTTCAAACTTTACCGGTATGTTAGTGCGTGAATGAAAACAAACTATAAAATTTTGCATAAGCCTGCGATGAACGGAACATTGTTTGAATGGCAAAAACGTTTAAATGCTTTTTTTCGCACAGAAAATTGCAAAAGTTCTGCAAACTAGGAATACCGCTAGTGATATTGTTTTACAACATGCATTAAGTTTGCAACCTTGTTACAGTTACGGAACCTTATGTTTGTCTCATTTGTTGTAGTTTTCCATTGCAATTTGTTAAAAAAAATTACAAAAGTTCTGCAAACTTCATAAGCGAATGAAAAAAATGTTCAACATAGTTACTTACATTTGCAACCATTTCTGAAAAACGAAATATCTATTTACTAAACTTGTTCCTCCAACGCCGCCATGTCTAGTACACACAAGTATTGAGACAATTACAAAAGTTTTTATACGTGGTTGCAAATGAAGGTAAAATCGGTTTCAGTGGATATGAAACTTTGCAACCTCGAACTTAAAACGGAACCTTGATCATTCAAGAAATACTGATCACATTTTTACAACCCCAGGAAAGGACTTACATCACAGTTCTCCAGCTGAATACTTGATTATCATTCGGGTTATGCCTATTACATATTGTACTGATTTATTGGATCTGAATTCCTCTGTTATTAGGTACATTTTGATGAAAAATTATATTTTCTGTTTGGCGTAAGAGGTTGCGAATCAGAGCACTTCTCTCTTACTTTAGTTATTTTTTCCAGAACGTTTCCCTTATTTGAATGCTGGCAAATATAGATTAGATTGATTTCTCAGATCACAATGTGCTTCTTGATAATAATAATAATTCAATATTGATATGGTTATTATCTCTGGCTCAGGGCATGAAACAGCTGACTGTGAGTTAATTATTAAAGTTGAAAGGTAGCAGAAGTTCTCAAGTAGATCAGTTTTTTTTAAGGTAGTTGGGAAAAATTCATTGAGATCATAGAAAACATGGCGGCGTAAGAGTTTTTTTAGGTTATATTGAAATTTTCTCACACCTTTGGGAGGAGGTTAACAGAAAGAGGTCCATTACGTGTTCTATTGTACCTTTAGGCAGGTAAAATAAAAGATTGATTTCTTGTCAAATATGCGTGTCTATCTGATGACTTAGTGAGATTTTTATGTATTAGTATGGAAATCGTATAAATGTATAGGTTGATCAATGTGAAAATTCCTGAATTTTTGAAATATGCCAAACGATTATTAACTACTAGTTTTTAACACTTCACTAGTTTGCAGAACTTTTGCTTTTTCTGGAAGAGTACAAATACAAAATTATCTTCCTTTTGTTTTTACCTCATTTCCGTGTTACGGATGTGGTTGTAATTCAACGAAAACGTTCGACAGGAGGACTTCTCCACTTACAACTTCTATCTAAAACTTTTGTAAAAATTTCGATAACTGTTTTAATCAAAACGAACAATTTATTGCGCAAATGTATTTTCCGTTTGACGCAAGACGTTGCAAATTGAAGTACTCCTCAAGAACATTATTTAGGTTATTTATGCAAGATTGCAGAATTTTTGGATTTTTTCTGGACAAATCAGGATTATAACCAATGTTTTTTTGATGAAACGAAACGTTCCGTTTCGTTTAAATGGTTGCGAATTTACCAGAAGATGTAAACTGCTATTTCGCAATACTTCGAAAGTTTGCAGACCTTTTGCAAATATCTCCTCACAAATGATGCAAATATTCACAAAATCCTGTTTTTCAACATGTTCCGTTCAGAGAAAAAGGTTGCAAAATCAGACTCAATATCATTCGAACGTACTTTTCATTCTACTGAAGTTTCAAAACTTTTGCAATTATTGTTAAATTTTGGAAAAATCATGTCTATATCTACTGGCCTATAAAACGAATATCAACTTTGTCATATGCCTAGATGTAACCACAAAGTTAATAGAATTTTCTCAAGTACTTTCTGGTTTCAATTATTAAATTATTAAATTATTAATTAAATAATCTGAAATTTGAAATTGTCATCCGTTTATAATTCTTGGGGCTTTGCAGTTCCCCTCGAAGTTATTCCATTTCAAAACGATATAATACAATGTTTTGAACATTTCAAATGAAAAGCACGCGGGAAAAACGATGAAAGTCCAAAAACCATGAATATTCGGGAAAACGTTTTCGATTAAAAATCTGTCAAGTCGGTTATTTATGTATTTTTAACGAGTAAGAGAAAGAGTCCCTTCTGATATGTTATCTTATTTAGGTAAACACGTGTTTCAGCTATTAGGCCGGCCTATCAGATGATATCCCTCGAAATGTAATATTTTCGAATTCACGTTTTCTATGTGACTGTTATCGATATCGCCTTCCTTTAGGTGAAAAATGGACTTCCATCATCATCATCATTATCATCATCATCTACTGAGGTCATTAGCCATTCCAAAGCTCGAAACTTTTCCTAATGATCAAACTTTGTAATAGGAGATCCCAAGCGGGGATTTCGGGATTTACTAAAGCGCGGCAGATTAATATACAGGGGGATATCTTGTACCCGGTTAAGTACTTCCGCCATATATGAGCCCTATATATATGGCCGCCCTTCAAGGATAAAGGATCAGATTGAATTGATCATCTGCAATTCTCGAGCGCGTCATATTAAGGTAGGGTGAGTTAGTTACATCCTGAAACGTGTATATTCCACTAATCCGACAATTCGAGAGTGACATGAAGAAGGAGGAGGGCTACAAAGTTGTGAAAAAAGTCATCTCGACATTCTCGAGCGTGGCTAATTTCATTTTTATTCTGAAGGGAATGATTCAAGAATTGCAAAAAATATATAATCTGACGATTTCCACAAGCCGAAATAATAAAAATTCATAGATAAAGTTTAATGCATGCAGTTACGTGATGCCTGTATTCCACGTTTCTATTTCTCTCTCACTCTTTCTCTATCTATTGCTCTCTCACTCCGTCCCCACTCTGGTTTCTGTTGCCATGATGCCATAACGGTTGATCACACAGACTCGTTGGTGGCATGATATTGTTTACAACGAATATCCAACGTTTTAAATTTTTAAAAATTCAATTGCATATAATTATTTCCTTATTAATACAAGTATTCTACTAAAAAAAGCATACACTTTTTTTATTTGCATGCTTTTTCCTGAGATTTTCGATTAAGTTCAATGATTTAAAAAAAAAAAAAAAATTAAAATTAGCAGAATAGGCAAATCCCGCCAGATGATCGTCAGATTATGAGACTGCAACGTCTAGGGCGTAAAGATGAACCACATATATCGTAATCTGACGCGCTTGTGTATTTCAAAATGACGAGTTTTTTTCACATTCTAATAACGGCCGCGAGTCTGCGTCACATCCAAACCGACAGATTATTATATAAGAGGTTTTATTTAGGTTCACTTAACATGCCCTCAGAAAATCTGACGCGCTCGAAAAAAAATTTTTTTTTTCATTTTCAACCCTCACGTACGACCACATTTTTACATTTTTGAAAGTCTATAGCCGCTCCCTCCACCGATGAAAAGGTATACATTATATAACATTTTTTCTTTTTATCATCTAAGCCTCTCCTACTATTGAGAAAGTTCAGGATTGTAACCATATATTTGGTACTGAGACAATATCTGATACTATTGGATGAATTTTGCTGCCTGGCAGCTTCATCTTGGTGGCATTCTAGGATGATGTGCTTCACTGATATTGAAGTTTGGCAAACTTCACAATCCGGTTGTCTTTGTCTTCTTTACATATGTTAAGTCAGTATGATCTTGTAATTATGACTTGTTCTCTTCTTGTCAGTTCTGATGGAAGTCTTATGGCTGCAACATTTGGTTTCACCTCTATCAAATTTGGTTTATTGTTTGTTCATTCTTGTTGCCACGTATCGAATAATAATCTCTTTGGTATCATTTGGACTCACAGGTATATTCACATCGGTATCAGTTCCAGTTGCAGCTCTTGCTGCAGAGTCGTCAATTCCTATATGACTAGGAACCCAAACAGAAAAGACGGTTTTTCTTTCAGACTGAAGGTGGATCATTAGTGTTATGGTTCTTTGAATAAGCGGGTGTTTACAAAAAGGTTTCCTATTGCTTGAATGGAACTTAGCGAGTCTGTGCAAAGGACGAATGAAATGAAATTACATGAGTCCGTGTAGAGTATTGCTTGCCAGATTGCGTATAATTCTGCTGTAAATACACTCGCCTCAATCGGTAAGGTCCAAGAGTGGAATAAACTATTATGATTCCAAACAAATTATCAAAAGAAAACTGTAAAATATAGTAGAGGACGAAACTTAAATAAATATAAATGATACTAAAACATAGAAAGTTTTATTGCTCAATTTTAATGAATGATTCTTCTACCTCGAGTAGATAGAGTTGAAAGAAGTTCAGGTAACATATTTTGATGGTCTATTTTAGCAATTGACTCCTGGATGCAACTGGATATGGGGTTGAGGCAATCATAATCTACATAAAGTTCAAGTGATGCTTTTATTCATACCGATTTATATTCATGAAAGATGAATCCTCGAGCGCTCGTATAACAAGTTAAGTTGGGAAATGCATGAGTTGGATTATATCTCATATCGCTTCGCAACAAAAATCAGAAACTTGTTTAGAACAATGCGTTTCAGGATGTTGACAAATTTTCGAATTGCTAGTCTTGAATTGTTTTCGATTTGAGACCCCGGGATAATTAATCTATAGAATGAGTTTCAACATACACACCAACATTTCCAATCTCCCAGGAATAAATCCACCTTTTGAAGTATATGATACCCTTAGCGCCAGTTCGGTTTGTTATCAAGCAACAAACGATTCGATTGGCTTATGCTTAGCAACTGAACTGAGTTCAAAGAATAGTCCTTTCAGCCCTCACACCAAAGGGCCAAAGGTAAACAATCCTCCACCGAATCTTAGGAGTGGAACCAACAAAAAAGACTAAATGATGGAACTGACGTGAAGTTGGGATTCTGATATAGATATATTTTTTGTCAATATCACCTAGTTTTCTGCCCCTAGGAAAAAACTGATGCAGATTTCGAAAAAATTGTGGAGATGTGATACTCTCATGGTTTGGAGCATAACATTCACTGAAAGTAATTTGATGAGGACATCTAAGAATGGAAGGGAGTTCATCACGAAAACCAATGACTCCTTCACCCACACGGTCTACAGGAAACCAACACACACAAACCGATACCTTAACGCAAACTCCCACCATCATCCAGCACAAACCAATTCCGTTGTAAAATCCCTCATCCACAGATCTATCAACCTCACAGACCTCCATAACAAACCACAGGAACTAGCCCAACTCAATTCAGCCCTTCTTCAAAATGGATTCACAGACCATCAAATCTATCCGCCGCCATCAAACTTCTCCTTCCATTCCCAGAGACCCAACAGACAACAACGTTCCCCACAAAGCTTTCCTTCCCTACATTAAAGATGTCACTGACAAAATCAGCCGAATTCCTAAAAAAACAGGACATAAAAACGATATTTACAGCCAACAATAAAATCACCACATTCCTCCGCTCCCCCAAGGACATAATTGTCAACGAATCACAGGGTATATATGAAATACCATGTTCTGACTGCCATAGAACATATATAGGCCAGACCAACAGACGTGTGACAAGTAGAGTATACGAACATCAACTTGCTGTCCGAAAATCATACCCATCTTCAGCTCTGTCCAAACATCATCAAGAGACAGGACACAATATAGACTTTGAGAACACTAAGACCATCGCCACAGCAAAAACACTACAAGCTCGTATAATAATAAATATATATATATATATATATATATATATATATATATATATATATATATATATATATATATATATATATATGGGTATATGTGTACGTATATATAATTGGGCTTCCGAGGCGCAGTCGACCACGATTGGGAATGTGAATCGGTACACGAATCTACATTTATCTTTCGGAAAAAACGAGAATCGGCATTGTGGAATTGTGCGTTACATAAAGATGATTCTGTCTAAAATTATCGCCATCGATTCCCTAAGAGACCGCACGTGGTACATTGCCAAATACTTCTTCATAGCTCTTCGTGATTTATCATCAACAGATCCGACCTGTCCCTAAAAATGCTTCACAAATATCGAGTTCAACGCCAAAACATACATTACACCTCCTGGATTCCATCCAGAATAAAAACAATTTGTCTCGCCCATGATACCTCGCTCACCATTAACAGCAGTGCCTATCACCTTTTCGTCAGTTTTCACACAGCAGACTCATTTTTATGTCATTAAACCTGAATTTCAATCATATCACAGTTTCGTCACCTATACAAAAAAAAAATCGTCGACTTTTCGGTGGTTTTGGAGAGAAGTCAGCGAGTTCATGAGTGAAGTTTCACCTACAAGATGACTTGCCTTTTTCTGAGTGAACTCCAGTTCACTTAGAAAGAAGACAGTTTCGATGTATGTTCTGCTGCCGAACTCCACACATGCGACATGTTATTCAGGACATGTTGGATTTTAGCTTTACAGACCATCAGGAGGTGACGTAAAGTGAGGAATTGCAAAACCCAGCTCTTGAGCAGCTCTTTTTTCAACAATTAATCTCGCATGTTTTTCCAGGGGAGTCGTTTTTGACATGAAAACATTAGGAAGAGCTGGCACAAAACTTGACAAAAGTATTTGAAATGACAACAAGAATATATAATTATATATATATATTTAATATTAGGCACCAGAAGATTTCGGAAAAAGTCTATGACACAATATATTATCCCGCCGCCACTGAGTCGCGCGCATAATTTGCATAACAACAAGCCAATAGAATTTTCGAGTTTGACATTTCTCGAAGCGACTTCAAAAGTTCCGGAACTCAAATTCTGGAATATGATAAGTTCTGGAAAAATCTTCTCTGTTCCGATGGAGTATATAAGGAAGCATTTCATCGAGAGACGGCAGTTTTTAGTTGCGAGTCTTGAAGGGATGTTTTAAAGTGAATCATTAGTCAGTACCGTTGTTGTTCGGAGTATTATTTGAAAAATTGACTCCGAAATATAGTAACAGTATGTACTATCATTCAAAGATTATTTGCGTAGTGGGGCTGATATGAAACAAATCTGAATTAATATAAACAATACAGATCAGAGATTTGATGACATTTCAAGTATGTTATCGGGGAGTACTGAGTTTGGAATATTTGTAATTGAAAAATTTCAGATCCTTCTTCGAATGTTTCATTAAGGATGTCACTTCTCGTTGAAACACCCTGTATGTAACACATCCGCAACAACAACTTCAACGGTAGTGGACAAATGAATACAAGTTGAGCTATCAACGTACCGGCATTTCTGTATTGTGATATGAACGAACTTTATCACGACACATTATTAGGTTTTCAGTTTACCTACTCATTAAAGTGTATTTATAGATGTTATAATGATATATTTGCTGTCAGGAAATTCTCCAAGCTGTCTGTCGTTGATATTCGAAAACACTTATGAGTTCATTCCTTTTTTCTACAGGGGTATTTTCACCTAGAACCTTTAGTAGGACCACAGGGGATATTTATCACTTGACAGAACAAGTCAAGAAAATCATAACTGAAAGTAGTTTATTTTATACGAATGACGATTTCTATAATATTTCGAAATCAATAGCATTCATTCTGAACTGAATATTCATTGCTATAAAACCTGAATGTAAGCCAAATGAAAATCACACCAGCGTGACGTCAGTAGTATTCTAACCGCAAAGAACAAAGCGCTATGGCAGCGAGCAGGACAGCAACATAAACTATGGATCTGCCGGTAATTCACCTGAAATCTTCTTGATGATAATAATTGAAAAGGAACTGAAAAACAGTTATAGCCACAAATGATTCAATATCTGATATTGATTTTATATTGTGTAAATAATTCATAGGAACAATTGTGAAATTGTTTTTGAAATATTCGCCAAAAACTAGAATTATCATTTTTAATTAATATCATCATTGTGGCTATGGGAAATCTATTTCTAATGATATAAAAAAGTAGGAAAAACTTTCAAATTTGTTATCAACATACATAAATCAATTTTCAATGCAACGTTTCGTTCATTAGATTTCATCGTCAACATAGTATTTTCAAATATGTGATTAAACTGTTTTTCTCTCAGTTTTGTATCCACTGCCATAGGTCTTTGATGGTTTTGACATTAATTTTCTTGTTATTAGGTATATCAATAACATTTTCTCTAATAAATTGTAAATCATGTATAGCTTTGAGTTCTAGACCTGAGAATTCTGGTTCCTACTTTTTTGAGGTAGACCTGACTGGGATTGTATGAACTCACACTTATGATGAGAAAAACGCCAGGAAACACATTTATCGTGATACATATCTGAATTTATTTTTATTTATATTTATATAAAAAAATTAAATTGATGATAAAATTCAGTGAACGAAACGTCGAATTGAAAATTCGTTCATATATGATTAGAACGAATATGAAACAGCATTGAAAGTTCCTCTGATTTTATATATAGTTCGAAATAGAGAAAACAATCACTGATAGTCTCGATTTGAAAAAAAACTTATTCTGGTTCCCCAAAATAGAAAAATCTTGTCCAATTCAACAGACCTTTAGTAGGTCTTACCGTTTCCAAGCTAGCAGTGGAGGAATCAGTCAAGAAACGGCCCGTATAGGTAGAGATAAAAAAAGTTACATACATGGAATTTGTAAAAGCACCTGAAGTATGAAAAACGCCTTTTTTGTCTTTAGGACAGTTTAAACAGCAAATGAAATAAAATAAGGAACAAAATAAAACAAAACAAGAAAATTAAACATATTGATCTTTATGAAAGCGTTCATACAAGAAATAATATAAAATAAGAATAACAACAAAAGATGCCATCTTTCACTATTTTGTTTGGAAACTGATAATGCGCATGATCGAAATATTTTCTGTTTTCAACGTTCTATGTTTCAAATTATTCTAACTTGTAACCTTACAATAACAACCTGAAAATCATTTACTGATTATCTTTGCTACATGTAATAGAATCGAAATTCAAAATATCAACAATTAGGATGTTAGCTACTGTAGCCACTGTTAAAACGAAAATGTAATATTCACAGATCACAAAAGTCATTGTCAAAAAAGCTGCAACTTGATCGGTTCATTTTCATTTCTCATTTTATTTTAGCCATCTGTATGAACACACGTTTCCTGCCCTTATTCCTAATGTATTTTCATTAATTTCTTATTTTATTCTCATCTGATTGTATTTGCTGTTCAAACTCTCCTTTTGTTTCTGTATTTTCCTCCTACGGAGTTTGACAAGGCACGCTTGATGCTTTCCCAATAAATACATACAGCATCACAATATCTAACACGCTAGCCTTTCATTTCCTACACAACTTCTAATCCACTTCAGAGCACCTCGTTTAAATATCCAAGCAGTTAAGCTCGGCTAGCAATTAATCTCGGCTTACTCGATTAAGGGCTTTCTCTGAAACCGGCGTAAATCAACCCGAAATCTAAATTTTTTCAGTTCATGTTCGGCGGCGTCAATTACCGAGATCATTAGCATCAAGAATAAAGTTCTCGTGACTACAAGGGTTACAATGATGCTCAGGTTCGACAAGATGTCTAACATTCCACGACATTTTCGTGGCTATAAGACAAATCCAACGGGACCGGGATTCCAGACAGACAGCGAACGACACGAGAATCTTTTGTTACCGGATTGAGGATCCCCTACGGTACATTGAAACACGGAACATCGAAACACGGAACATCGATTTCCTGAACATCAAATCACGAAACAGCGAAAGGACAAAATGTCGAATTCACAAAAATTTATTACACATACACATTTTTGATCAACGCTTTCAAGCTTCAATCGGGACAGTCCTGCTTTCAGGCAATCTGTCCCGCTGTCCCCAGCGAGGCCGTCACACTCCTGCTTTTGCAAACTTATAAATCGAAATGAATTTTTCCCTCCCGAAATGCGTGGCATGAAATGGCGCCCAGCACGGGAATACCGATTTTGTAATATTTTAAGTTATTTATTGTTACGAATCTCCTGGCCCTGTCGCTCATCAACGCAGAATAATATGAGGGTTTGAAGAGAGAACTTTTCCAGGAACTCTTGATTCGCGCGGAGAATTCGACACACATCATCGAAGATTCTCCATAGGCGTACGCAAGTATAGAATAGAATTTATTCGTTCACTTATTTACAAAGAACTCATACAAGTTATAAGACACGTCAACAACTCATGTAAAGTATATATAAAAAACAATTTTGTAAAATCATACAAGTCACATTCATTACATATAAATGAAAAACGAAACATATATAATTTAAAATGCATATTTGTCAATGCAAATATTCAGTGAACTCTTCAATACTGTAAGGTACTATTTCCAACAAAAGGAGTCTTAGTTTTTCCTTGAATTCCCCCCACCCACACACCCACCACACACAAAACAAACCAAACATCTAAAATCCCCCACACAAAAGGAACAAAAACAAAAAAAAACAAAAACACAAAAACCTCTCACCCCCCCCCCAAACAAGCCACAAATCCCCCAACATCAAAAAAGGAAGAAGAAAAAAAAAAAAAGAAAAAAAAAAAAAACCAACCAGAAAAAAAAACAATAAACATTCCCCTCCCCGACCCACCCCCCGACCCAACAGAACCAGAAAAAAAAAAAAAAGGGAGGGCAAAAACAAGAGAAAGTTTTTTTTTTTGGTAACATTCAACCAAATCTGTTTGTACATTTTCTGAGAATTATTTTTTCGGGAATTGGAGGATAGAATGAAAAAGATGAAATTGGTTGTAAAAAGCAGATAGCTCAAAATTCTGTTAACAATTTTCCAACACATTATTCACATATATTTGTTAAAAAGTCATAAGTCATATGAATCTGTCATTCATGGCATTGATTTTTCAAGGTTTAACTACTATTGATTTTTTAAGATGATTTTTGAGATTTTTATAACGCTTACAACGTAAGAAGGAAGTGGATCGTACCCGACTCTCACTTATTACCCGGGTTCGAACACAAGGCAAAAATATTTTCTTTTTTACAACCCAAGAATTGTAAGAAGACTTTACAGTCTAGTATTTCAGGAAAAAAAATAAAAAAAAATTCTTATTTTCCCAATGGGGGGGGGTCCGGACCGGAAACCCCCCCAGTGATCCGCCAAACAAGGCTAAGCGAAGTGTACCTTTTAGTTTGCATCAGAAGTATCCATTTAAGAACAAAGAAAAGAACCGCAGACGTTACCTGTGAAAGGTGTCGTATGATTTTGTGTTGGACAGGGTGGTGCCAATGCCACTTATCTCCAACAGATGAAAAAATCTGGCTGGATTGCCGAGGACGTTTCTACTGAAAACCGTCGGGTCGAATTATTACAAATCCTAAAATCTTCATTCAACTTTTCTACAAATATTGAGTACAATATGTGTCTGCCTGGAAGTGACGCACCTGTCGAAAAAGTTTTTTCTCAAATGAACAGAATATGGACAAGTGATAAAAAGTGTCGCGGTAATGAAAGCTATTTTGATTACGAACATAAATATAAATGAATCATGTATTGAGTTCCACTCATCTGAAACCAAGACCCGATATTTTGAAACAAACTTGTTCTGCTGACAAATACAAAAATACGACTAAGAAGTCACGCCACTACTGGGGCTTAGTAATTCGTGCCTACTCAACTATTTTGTGTTATTTAGCGCTTTGATTATTTTGTGTTATTCTTCTATATTAAATTACTTGTGAGACACTTAAACTTATTTTTATTATATAATTCCGCAGATGTCCCTCTTTGGCAAAAAAAATGTCACGTTAACTATGATAGAATTTATGAATTAGCGAAACCACGAAGCCTCGATTTCTAAGGAATTTCATCTTTTGCTAAACTTTTGCACAATTATTAAAATAAATTCCATGAAATGAACACGAAATTATTGTTGGCAAGAATAATTTCAATAAATTTTGTGCTTCGAGTAGGCATTGGAAACATAAAAATTTTATGAAACTCCCAACAGATATCATTGATGGTAAATGTCATTGTCCCTATAACAGATCGAAAATTCAAAAATGTAGGTGCATGGATGTTCAGTTTGGTTTCATTCTATTGAATGCGTTTGGCATACAAGTAATATTTCACAAATAGCAATTGTGTCACGAGGATTGCTGCATAAAGGCAATATTACTCATTGAAATATTGGCGGTCTTTTGAACAATAAAAATGGACTGGCCCTGACGACCGAACGTGCTACAGATGCTGTAGTTAGTTGATGGCTGGTAAAAAGGTGACGGTTTGTTTTTGAAAGCTGAATGAGACTTCAGTTATTGGATCGGATTGGCGTTCTGTTGAAGAAAGTGAGTAGATATACCTTTTTCGTACATTCAGGACTGAGATGGTGTGTGGGAGCTATATCGTGATAAGGTTAGCTCGTTTTGTATAACTGCGTTGGTGTCTACACTTCAGCAGGGATCTACACACTTCGTAAGTTCTGATGAGTATTACGACGTTCTGAACAAAAACAAAGAATTTGGAAAGTTTCACGAGAGGTCGAGAAAGTTATTTCCTACCTCATCTTCTTCTGAGTGAACAATTGGTCACTTCAGAAATGAGCACAATTTCGAAATATTGTGATTTAAATAGGGGTTTCATGAAAAATTTGCAAAATTCTGGTCATATCACTTTCTTCACCTGTAACTTTTTCAATGATGAACAGATTTCGATGGGAAACAGTGATGAACAAAAACCCACTGAATCCAGTGGAATAGTCGGAAGTTTAGGGGGAGTTCTGAAACTGAATTAGGGGGATGATTGAATGGTACGATTTTCGAATGTTATTCCTTATTTAAAAACATCATTCCAACCAGTTGACAAATATATGTTTTATGGGGGTGCTTCCATTCTAAATGAGTCAAATTGTAGATACCGAATTGATTCTTCAAGTTCTCATATTGTGGTGGGTTGACATACTGAAAAAGTTACGAAAAAAATCAATTCGTCCACCAAAAAATAACAACGTAATTGAAAAAACGTTCCTGTCGTGAATTTCACTAGACAGTTCTAAGTGTATTTCACTAAACAATAGTTAAAGTGTAGTGACACACGTTCAGCGGTTTTGTGGACTGTTTAAGGAAAATCACACAAAGTGTTTTTCAATTACGTCATCATAGGTTCTCATCGAGTATTGGCCAAGTTCTACGAAGGAAACACTTGAAAATCATTCCACAATTTTACGGTATTATTATAATCGAAAAAAATATTTTCATGATGACAACAACGATCTGAATCGAAAACCCTAAAAAATTCGAAATCAAACAATTCGATCGCCTTTTCAGAAATCTAAAAATGCGAATGACTTCCAACCTTTCGAATACACTTTAACGTCCATCGTTCAATAAAGTGAAATGACGCTAGTCTATATTTAGAAATACACAGTATGTTTATTAATCGCAAATTCAGTGATTTCGATTCGATGAGTCATAATGAATATTCGATACATTTTCTAGTAATGACAAGAACAATGCTCGTGCTTCAATATACAAAAAGGTTTTGAATATAATCATGGAAGACAGTAGCGGCTGATAAGGAAGCATCAAGTATAGATAATATTCACGGAAGAAAAAGAAAAGGACTATTGGACTGCCTTGTCACCGTTTCAGTTCTCTACAAACGTTGGCTTTATCATCAAAATAAAGTGGAATTCAATGATTCGTCTATAAAAAGCCTAGTAATATTCAAATAGGCAGGAGGTCCTCTTGGATCATGAAGTAATATAGGAATATTACAGCGAAAGCATAGCTCTCCATCCCTTAGGTCCCATGACAAGAGAGATTTGGTTCTCCACAATTTCATGTGAATATTTCAATATTTCATCAAATTGACAACTTGGAGGAAGATGCCAGTATACAGTACGATATTTGGGGCTGTTGTTCGGAATGTTTCAAACCATAGAAACTATTCACCCAATTGGACACTGAACATGGTCGTGAATATTTCCACTTCAGACTAGTTTACTGAACAATTCGAAACAGTATTAGCTGATAACCTGAACATCCAATAAAGTGAAGAAACAAACTTGAGTGTTTTTTTCCAGAAACCACTTTCTATCTAGGATTAGAGAGAATGTTTATATAGCATCGAAACCATAAGCCCAATAAAATACAGTGTGAAACTAAAAACCATTCCGTTGTTAGAGATCTCCAGCACTTGCTATGAGTGAGTCTTTGGTTATCCGGTAGATGGCGTTTTGCCTCTACGGTAAACACCATCTGCAGCAGAATTCAGATATTGTTCTATAAGGCACAGACGACTAGAAATGCAATAGATTCACATTCTTTTTTTCTGAAAAATACAAGGACTCAAAGTAATAATCTATACATCAAGTCGTTAGTGCTCCTTTATTCAGGCCTGTCTACCAAAACAATCTATAAAATCCTACTGCCGTAGTTTTCATATTGCCATTTCTGCTTCATCAGATTCAAACACCTCCAATGAACACCTTGAATAGTTTTGTACGATTAGGCAGGATTGTAGTATCATTTCAATACAAAATTCAGAAAATTATCACCTACTCGGATGATTTAGAATTGTGGAAGACACTAATTTTACAAAATTTTCCGATTTTGGCTCCCCCCTGGAATAATTTGGAGGGGCGCCATTGTAATATAGGATAGGATAATATTCTGTTGAAGTGTCATTTCTGCATTATATTGTTTTGGTGGTCTAATTTTACGAAATAACTTTGTTATTGTCGATTGCGAATTTTCGGCATTCCTGTTAGTCGTTTTTCTATCCAATGAAACCATTGTCGTCAAGATTTTATTTCCTTTTTATGGACTTTGATAATGCCTACCGCAGCTGTAGGCGAAACGTCAGGAGTCAACACATGTGGACCACGGCAAACGAACCCGAAAAACACCCCTAAATCAGTTATCTCCGGCCGTGAAAGTTTACGTTCTTTGATCACTCTTATGATAGCTCAAATGCACAACTGAACATCAAGCATACGATTCCCCGCGAAGTTCACAAAGTTCAAGAATGTCTATAAGATGCTAATCCTCTCCCAGAAGAGCACAATGACACCTTCAACACCGTAGCTGAATAGCTGAAAAGAAATATTCATAAGGCTAACGTGAATTTGTTTATGAATAGCAAAAAACTAGTTGACTTTTGTATTCATTATCTAAATCTGCCGGGTCTGATCTTTCGTAAGATCGAAAGATTTCGCAAACACCTACGCTTTCACCATGTTGCGTGAAAAACAAATGAAGGCATCATGAAAAAGTAATGAACAATATTTTTGTGGCACCTTAGGTAATTCAAATAACCTGCAACCAGAATAGAAAGAGTTCTTCACAAAATACTATTGTTACTTTTGTTACTAATCGAAAAACGAAAAATAATTAATTACTTTTCTGAAAAAAAATGATGACTCCATTGAAAACGACTGATATTTTTTTGTTTTTGATTTCTCAATACCAAATAGATATTGTGGGATTATTTAGATCCTATACGTTTGTCGAAAGCTTCCAGTACAGAAGTTATATAGAGGATGGAAATTCAAAGGCCTATCACACTATGCTTCTATGGTGCAGCCATAGGATCATTCAAAATATCTCGATATTATTATTATTATTTCGATATATTAGTCAATCCATATCACGTGACAGAAAAGTGGCAGTTGTAGGTTCAGAAACTGGCATTTGTCATACGAATATAATTCAGTTGTTAGTCCCTTGGTAGTAAATATTGAATTCGTGACTATTTTCGGAATTTTACTGTGGTTGAGGAGTAATATTTAAATGGAGAATAATTACTTTAAGGCATTAATGTTGAAGAATAGACACGTTGATGACAGGTATACTTGAAAATTAACCTGAATCTTTTGTCAAGATTATGATCATCGTTTAGTACACGTACAGAATGAACATGAGTTAATCAAATAATGTAAATCCATACGCATTGATTATTTCTGGGCTGAATTATACAAGTGACTGTTTCCCTCCTGTATTTGGTTGTAAGGCACAGCTTTTATTCCCAAGTGCAGATTAAGGCTAATAAAAGGTAGAAGCCTCACAGATATTTTGAATCTGTTGAAGTTCTTATTGTTTCAATGAAAATCCGAACTGTTAATCAACAGAAAGTTTCAGTTGATTTTCCTTGTGTTCTATGAAAATACTGGATCGAAATCCAGCTGTGGAACCCTTCACTGTGGAATAGTAATCATACTAGTCGACCAGGCAATAATTATAATTATAATGGAATGAACCTAGATAAGTTGTCTTTTCAATAATAACCTGTGTAACAGAAGAGAGTGAAAATCGACTTCTTCCCTGTAATGACGAAGTCCACAGCAAACTACATTTACCCCACTCTACCTCACCGATGGAGCGACAAATGATCACATACTGCATCTTATGTGGAATCTATTACCCCGATTCCGAATATTCATTCAAAGAACCTCGACATGATCTCTCGATAATGTTAGTGATTTTCTCAATTCATTTACCTACCCCACTCCACCCTCACCGACGGAGCGACAAATGATCATTTACTTCATTTCGCACTCCATTTTTACGGCGGCATATTAGGGTCACTATAAAACAAAAAAATATCTCCATCGGCGGATTATAATCTGTCAAGGCCAGATTAAAATCTGTAAATGACAGATTATGATCTGTCAATGCCAGATTAAAATCTGTCAATGCGAGATTAAGATCTGTCAATGCCAGATTGAGATCTGTCAATGCCAGATTAAAATCTGTCAATGCCAGATTAAAATTTGTCAATAACAGGTGAAAATCTGTCATTTACAGATTTTAATCTGGCATTGACAGATTATAATCTGTCATTTACAGATTTTAATCTGTCAATTACAGATTAAAATCTGTCAATACCAGATTAAAATTTGTCAATAACAGGTTAAAATCTATCAATGACAGATTAAAATCTGTCAATGACAGATTATAATCTGCCGATGGCGTATTGACAGATTAAAATCTGTGAATGGCCTATTGACAGATCAAAATCTGCCATTGACAGAATAAAATCTGTCAATGGAGATATTTTTTATTTTTGAAGTGACCCTAATACGCCGTCGTACATTTTCAATATTCGGTGATTGGAAAATTGAAATCTTCATGGATATATTCATATACCAACTTAATGACACGGTAACAAATAATGGGGTATATTTTTCTCTGTATATTTTGTAGCTAACTTCACACCCGTGAATTCACAGCTATTTCTTCCTTTCCCAGAATGCATATTTACCGACTAACATCAGAAATATCTATGAAAATTTGCATTTTTTCAAATTTTTCTAGCATTTTACCCTTTTTGCGAGTAGTGCAGTTTTTCAGATTGTGGAGATCATTATACTCACTAAATACATAATTCCCGGGTCATTCTAACTTTTCTACGTCACATTACAGACAAATTTGAATCTTCCGAATACGATTGTATGTAGAAAACAATAAAATTTGATTTATATATATTTCTAAATATCAGTTGATAGCACAATCCAGCACTTACACTGTTGTATGCTGAACATATGAAATATTGTTTTCTATACCGCGAACCAGCCTTCACACTAGAGTAAATCTCAAATGCATTCAGAGACTTACTGATTGACTACTCGGTTGCAATCATAGATAACCGACACAAACTAATACACAACAGCAATCGAGCCTTGGATACAAGAAAAAAAAAGTACTGACATTTACCTTACCAATAATAGATATAGCATAATGAATGATATGTTTGTAGAAGGAATTAAATGGAAATTAGCCCTATCTTAACGATTAGTAAACCAAATTTAAAAGCTATAAACATTGTAGTTTATCTTCTACGGGATTATAAATTTCAACAGGGTCATAAGTCTTATCTCTAGCAGAAAAAAAATTATTTATCCACTCACAATGTTTGCAGAGGATTGGTGTTAGAAAAAAGGCATCTTCCAGCTTGTGTTCCGGCTTCGTTTCCATTTCTGTAACAAGTTTATACCATAGTCAAAATAATTCAAACGTAGTAAAACAGCGAATTAGAATTTCAATTTCAATGAAATACTAGATTTGGAATTCAATACCGATGAATGGGAAAACCACGTAACATAATTCAAATTCCCCAAAACTTTCATTTTCCTGATCTCAAATCCCCAGCTGCTTGACCCCTATCTCCCCCAGAACGAATAACAAGGTGAGCCCCTCCGTGTGATGAATCAAGGGGGGGAAATTTCAAGTATTGTACAAAAAAAAAAGCTGATATAATCTTTTGAAGTGAATGTAAGGCACGTGACTACTAAACCAAAACGAGTATATTTCAAACGTTATTTC
This sequence comes from Zygogramma bicolorata, assembly GCA_032362365.1. NCBI lineage: Eukaryota > Metazoa > Arthropoda > Insecta > Coleoptera > Chrysomelidae > Zygogramma > Zygogramma bicolorata. The sequence continues at coordinate 45,671 of JAVJAQ010002172.1, read as the reverse complement.
GCTCGTCACGTCACTAGTATTTTTTAGACTGCAAGAAAAAAAGCATGTGCATATGATAAATGAAAAAAACAACACATATGAAATTGTTAAAAATCAATTATGATACAGACTAACTGTTTGATATTGATTTGATGTTAATATTTTATTACTAAAATCAGCGATACCTATAGAGATGTAACCAAAGTTCCACTCGTCAATGTTTTCTCTTGGGTGGCAAAGGTTAGAACTCCCATTATAATACTATCGAATTCCTATCAGAAAATTTGAATTAGGTAAAACAAAACGATAAAGCTCTAACATATCGAAAATGGTGAGATGAATTTGTGAAAAAAAAAAAGAAATTAATGAAGTTTGGGATGAAAGTAAAGAATTATATATATAAAAGGGAGTTGTTAACGACTAAACTACTAAAAAAATATGTGGAGAATAAAAGCTCCGGATAAAACCAAAAATTATTAAAAATCATATGGATTCCTTGAAAACCACGAAAGCAACAAAAAAACTGTAATAAAAAGCAGGAGTGAAATGGAAATCAGACTTGAAAAAATAATCATTCAATTTCGAAAAAGTCATGACCCCTAATTGAAACTCTGTTTCAGAAACCTCAACGTTTTTCACATGCAATTTTTCATTAACTTCAGTTTTTTGTTAAATTCATGTTCTATTCTTGTTTTTTATCCGTTTATTTTTTTTTTTAGACTTCATCTGTTTTTCATAAAATTCTCTCGGGCTTTATCGGAATTTTTCATTCATACTACTACACTAAGCTATTTCTAGACAGACAATTGAATGCAGGTCATGCACATTTTCAATTAGTTTGAAATTGCTTTCACTGGCCCTATGATCTTCATCCAGAGCATTCTTAGCTACACCAGATTATTTCGATCATACATGTTTGATGTGAATTATGTTCTCTAAAACGAGTTTTGATAGCTCGAAAACTTTGACCAATGTACTACCTATTACAGTACTGACTCCTAATTAATACGGTATCATCATTAATGAATAAGCAAAGAAACGTGAATCTTCACAGAGCATCAAAAATGTTCTGAAATCCAAAAAGAAAAAAAAAATCATATTATTCTATCTGTTTGTTAGGGCAAACTGGTATGATCAACACTTGGTATGGCCATTGATGGATTAGTAATGTCAGTGTCTCATTTTGACAATCCCCACCAAAAATCCAATCTCTTTATTTTCAAAAAGGATTGAAAAAGGATGCAGACTAGCTTCCGAATTTGCCCTAAAAACAGATACTACAAGAACTAAGAGCTTTTTTTCTTTTCCAGGGAAAAGAGACCCCAAAAAAATGGATTTCTCATCAGAATACATTCAAACAAAATTGAAATTGTTTCATACATCCGTTGAATTTTCGAACATCTTTTCATATACGATGATTCCAACAAGTTAAGCTCCGATATAAAAATTTTGGGGTCATGGCTAAGTGTTATTTTTATCTGGAAGATTAATGGCGGTACTCGAATTTATTTTTACGTGCCTGCGATCAGATCGAGGATTTGATACTTGAAAGTTATCATACGATAACTGTTACCCGAACAACATAATATAACATACATAATAGAACGCTTGTTAGAATTTGGCTGACATGTTCCTGGTTGAGTGGTACTGGTTGGAATATTCATTGTCTATGTAATTTATTCTGATGAAACCTGCTCTAAGAACCTTATATGGTCGTAAAGATTAAACTGAAATAAAAAGCAATAAATGTTAACAGGAAAATTTTAATGATCACTTGATCATTCATAAAGTAAAGATAATAATAAGAATAAATATATCAAAAAAACTTATTGATTCGAAAAAAATAAACTGAAAGAAAAAGTAATCAATAAAACAAAATAAGGGAATGATCAATGATTCAATAAAATCGAAACAATTAGGAAAAGAAAGGCAAATTAGCAGATATTGAACGAAAAATAATAAAATCCCCAGTTGAATCAAATGATATAAAAAAAACAATATTCCAACAGAAATAAACAAAAAGTGTTCCTAAGTCGACACCAATTTTCATTATGATTGGACCTAATAATGAGAAATATCATTCATGAACCGAAGATAGTTTCATGTCGACTTGAAAATGTTACGGGTGAAATTTATGAAAAATGATGGGGTGGTAACTAATACCATGCGTCGCTTCTTTTCAATGTACACACGGCCACTCTCTAAAATTAATTTTATTCATTATGAAGTTAAGAATAAAGTAATGAATACAAAACAATTTGATGACGTATTGAAAAAAAATTGTAGTCAATTAGGAGAAAATACGAAATAAAAAAAAATATTGAAAAAACAATGACCACAAATAATAATTAAAAAAAGGTATAATAATTGACGAAATTCTATTTTTGTCACTCTCGCGACACGAGTTACCCCCTCTCCCCCATGGAACAAAGCTCTACGTGCGCCTGTCTGATTCTGTTTCTGCTATTAACATTACCAGTGGACTCTGTTTCATTTCTAATCTGAAGATATTGAAGATATTGAAATTCTACGTGTTTTTATGTAGTTCCAGAAAAATGTTTCGGAAAAGATCTTATTATGGTGAACGTGTTTCATCAGAAATAACCGTAAGCTAAGCCTAACCATCATATTCAAAAAACTTCCCAGTGATTTTTTAACGATATGCCAAAGATAGAAATATAAAATAACACGCAGTATATTGAATCCGATTGTCAAAGCCTACATCCTTTCATACATAAATCCTGTCACAAATATGGTCTATAGTAACAGTAGAAAAATATTTTTTATACTCATTGTGAAAAATGTGAGCCAATATGTGGTAATTTGAAAAAATCAAGAGGTAATAACAAAAAGTAATTATACGAAGGTAGTGTCTGAACACGCTTTTAGCATTTATATTACTATATTACGACAGTGTGTGTCGAATTGAAAGTGTTGTCATTGGATTCTCGATGAGAATTTCTCTAATTCCAACATGGAAATCCAACTTCCTCTGTTTTACGACATAATTGTATGACAAGGGCCGTCCATGATTCTGCTCAGGCAAATCTAACACTCCTATTAGTCGGTGGATTATCAGGATTATAAGGGTAGATAATAACACTTAAAAACGTACAGAGTGTTTTGTGAGTACGTGGCCAAACTTGAAGAGGTGTTTTTTTGAGTAATTCTAAGACGGAAATTTCATATATACATATACAGGTCTGGTGATGCTTTGTTTTCAAGATAAAGGGTGTCAACATTTATAAAAATACTAATACTACTAAATATCTTGACAATGCTCCAGCCGGTTCTGTTGAAATTCCGAAAGACCTCTCAATCAATGTTTGATTGAAAAATCCCAATAAACATCACCCCTTCGTGTTTGGCCACTCACTTACATAACACCCTGTATATGGTGAGCCAAAGCTTCTATGGCAGATCCAATACATTTTGAATATAAACTTCATTATTCAAGACATTTCAGATACATATTACATGTACAGGGTATATAAAATGAATGTGACAAAATTATGTTGCAAAGATTCTGAATTCCACCGATTTCAAGTTATTATTCATTATTATAAAAAATTCACTTTTGAAAAAATTATTAATAATCATTAACTAACTACAACAAGGTCAGAGAAAGCTTGATCTGATATGACGAACAAAAATAGAAGTACTACCAACAAAGAACCAGAAAAAATCATCATTCCAAATCAGTCCCCGGAGCATGTAGATATCACCACGGTCTCAATACTATGCCACAGTCAACAAAATATTGTTAGGAAAATGGTATTACTCGGTTCATGCGTTATTTAATGACGTATAATAAGTTTTCTGAATGCATGAATTGAAAATATTCCATTTATTAAAAACTTGAATATAATGGACGACTGACTGTGGTCACGGAATAAAATAACACACCAGCAACAGATCCATCACACACTATCAGTATTTTGATAACCGAGTTATCATTGCTACAAAAAATTGCACTTTGTCGTTCAACCAACTAATGACAGTGGTCTGGTGATTACATGTTCCATCCGTTCAACTTATGGAGTCTTATTGTGGTCTTATTATATTTTCCCATGAAATATTTCCATGAATTTTTTTGTTTTTATGACGAGTTGAAAATTGGTATACGTCGTCCATAAGCAGATGGCGCAATGACTTTTTGTTGTTTGAATCAACTTTGTTCGAGGGTTGGTAATATGAAGGATATTTGATTTTTAACTATGAAAATTCATCGACTTGATGTTGATGATGGCAATATCTCATACTGAAGAGTGGGGCAAATAGCTTGCAACCGGTCTACAAGTGTGCCCGTCCCAATAATTGAAAATCAATTCCGGCATTTGTATCGACAAAAGCGGATACAGAATTTTCTTCTCTGAAATCTGCACTAGCACCGGTCGGTGGTATTAGCCAGCTGAGTAGTTGTTTGCTGATAGGTGTCAGCGAGCAACCAACTGTCAAGGTTTTTGAGACTAGCCTGAATGAATTGTTCCAAAGATGATTTTCCGCCAGTAATCACGTACGCCCACCGACTATGTAGAATGTTTTCTAAATTCGCGCTTACATTTGTGGAATTGTAGTATAATCAAAATGCAGTCGAGGCTTTATACTCTAGGAGGGGTAGTATACGCCTTTGTTCAATAAATTTTTCAATTAAATCTCCAAATCATAAAAATACGATACATAATTGACAAAATAGTCACTCAATTTTGCATCTTTTTCATATTGCAGTTACATATCGGGAAAATATACCAATTTGCACAAAAAAACAGATATTATAAGAACTTCAAGCTTTTCCCTTCTCATTGCTAGGAAGAGGAAATCCAAAAAATGGATTCCAGAACTCTAAAAGGAATTTATGAATCTTTCCAAATTGAAACTTCATTCTATTCAAATGATTCTTCATCTCAATCTCTCATCTCCTTCATATCTCTCATTTTCCGTTTCTCCCATCGCTCTAACTCATTTGTCTATTTTGTCTCCCTCTGAGTCATCTTTCCCTCACCTGGGATATCCCTACTTCTCTCTCTTTCTCTCCCGACTTCATAATTTTCGCAAGCTAATTTCCGTTATATCTATTTCTCTCGTCTTTCTCTTTATTTCTCTTTCTCTCTTGTCTTTACCTATCTCTCTCTCACTCTGGTCTTTCCCTTGTATCTCTTCTCTCTTTGATCCTTTCTTCTCATCTTATTTCTCTCACGCCTCTCACCCTGTGATTCATATACCTTTTCGCTCTCATCCTCTTTTCTCTACCTTTCTTTCTCTTCATCTATCGTATTGTTCTCTTCCTCTAGCTTCTTTATTCATATCCTCTCTTTTCTCTCGGTTTCCTCTTATCTTTTTCTATCTTTTTTTTCCTTCTTCATTTCTCGTTATTCTATCTCGCCTTTCGTTTTTCTCTGACATTTCCTCATTTTCTTCCACTATCGATATACTCTGTTCAACTGTCTAGCATTATCCTTCTTTCTATATCTCTTCAAATCACCTCTCTTCCTCTCTTTCTCACTTTCTCTTGATGTGTTATGCCCCCCCCCCCCCCCAAATTAACAATAACAATAAAATACCATGTTTTTCAATTTCAATTATGGATTGGGAATCAGAGAAGCAAATAAGAAAGAGAAAATCGAAAACTGGATTTCAGAACAATTGTAATGCTCTGTGAATATTGACGTTTCTTAGCATATTTGTCAATGATAATGGAAACTGGAAACTCACCGATATATAAAATTAGGTGTCAAAACTGTAACAGATAGTAGATTGGTCAAATTTGGAGAGCTATAAAACTAGTTTCAAAGAACACATTCAACATGCGTGATCCAAGAAATAATGTTGTAGCTAAAAATGCTCTGGATGAAGATCATAGGGCCAGTGAGAAAAAAATAAAACTGATTGAAAATGTACATGATATGCATTCAATAGTATGTATGGAAATAGTCATGAATGAAAAATTCGGATAAAGCACGAGAGAATTTTATGAAAAACAAAATTACAAAATAAATAGATGAAAAACAAGTTTAAAATATAAATTATGAAAAGTTTTCTCCTGCAATAATCGACACCCAATTGAGGTATGGTAGGTATACATTTCTGAGTAGTTTGTGGCAAAAATATCTAGCAATCTGTATTTGTCGAGGTAGGTAGTTTTTATGCAGAAAAGAGCAGTTAGATATCTTTTTCTTTGCCAAATGGAGCGACTTCTGTAAACCCCTGTCCATTAAATATATATATATATATATATGTATATATATATATATATATATATATATATATATGGGGGGGCGAGGGACGAGGAACTCACCCCCCCCCCCCACCCAGGGGGAGGGGGAAGGGGAATGAGGCGAAGCACAAACGAAAAAAAGAAAAAACGAAAACGAAAGAAAAAAAAAAAAGGGCGAAAACAAAAACCAAAAAAAACAAAACGCGGGAAACGAAAATATATATATATATATATATATATATATATATATATATATATATATATATATATAATTATATATATATATACATATATATCAGAATCAAGATATATAACACTCTCCCTAATCACATAAAAAAAAATTCCAGAATATTAAGGGAACATATAGAGAGCATATTGAGGGACAGAGTCTACTATAATTTTGAGGACATAATTCTTTGATGAAATTTTGCAATCTCTTCAGCTATACTATCCTTATTTAATAACCTCAATAATTGACTTTTGAAGATGTTTCATTATGCAGAATTTTTGAATCCTAGCATCATGAAATTTTATTGCATAAAGAATAGAAACTTTTTCTAGAGATCAATTACCCCAACTGATATTTTTGCATTCGATGAGCATTTCGCTTACAAGGTTACCATCTTCATAATATAATTATATATATTTCGCTTACAAGGTTAGCATCTTCATAATATAATTATATATAATATATATAACCAGCTAATCCTAGTCTTAAGATTTAGTATCAATTTTCTTTTTCTGAAGATGCTAATCCTGTTAGCGAAACGCGCGTCGAGTGCAAAAATATCAGTTTGGTGTTAGGGTAATCGATCTCTAGGAAACGTTTGAACTTTTACACCGAAGGTTCCAATCTCATCATTTATTCATGAAGAATAGGTATACATTTATTAATTCTCAAACTTTCAAACTCTAGTGTATTTTAATTTTTTATTTTGTATGACTGTGGTTTAACTCAATTATACACACTGAATTGAATTCTTGACTATTTTGTAATTATATTCTGTGTTTTCAAAATGTTCCTCTAAAATATAATAGCCTTTGGCACTCAATATGCTTTTTATTTGTACCCCAAAAATGCAGGAAGATGTTGTTTTTTATGTGAGCAGGAAATTGGTTATATATCTTGATTGCACCATATATCATACTCAACAACTTGATCTGGACTATTCTTCTGATATTTCTGAACAAGAAATAATTGACGAAACTGTATCAAATGTACCTTGTCTCTATGCAATAGATTTTTGTTTGTTTGTGATCAAGTTGTAGCCAATTTAAATCCACTGTGATAAAGTCTTCTCATAAGTTTGACTAGCTGTAAATGTGTTACTCATAATGTGGTTAAATGAATGATATAAATGGAGCAGCAACTTCCATTCATACATCACCTACATCATGATTCGTTGGATGAGATCACAAACAAGGATAAAGATAAGAGCAACCATATAAGAACCTTGTGTTTTCTTTAACATAAACTAGCAATTCCAAATATAACAGAGTAATGTGAAAAAATATCATATCAAATCCATTCATTTGGAAAATATCTCGGAAAATATTCTCTTGTGAAAGAGGAAATTATTTTATGAAATATGCGAAAAAAATTGAGAATCATCTCAACATCTGCAGCTAGTATATATGTTCAAAATTGTCAATTTTTCCAGCCAGTTCCAGCACGAAATCTATTCATTACACAATAAATGACGGATCACCAAAGCCCTTGAATAGTATATGAGATGAATGAAACCAGCCGATATTTGATGAAACTCCATATTGAAGTGAGATTTTAGTTGTGTACCAATATGATCCAATATGTGTTTTTATAAACACTGAGAAATTATTAACTACTGGATATATGAATATTTCAAGTAGTACAGAAGATAGTAACAGGACTTAAATCATATAGAGGGTGTTATGAAGTTTACATTACCTGCTTTGTTGTTCGATTCTACACCACATGCTGATGGGTGATGAATGGTTTTGCCAACCTCGGATCCCAATAGTTTAACATATTCAACTGAAACAGAAAAGATGTCAAGTAAATCGAGAAGTAGATGAAATGATAACAATGTAGGAACGAAAGTTAATGATCTTTACTTTCTTTAAAGTTTGTTTGCTACAGAATAAGGCAACAGGTCAATCAAAATAAATGTCAAAATTTGTCTTCAGTTGAAGGTGGTTTTAGTGAATGAATGATACATAATTCAATACAAAATGCATAACTGAAAAAAAATGACTCCTTACTTCACTTATCACTTAATTTTTTTTAATCAATACAGCAAAGCAGTAACTCAAGTAACAGAAGAGTCAGTTTCCAGCTTATACATGTAATTGCTATGCATTTTTCTCTTAAATGTGCACTATGGGTTCCCTAAACCTACCTATACACTTATGAAATGTTTGGGCTGCTTCTCACAATACATTTTTTAGTAAGTGTATTTTGTGATAATGTGCGACTAGAATATCATTACATAAAAATAAATGTTCTCTAACAATGAGAATGGATGATAAATACCTGGAATATATCCTACACCCCTTGTTGTACGATTATAGGCGAACAACCAGCCTGGTCTGTAGGACGTGCTGGTTTCAAAAGGACTTTGAATAGATACTTCGAACACATCGCCTTTTTGAAACTCCTGCTCATCATCTGATGATGGTGTAAACGATTTAATTGCCTGGTACAACTCATAGTCCCCCATTTCAAACCACCACCTTTTTGACAGACACTATTGTATATTTTCCTCGGCATCACTCTCTCCTGAAGTTATGAAAAAAAACAATATAGGCCGTCTCCATTATTATTTATAGTATATATCAGGCCCCAATAGTAACATCAATTATATTCAACGTCCAAAAATCACAATTCATCATTCCTTCGTTGATTTCAAACTGTAATGTTTCACTTTTTCTTCGTCTTTCCCCACAGAGGTTGGGTAAAACCACAAAAAAACCCAAGTGTAGTTGAATTCAATGCAGGGTGTCTTTTTGTTGTGGAGATGACAAATGTCAATATTCTTTCCTTTCATCCAGCTAAATGATGTTCAGTCAATGGTTTGATATGAATTTGATCATAGGAACATCAGGAAATTATGACTTCATTTCCTGTACTCGATTATTAACAAACATTCAACAATATACACAAACAAAACACTGTAAAAAATTGAAGATGGCGTCAAAGATTTACCAAAAATCACATACGTCAAATCAATGCCAACTTAATGGTACAAAATTGCAGTTGATAATTGTATGTGGGCGGGGCTTTCAATTCAAGCAACTTGAAAATGTCGAAAACTCGGGTTATAAATCTTTTAAAATTCAATTAAAATCAGTTGATTTCATGTGCGACTTCTGAGAAATTATGTTTTCGTAGGTGTTTACTTCATAATTTTGTCATGAGGTGACACTATTACGTATCATATATAAAAAGTTTTTCAAAAAATGAATTTCCTTATCGAAAATATATAACTGAACAACCTCATGATTGATATATATTTTTTCCACTATAAGTATTCATCATCAACGTAATTTAATATAGTCAAATTATTTGCAAGTCTCCGAACGGCTAACATGTGAATCGGTGACAAAGTTTGGACTGCCTTTTACTCCTTATATCCTCTCCCGTATTAGGAATCACACTTTAAAAAGTAAAACCTCGTTAATCCTATGCTCGCACAAGTTTCAACTTCTGAATGACATCAGCCAACTTTTTTTAACCTATTCCTCTAAGGGGATCTGAACCGATTCAAAAACTCAGACTCTGAACATTAATTTATGAAATTCATCAAAAAGATAACTTTTTTGGTCAATTTTTTGGGTTTCGAACAGAACGAATAGTTACGTTTGACGTTAGACGTTAGTCTGATATGTTTTGTTTTATGGAAAGTTGTTAGAATGGCAAATGACAGACATCAGCCTAATGACTAATGACTAATGACTGATGTCTAATTTTAACCTAGAATACTGTTTGGAATCGAGGTCCGGTTGTCTTGTCATTTTATTAGTAAATGTACCCCGTTAACACAGTATAAGTAGATACAGTAGTCCCACTTAGTGGCGGTTCCTTTGATGTTGGTGTCCAGGAGTTTCATTTTTTATAATGCTGACGTCATTGACACTAATGACATTTCTCCCTACTACAATCCCAACCAAAGCGTTTAAACACTGCTCAACATAACAACTATTGATATAAACTGCTCAAAAAAATATAGTCGATGTAAGAATCTGGGAAAAGTTTAGAAATACAATGATGAAGTATGTTTCAAGTAGGTTTTAAAAATTTATGGATTCGGCAGATGTTCAATATATTCAGATGTGGCAAAAAGCATTTCCATTTGAAGAACGCGAGGTTTGTAATTCATGAACCATGAAATTCGAAATTGCTTTGTAGCGATTTTTGGGACCAAATAGCACATTCATTTGTTGATTTCATATTTTCAGGGTTAATTAATAAAAATATTCCTAATCACTCAAGATTCAAGAATCTCTGAGCCTATTCGATGAGGTCTGTTGTACTATTTAGAACTTGAAGCAAAAAAGAAATTGAGTAGTGTTTAATTATTCAAAAATAATTTCTCGAATGTATATTATGTGATAGCTACAATATTGTATGTGAAGGATTTTGGAGACGGAGAAATTGTCAAAAGAATCACTGAGAAGCCTGAATCCGTTTTGACTATACCTTTGTATATGTTTTGTCTGACTGAAAACAATTACTACTCTAGCTAACTCGACAGATATTGAATTATATCATCTCCTCAGATTGCTGTTTGAGAGTCATTATTTTGTGGTGAATAAATGCTTTCTCTGTAGTTTTTTTGGTTATTTACTTCTACCACAATGTTGAAAAATTCATATCTGATATTTGAATATATAGAAGTCTAATCTACCCCGAAAAATTGAAAACAGTTCTTTCTAAATGAAACATGTCCTATATTAGTCAGCAACTTCTTGTATAACGTGAATTTGCCTATCAAAAATACATCAAGAACTAATATATGAAAATACTTACCTCTGTTAACATTTCGGAATTATTCTTTTATTTATTCACCATCGTTATATTGTATATATATATATATATATATATATATATATATATATATATATATATATATATATATATATATATATATATATATACTTGATTTGAAATTCTTGGTAAATAAATATTATTATTATTATTATTATATTGGGTGAAGCAGCAAGCGTATACTTTATATATATATAACATATAGTATAGCTTTCGGAAGTTCATTTCTACCTTCCTCAAATAAGAAAAATCACTTTAGGTTTTGAAGAATACACTTTATTCAGAAAAAACTCATATTTTGTCATTGCTAAAGTAAAATGAGTCGTGGATACATATAAACAATGGGTGTTCAAGAAGAAGTACAGAAAATTTACAAATGTCGAAGCTCGTCAATAGATTATGAACATAGTGAACTTCAATATATCAATACCTCAGGTAGGTATTATAAGTGTTTAATACAGGCAACTCAAAAGATTTCGAAATTACTTTATTCTAAGAACAAGAATTTGAAAAATGTAAAATGATTGTTGCATCTTTACTCCACTACCTGTGATTTCATCATACTCAAAAATGTGTCATTAACTATAACTTTAGTGCATTGCTGATTTCGTAATACTCGGTTTTATTAAAAAACTAATGAAATAAATTCCAATAAATATGTGATACTTCTCTGAGTTGAAGTTTTGGATACTCAATGGGTGAAGTGAATAAAAGTGAGCATGATTTCCAACTATAGATCTGTCCTTGTCATATCTCGACAACCCGTATAAGTTTGTCTCAAATAACTTGAGTATGAACATCTGCTCAACCTTTATTCACTTTATCGAATAATATGTCTCTATTTTCAGAAACCGGGCATAAAATATTTGTAGAAGTTTTTCAAATTCTTGTTCTTATAGTTTGGAGAGAATTTGTCTTAATGAAAAAAATAAATAGAATTTTGAACACAGAATAAAGTAATTTCGAAATCTTTTGAGTTGCCTGTATTAAACACTTATAATACCTACCTGAGGTATTGATATATTGAAGTTCACTATGTTCATAATCTATTGACGAGCTGGTGCCTGGAACAGGACTCAATAGTCTTTTACGTTTCACAGTTGATGTGTTGGCAGGAGAAACACTTATTGCCTTCCTTGTGGTACTGATATTATCAAAGGATATAGTGTTGTCCAAAACTGTTACATCTTCGTAGGTTTGCCTGCTGTGAGAGGTGCCTGCTACACTCTCAGAAATTTTCAACATCTCAGTATCATCAACCAATGGAGCATCTTGAAAATAAGAAAAAGTATGGTAGAATGCATTGTCTTGCTTTCATTAACATAAAGTTTTCTACTGTTGACTGGGCTGCATTACTCTAAACTATTTCTTTACCTTCCTCCGAGGGGTTCATTTCATCAAAAGAACCAGTGGGAACTGCTTCTTTTTTCAATCTGTTTTTCTGCAAGTTGGCAAACATATCACTTCCAAAGTGCTTACTACAGACACGAAAACGGGAATAGCATTCTTCAGACGTAAACTTGTTCAGTTTATGCACTTTCAAAATAGCCTTCCATAAAGCGCACCTAGGTATGAAAAAATCTCAGTAAAGTAGTTTTTTACAGTTTCAGAAGATAGTCACCTTGCATCATCTTTGGGAATCCTAAAAAAACTGAATTGGTGATTTTCCCTCGAGTTGCTTGAACATACTACCTATGCAAAATTTGCATTGTTTTTTAAACACAAAATCAGCCAAAACTGTAGACATTTCGCTATTCAATATTTTGCAAAAACCAGCAAAAACGAATGAAATAATATGCGAGAAAACGTGTTAACAGTGTAAAATTCAAGGAAATCAAAAAGGTTATGTTTTGAATGTTTTCATATTCCTTATTCGTCGGCGTTGCATTTTGCACTGTTGCCAATGTGACAATTATCATATTCCGATATGCTATTGTAGATTTGACAAAAATTATCACTTCGAATCAAATACTTGAAATATTTATAGGGATCGACGCCTCATCCAGAAATACTCCTGCAATCAGAATTTTAAAAAATAAGAAACCTGCTTATAACATTTTTCATGAGTGTAAAGTATTATACCACAGTAGGTTGGGTGAAACCTATGAAATTCGACAACTATGGAAGGATGTTCATCAAAAGAGGCATAACTATGGCAGGGGTGCGTGCCTTTCTTAAACTGGTCGTTTGCGCAGACCCAAGACAGCAACTCCTGGGTCTGCGTGTAGATAATTTCAACCAAAAATTACCCGAACTGGGACTACTGTATATAACTATACTGTGCCGTTAATATAAATCTGTGTAAATTATATAGAAGGTCAACCAATCAGTTGAATACATTTGAGTGACAATGATTGTTTAATTTTCGTTTTTTAGGTTATGTGTACTAGAACATATATTAAATGGCTTGTTTTTGGTCAAATCACAATAAAACAATAATTGAAATACCTTCTACTGAAGAGATCACCAACATAACATACTATAAAATCAAAGTATTGGTGGGCGATTTCCATTGGATTGTATCTCATCGTTACAGCGAATTCTATGATCTACATAATCAACTAGTGATAGATCATGGAGTATCAAAAGATATATTACCCTCAAAGAAAGTTATTCGAAACAAATGCCCAATTTTCATTGAAAACAGGAGAAGAGGGCTAGAAGAATATTTACAGAAAACTCTGTTATTTCTCAAAAGAACGATGCCCAAAATCTTTGTAGATTTCTTACATTTCAATTTGTATGATATTTTCTTTCTATTACAAGATCTTTCATCGAAATTATTTTTGGAAGCAGATTTCATATTAACATCTCGTAAGCCACATAATTTCAATACTCTGCAGGTAAGAAGATAGTTTTTAAGTAACTTAAGTCTCAAGCTCTATATTTCAGCTCCATGCAATAAGTGAATTTTTGAAGAAACCAATTTTGGACAATACTGAAAGTAGGTTTGATATAAGTCCAGTACTAGATTTATGCTCTCAACTGAATTCAATAAATGTTATTGGAGGAACCACTCCCTATTTACAGAGCAACATCATTTTCAGCAAGTTACCTTTTGAACTCTCTCCGTTTAAGGTTAGTAGTCATCAATTATAACTGTTTCCATCTGCCCCACATTCAGATGCATCATTTCGTCTTTACAATTTTGAATGAAAAAAGAATATTTTCCTTATTGATGGATTCAGTTTCGAAATATTCAACCAAATCCTTCCAAGAACTGCACCATTTATGTACCACACTCCATATTGTGGGCTTTTAAAAATAATATGATCGTCATTAATGTATTATTCTCTTTCAGGAACTGAAAACTTTGCATATAAAAAATGTATCTTTTGATGCCATTTTTTCTTTAGGAAATTTAAGGAATACCATTGTCAATCTCACTGTGAATAACACAGAAGTTACATCCATTTCTCAGATTCTGCAATGTGACGTTATTCACAAACAAAATTTAGAAGGAAGTCAGGTGAATATTTTTTGTCATTATTGGTTTTGAAATTGGTTAACGGTCATCCATATAGTCATGAGAATCCTCCTATATTCAGAAGATAATTTAAGGATTTTTATTCTCACTGTTGATATTTTGTTCCTCAGTTATTTAACGTTCAACTTTTTTATTGCAAATATATACTACAAAATTGTCACGTAAAAGCGTCACGTAAATCCAAAACTTCTAATGGTGCACTGTTCTCAATTCGGGCGTGTTCAGCAACTTTGAAAAGTGGTGGATCAGTGGGATGTGGGTGAAATCCAGTCTTTGGACAGTTTGCAATGAATTGTTTAATTTTATGGGTTCATATCAAAATTCACTCAGAACTTGGTTTCAGTTGAGTTACCCACATTTACTGTGGGTTCATACAGCAAATAGAATAAGGAAAAATATAAGAGTGAAGTAACTTTATTTTTAGTTCAAAAATATTATTACTGTGCCAACGAAATGTTTCGTGTCCTATTTCTATCATTTGTAGTAATTCTTTCTGTAAATATGTTCTGAAGCACAGACAACAAACTGAAGTTGACAGTAGACATGATTTTTGTTACAAAAGACGTGATTTCATTAGATCATTCTTTAATCATTCTCTATAAACGAGTTAATTTTGTCTTATTTCTTATGCTATTCTTCATTTTATTTTCTGTATAATTCCACTGTTTGAACTCCATTCAATTTCCCAGTTGTGAATAAACTCCTACAGGGCAAGTTGTTTTCCTATAATTCCATTTTTACAGATGTTTCAAAAACATGGTTGTAATGCATAGTTTCCCATACCTTTGTCGTATTTTATGAGGATGAGAAAAAAATGTTCAGAAATTATTATTTAAATAAAAAACTTCAACAAACCCCACACATAATTTTAGATATTCAATTGACTTTTTTACCTTATTTTTGCCTCGAAAATTTTAATGAAATCTATTTTATACTTTGTAAAACTGCATTCTATTATTTTCATTTCTCACCACTTTCATTTTCTTTTCAGAAATGGATTGTCCTCGAAAATCTTGATCTGAGCAATAATAATCTTACTGAAATTGATATAACCATAAGCTTGGCGCCCAAATTGATTAATCTCCAACTAAATGACAATAAAATATCTACAATAACAAATCTGTCTCATTTGCCAAACTTGGCACACTTGAGTCTAGCGAACAATTTGGTAACAGTATGCAATGATTTGCACACAAAAGTTGGAAATATTTTGAGTTTGAACCTGTCTCAAAATAGCATTGTCACCTGTAAAGGTTTCAGTAAGTTATATTCTCTCGAAACTCTTGATTTAAGTTGTAACAAAATATCAGACATCGAGGAAATACAACATTTAGGTGAACTGCCCTGTTTAGAAAACTTGGTTTTAACTGGGAATAATGTAGCTACCACTGTAGACTATCGAATAAAAGTGTTAGAATTTTTCACAGACAGAGCAAAGCACATATGTTTGGATAATGAGAAACCTTCTCAAGCCGAACTAGACAAAGTTTCGGTTCTGAGAGCCCTAAGAATTGTTAAGGAAGGCAAGACACCTGATTTGAAGAGCAACTTTTTGCTTTGAAAATATAATCAGGCTATTTTATGAATTGGTTGGAGGTTATTCTTATAATATTGAATAATAACACAACAGAGCTTTATGTTATAGCTTTAATCTGTAAATTAATATAGTTTTACCAGATATGTGAAGTGATCATACCAGTATAGTGTACATATGTCTTATTTATTGATAATTATTTTTGAAAATAAAATTTTCTCTCGAACACGTTTTGTGATTTTGGGTCATTCATGAAATTTTCAATGCTCACTGATATTTACATTTAATCGGATATTTTTTGTTGGCTTCGTTTTGGAATTCATAAGTATAATTTTTCCCCTAAGATAACTTACAATATTATCTTAATTCTGTCAAGTACCTACATATATTTTTTAGCATAGTATTATCATCTTTGAGAGATATAACTAAAAGACTTGATCTATTTGGATCAATACCTACTATTTAACTTATAACTTTCACATCTACAAACTATATCTAGTGAGAAGGGTCCAAACTACACCTCTGCTATTGATAACTTGTATGCAAGTTTAGAAGAAAATATTTTTCTCATGAAATAACAAAATAAAAACATTTCTAGTTTCCTGTACGATTATCCTAAGATGTCTATATACTGGTGTTTCTAATGTTGCGATATTGTTTCAGACAAACCTGTGGACAAGGCGTTCTAGTTCATCAGTGGCCATGAGGGGCGCTGGTAATCAAAAATTTCTATTTATTTTCGTGTCACTCGATCCATGGAACACGCTGTTGCCAATTCTGATGTTTTTGTTAAAGGATAGAGAATTTATCGGGACTGGATATGCGAGGTTATTGAAAACACCAAAACGCGCCAAATTTGTGTTTAACTTTATGCGTTATTTATTCCATGTAGTTTGAAAATAATTTCTCAGTTGGAATAAATTTGCATTCTGTTTCTACTGATCTGGACCAGAATTCGCAACGACATGGCCACTTGGCAATACAGGACTGTCATCTCCACTGCAAGAGTGCTGGTACCTGGCGGCTTTTTTGCAGTACTATTACGCCTACATCATCAAATTTTTCATCAAGTTGGCCATATCGGTCGTCTGATTTGCTGACAATCTTTTATATGGAGTGAAAACACCAGTATATAGCCACCTTAGATTATCCCAAACAATAATGGGTTTACAAAACCGCGACACGTGTTTCGGTCCACAAGAGTTTCCTCAAGCAGGATTAAAAATAATAATCCTACTTGATGAAGATATTCCATAGTATATATAAAAAAAAATTATTCTGGTATTTTATAGCAAATTACGGTTTTGTAAACCCATTGATATTGAGAATGGTACAGGAAACTAGCAGTTTCTGTCGAATATGGAACTATTATCAAAATACTTATTTGTGTTAAAAATGGAATTCAGTTCATTGGAAAACAAACCATCTCATGAACAATGAAATTTAATCAAATGCTCGTTGAACATTTGTTATGATAGGTACTGGCTCTAACTTCCTTTGTATTGATTTCAATCAATAGCATCCAACAAGGAAAAGTGTCGACCACATTGAAACCAATTTTTCATGACAATACTATTAGAGCTAAGCTTGGAACAGTCTGGAGAAGTATAACATTTGTTTTTAGTAAACCACTTTCCCCTTAAGAAAGCACTGTTCTTCAAAGTACTTCATGGGAATCAGATCACTAGTTATCAGGAGGAGCATCAGAATCGACAAATTTAAAAAAATATATGTAACGAGGTAAGTGCAATCTTTTGGACGAGGGAATATCAGATATATTCTCAATGAACAGTGAAAAGTTCAATTGACATTCCTATTTTCGAATGATTATCAGAAAATTTACTAATTGTTTCCGGATTTTTTCAGTTTTTAATACTTCAAAAAACTGCTAAATCCATTACTCAAATACAGGCGTCTATTCAGAAATTGGCTCCTAAGGGGGGATGCAATGTTGTTTTTCTGGGTAAGTAGGTAAAATTATTTGAGAATATTTTAGAAATTTTCTTCAAACTCGAACCTTGGACTTTTAAAAAATGCGAAAATTGACTAGAAAAGTTTATTTATTTGTTAACTTTTGTCAAGGTGTTTATTTTGAATTTCATAGGAGTAAGGCACCGCGCTAGGGGGTGGGAGAGGTTTCCTATTTGCTCCCCTTTTGGACAGCTCATGTTCATAATGTTCAATTCATTTTTCCTTCGGATGCGGCCATTTGCATCATATTTTCTATGATGAAAAGCCAGTTTTTCTTTCTGGTAATAATATAAACAAAATACTTTCAGTGTATCAACAGAAAGCGCCAAGGACGTGCTGAAAATGGGTAACGTCAAAAACTACAGTGGCGTAGTTTATTTCGTACCAGAAGGGTCTCCTAACAAATTTTCATGCTGAGAATAGTACGAGCACAGTGCTTTTCAGTGTCCCAACAAAAAAGTGCCAATTTTGTGATTACATAACGTCAAAAAATACATAGGCGTACTAAATTTTGTTTCAAAAGGGTCTTATATAACAACTGTTTATACTTGACCTTTTCTGAAGTGGTTTTTCTTGATCACAAATTCGAGTTCTTCACCTCATTATCTACTACCTATCTCCGAAATTTCAATAAAAAAAAAATCTTGCTATCGGCACAAAAAATTCGTGTTTAGCCGAATACATGTAGTTTGGATGAAATTCGTAGGAAAAAAAAGGATGCAACTTCAAATGACCCAATGATATTCTGAAGTTGAAGCTCTATCTCATTTTATTCACCCATCCTCTTCAAAAATCGTACCTTTATGAATTCGACCTTGAACAGATTCAACCGATAACAAAACTTGACCTTGGGCACCTTGAGGAACACTGAAAAACCTCAATTCATGTGATCATCGGTTGAGTGCAAAACCAAACACATATTCATTACCTATGTACTTTTCGATTGATGTGTATGATACTTCCAAATATTTTATAGAATTCACGTTTGTAAATAGGTTTCCATTTTGCTAGGCACTTGCAGTGGCGTATCCAAAAATAATTATTGAGGGCTCGTGAGCACAAAAAACCGAAAATTTATTTTGAATTCCAAATACTTCAGTGTTGGATGGCTTCGTAAGGAAATGAGCTGTGTATTGAGTAATTTTATTTTTTTTAATGCACGGGAAACTTTCGCCTAGCAGACTCCTCCCGTGGGTGCACTGCGCTAATGACCTTGGGCATGTCGGAAATGACAGTTAAATTCGTTTCATGCTGAGGAGTCGTTAAAAGTAAAAAGGGCGGTAAAAGCGGTCCATTCCAGTTTCGCTTGCTTCTTGATTACTGGACTGTTCTGAAATCTGCCATAACATCAGAATAAAAAAGTTGAGAATCAGTATTCAGTGAAATGAGTTCCTCATCAAGAAGTGTGTCTAAAAAGCGGACCAAGGCACATTGCAATGATTCCAACTATCGAATTCTGCCTAGCAAACGTCCTCGAAATGTAGACCATACTCAGAAACTTCCGAATGAAATACTCACTCATATATTCTCATTTGTGAGCCACCAAGATTTAGACTCGAATGTTCGATATGTCTGTAAGAGATGGAATGAGACTGTTTCTGATCCCATACTGTGGAAGAAAATAGTGATTGAAGACGACATACCTACCCCGTTGGTCTGCAAATGGTTGAAGAACGCTCCACTTCTCAAGGAACTGCGACTGAGAGAGAGAATGGACATCGATGCAATACTACAGGCTTCATCAAAGTTCACGAGGAAGTTAGAGATCTTAAGTGTTGTTAACAAGAATGGGACTCCGTTAATCGCGAGTCGAACCTTATGCAAGTTGCTGGTTAACTGTAATTTCTTGCATGTTGTTAACTTTGAAGGAGTTAACATATACTCTTGTAAGTTCTTCAAGTTGCTGAGCCTCAAGAAGGAGTATGCCAGATTCATGTATTGTGGTCCGCTAAACCCCAAGCAGGTGCAGATGTTGCTGAGCTCTTGTGGCATCGACAAGGCATACACTACTATCAGTTTCTTCAGAGGAGATAAGAAAATTGAGTATTATCCTGCTGCTGATCAAGTTCCAAGCTTCGAGAGCATCATGGATTTAGTAAACCACGTTATTAATCCTTAAATTCTTCTGGAATATAACAATGATTGATCTCGAATTTGATTTGTGTGTTGAAAAATATGTGTTCTAGTTTTCATTGCTATTGATTTTTTGTTCATAGAAAAGTTTAGATCTTGTAATATTCTGTACATTGTATTTTTTGAATAAAAATATTTTAAATGTCATGGTGAATGATTTGTAGCTGAGTTTTATTACTACATGGTATGGTCATCATATGGAGATGTAATCAGAAATCATGAAAAATGTTTGACAAAAAAGAGAAAGATAGGAACATTAAAAAAATACTCATGGTATAAACTTTCTCCAAATTTTTTTAAAATGGCTTGCTAGGATATGAACATTATTTGTAGGAATCAATTACCCTATCATCAAACTGATATTATTTGCACTCGACTTCTGTTTGGCTAACAAGGTTAGCATCTTCAGGAGAAGAAAACTGATCCTTCTGAAGATGCTAATAACCTTGTTAGCGAAACGCACATCGAGTGCAAATAATCGTAGTTTGGTGTTAGGTCAATTGATCTCTACAAAAAGTTTAACACCAAAGTATCTAATCTCATTGTTCATTGGGATCTTAACAGCATATATCATAGAAAAAATGCATGCTTTCAAAAAATGTTTCGTTGGATTTCAGGTGGTTCAGTTGACAGATATTTTGTCACGAAACTGTTCCATAACTCCACTTGAAACACATCATAACAGTCAGTTGTCATCAAATAGTGTCCCCTGTATAAATAAGGACATTTCATAACAGTACACATATTGTTCTTTCAGAAAATATGTTTATCAAATAGCATATAATTATAAATAGAAAAATCTTTGTCTAAGAATTATATTTTTATTGATATTGTATTCAGTTGCAGTGATTCAGGAGTTGAAAGCATTGAACTACCAACCATTTATGGCATATTTGGGTGTTCTATTTGAAAACTAGAAAAAAGTTTTCATTGCTCTTGTATGAAAGAAAGTATATTTGATATGAATCAAGTCCACTCCAACCTCCACTCCAAGCTTATCCCAAATTTCAGAGAACTATAAAGTATAACTACTGCTCTTCGGGCTTGAAGGCCGTCGTACTTTGGAATTTCTTCCTGACGTTTCGCTAGCGCGAGTGGCCAGCTTCTTCAGAGGCTTATTCATCTCCGATGACTAAACAGTTCGATTTCTCAAGGCGTATTTATATTGATGCAGGTAGTCTGGAGTGTTAATTACTTCTGTCGGGTTCGGGGAATAATCATCATTATTAGTTGCCGCACTACCTGCTGTGATTTCATTAGTTATTCTTGATTTCTTTAGAATCGGATTCCAAATTCTGTTTAGAGTCAACGTTTCTTCCTTTCTGTTAAAATTGTCCGCATGTTTTTGGATCTCTATTGCCTCCCGTACCAGTCGGCTATGGTAACCCTGGTTGGGGGCAATCAGTGTTGCATTTTCGAACAGAATCTTGTGGTCGCCCTCGCTCAATGCGTGTTCCGCCACCGCCGATTTGTCGGTTTGCCCCAGCCTGCAGTTCCTTTGATGCTCTTTGAGCCTTGTACCCATGGATCTTTTCGTGGTACCGATGTAAACCTTCCCACAGGTGCACGGTATGCGATAAACCCCTGCCGCTGACAGTGGGTCTCTTTTGTCTTTAACCGACCTGAGGCTTTGCTGGATCTTCTTGGTCGGCTTGAAAACTGTTTTTATGTTATATTTCCCCAAGAGTTTTCCAATTCTGTCAGTGACTCTCGGGATATATGGCAGATATGCATTCGCAACTACCTGAGAGTCATCCCTGTTATGAACCGTGGGACTCTTCGGTTTCATGGCCCTGTTGATCTCAGATACACTGTACCCATTCGACCTCAAGGTCACTTGAAGATGTTCCAGTTCCTGCTCTAGATGTTCTGGTTCACAAATCCTTCGAGCACGTTCAGTTAGGGTAGATATGACTCCTCTCTTTTGACTAGGATGGTGGTTCGATAGTGCGTGCAGGTACCTATCGAACCACCATCCTAGTCAAAAGAGAGGAGTCATATCTACCCTAACTGAACGTGCTCGAAGGATTTGTGAACCAGAACATCTAGAGCAGGAACTGGAACATCTTCAAGTGACCTTGAGGTCGAATGGGTACAGTGTATCTGAGATCAACAGGGCCATGAAACCGAAGAGTCCCACGGTTCATAACAGGGATGACTCTCAGGTAGTTGCGAATGCATATCTGCCATATATCCCGAGAGTCACTGACAGAATTGGAAAACTCTTGGGGAAATATAACATAAAAACAGTTTTCAAGCCGACCAAGAAGATCCAGCAAAGCCTCAGGTCGGTTAAAGACAAAAGAGACCCACTGTCAGCGGCAGGGGTTTATCGCATACCGTGCACCTGTGGGAAGGTTTACATCGGTACCACGAAAAGATCCATGGGTACAAGGCTCAAAGAGCATCAAAGGAACTGCAGGCTGGGGCAAACCGACAAATCGGCGGTGGCGGAACACGCATTGAGCGAGGGCGACCACAAGATTCTGTTCGAAAATGCAACACTGATTGCCCCCAACCAGGGTTACCATAGCCGACTGGTACGGGAGGCAATAGAGATCCAAAAACATGCGGACAATTTTAACAGAAAGGAAGAAACGTTGACTCTAAACAGAATTTGGAATCCGATTCTAAAGAAATCAAGAATAACTAATGAAATCACAGCAGGTAGTGCGGCAACTAATAATGATGATTATTCCCCGAACCCGACAGAAGTAATTAACACTCCAGACTACCTGCATCAATATAAATACGCCTTGAGAAATCGAACTGTTTAGTCATCGGAGATGAATAAGCCTCTGAAGAAGCTGGCCACTCGCGCTAGCGAAACGTCAGGAAGAAATTCCAAAGTACGACGGCCTTCAAGCCCGAAGAGCAGTAGTTATACTAATAACCTCGGCCGCGAAAGCCTCAACCATTTTGTCAACTATAAAGTATTTACAAATGTTGAGATATTTTTTAACATTTCTCCCACAGTGAACAGTCTGCTTATATTTATCTATTTTCCCACTCATAAAGGTGAAAATTTGTCAATATGAGTGAATGACGTTACTTAACACTGAGATAGCCGAACTGAGATCTGAATAAAAATTATAACAACTTATAAGAGTATAGCTATCAACAATAAACCATATTTGAGTTTGGTAGGATTTATGAATCCACAAAAGGTATAATTGCTGGCCAGAATAGTATTTCTCCTGGTTCTGAATTAGTTTTTCTCATTTATTTGGACAATTTCCGCCCACTATTATCACTGTTCAAGATATATATTATTCATGTTGAATAGATAATCATAAACTTTATAGTTTTTCTCAACAATTTTAAAATTTTTCTCTGAAAATACAAAAGAGCAAAAAATATCAATTTGGATGAAATACACAGTACATACTAACCTGTTATTAATAAATTTCTAAACTCACATTTGGATATATTTACACTTGATATCAAAAAAATACTTTAATTAACAGTAGACGTATTGACTGATCGCACCATAACACAAAATCTAAGGCAGGCATCTTAACAAAATAATTGTTTTACAAAATCTTCTTGTTTTTGTCGATATTCCAGCCACCTTGATTTTCATTTCTCCGCGTTTAGGCGAAAGCAGGAAGTCGTTAGGGAACATCCCAAAAACCAAGAGAATGGAATGCGTGTCGTGAATTCATATATCAAGCTAATTAGATAAAAAAAAATTGCAGTCGGCGATGCAACTCAAAAATAGTTTTTCCATTTTTTTGCAAGTTCTATTTGAAACATGAATTGACTGCTGTAACAGTTACCTAACGTAAAATTAGCAACAAAAACTACGTTTTTGCATTATTACCCCATCAATAAACAATGGAAACAGTACAATTTTGTCTTTTGTGATATGTCTTCGTATACTGCAGCAAAAAGTCCCAAGGTATGTAGTCTTCTTTTCAAAAAACTGACCTCCCTGGTCAGTTGAAAGTGGGTTGTGTATAATACAATTATAACATTTCCAACCTCATCAACAACTATCTGTGCTTCAAACGTTACTGATTCGTGGGGAAAATGTTTAAGAATTGATTTGAAAGTTTCTATGTTCATATAAGAGAATGAATGGATACAACTGAACTTTGACGTTGTAGGTAGTCGAGTGCAAATTAGCTCCAATTTACTTGCTACGTACTGAACCTGTCAAATTTGACATTTGCCCCAAAACAATTCAAAAACTTCCGCTCTACCCATTTGGACGAAACACGATTCAAACTATGTAATTTTTATGTATGCAAAAGCTTCATACGATATCTAGTCTGGAAAATAATTTTATCGTGACCTGTAGCCTGAAAAAAAAACCTCCAGTGATATTTAGTGCAGTTTTTCTCTTTCACCAATTTTAAACCAAACTGATTCAGATTCAACGCTATTTCCATGTTTCTCATTTCTGATAATCTGATTGCTGGTATCTCATTGAACTGGAAGAACTAGAGAGGAAAGAACTTTGCATCGAAGGATAATTTCTGGAGGTGAGCTCATTTAATTTTCAGGCTACAGGTCGATAAAATTATTTTATAGGAAAAATATTGCATGAAGGTCTTGTATCCATCAAATTTACAGAGTTTGAATCATGTTTCTTTCAAATCAGTTCAGAGGAAGTTGATGGAAATTAAAAAAATTCAAAGAGATGGTTAGAGAGCTGGAATTCCATGTGGAAGTATGAAATCGAACACAGAATTACATTTTCTTCCGTCATTTTTCGAAAATCAATAGAGTTGATATGGATGTTCATCAAGTATCAGTCGGTTCAATTCGAAATTTCAATAGAAAATAAAAAAATATGTTGGAAGTTGAGAAAATACCAAAATAAGCAATCATCGCCTACAGTTGTTTTATAATGCCTTTTTGTCAATGACATGACATTTTTTTCTGAAATTAAGTCCCGAGAAATAAAAAATATATTCGTTGTAAAAAGATATATTACTAAAATGCTGATACACCGTTACTGTCCTTATTTCATATAATCATCAATCATATAACACTTAACCAAATCAATTCAATCCATCATACAATTAACTACTCAGTTGAGAATGGCGTAGATGCAGAAAATTCAATTTTTGAAAAACATAGGAGAGAGTTGTTATCTCAAACATGTTTTCATTAAATAAAGTACCAAGTAGAAATTCCTTCCTTTGAAATGTCTATGAATTGAAAACACACGATACACCAAGTTGGAAATAAGGTTACCAGACACTTTTTGTCTTATCTGGCTAAAAATGACACATTCCTATATTGCATTTCTTTGTTTTATAAACTAAAAACTCCTCTCGAGTCACAAAAAAGGTGAGAATATAAAGCTTAGAAAAAAAAATTAACTCATCATCATATTCATACATATTCGTGGGCATCAAAGTAGTATTCTTGACGAGACTAATAATACCAGCTTCCCATCCATCATTTTCTCATCAAATTTATTCATTTGCTGAACATGATCAAATACTATTCTCATGTACCATTTATACAAAAAATCAGAAAAATTAAACCCTCATGAAGAAACTATAATTAATTCACCACTTGTTTGATTGGGATTAGTTAATGAGCAAATTGTTCGATATAAAAGCAAGAAATCATAATGAAAAAATTCTCGAAGTTATTTGAGAAATTAATGAATGTAAAACTAGTATAAAAAAATATACTATTTTCTGAAATACTCGAAAAAAGGTCCCAGAAACATGAATCAATTGAAAAAAAGTGTTCATTAATATAAAGCAAAAAAGTACCACTACAATAAGAAGTACAATATTCTCAAAAAAAAATTACAAATCCATAATTATATACAGTTCAAATAAATAAGTGATCTCCAATGAAATGTAACAGAATCAACAAATGATTTGATACATCCAAATTGAAAATAATCATCCACTGATAAACAGAGTATAGAGCTCTTGGGCATAGCAACTGAGCGTTTCAGAATTCACAAAGCTTGAATATGAAGTTATAAATGATCAACAGCCTAAGTATTTTTTGAGGCATATTCATTTTGTAGTGTTTATTATTATCGAGACTCAATAAATCTCTACAAAACATAACTAGAATCTTCACTGCTTTAAGTAGATGAAATCTTGGAAAATATAGAGCACTTTTCAATAGAACACAGAGGTGATGAAAATATCAATGAATTGATATGATCTATGGTTGCTATCACTATGAAATACTGTTCTGTTTGATGAAATGCCCCACACTTTTCTGTGTGTCGCTTTGTGATCTATTTTTTGTTTTTTCTTTTTTTTTTTTTTTATTTGTGTTTTTTTTTTTTTTTTTTTTTTTTTTTTTGTTTTTGTTTTTTTTCTTTTTTATAAATCTGTGTAAATTATATAGAAGGTCAACCAATCAGTTGAATACATTTGAGTGACAATGATTGTTTAATTTTCGTTTTTTAGGTTATGTGTACTAGAACATATATTAAATGGCTTGTTTTTGGTCAAATCACAATAAAACAATAATTGAAATACCTTCTACTGAAGAGATCACCAACATAACATACTATAAAATCAAAGTATTGGTGGGCGATTTCCATTGGATTGTATCTCATCGTTA
This sequence comes from Zygogramma bicolorata, assembly GCA_032362365.1. Lineage (NCBI taxonomy): Eukaryota > Metazoa > Arthropoda > Insecta > Coleoptera > Chrysomelidae > Zygogramma > Zygogramma bicolorata. Next base: position 18,772 of record JAVJAQ010002172.1, on the reverse strand, counting down.
CAGCGAATTCTATGATCTACATAATCAACTAGTGATAGATCATGGAGTATCAAAAGATATATTACCCTCAAAGAAAGTTATTCGAAACAAATGCCCAATTTTCATTGAAAACAGGAGAAGAGGGCTAGAAGAATATTTACAGAAAACTCTGTTATTTCTCAAAAGAACGATGCCCAAAATCTTTGTAGATTTCTTACATTTCAATTTGTATGATATTTTCTTTCTATTACAAGATCTTTCATCGAAATTATTCTTGGAAGCAGATTTCATATTAACATCTCGTAAGCCACATAATTTCAATACTCTGCAGGTAAGAAGATAGTTTTTAAGTAACTTAAGTCTCAAGCTCTATATTTCAGCTCCATGCAATAAGTGAATTTTTGAAGAAACCAATTTTGGACAATACTGAAAGTAGGTTTGATATAAGTCCAGTACTGGATTTATGCTCTCAACTGAATTCAATAAATGTTATTGGAGGAACCACTCCCTATTTACAGAGCAACATCATTTTCAGCAAGTTACCTTTTGAACTCTCTCCGTTTAAGGTTAGTAGTCATCAATTATAACTGTTTCCATCTGCCCCACATTCAGATGCATCATTTCGTCTTTACAATTTTGAATGAAAAAAGTATATTTTCCTCATTGATGGATTGAGTTTCGAAATATTCAACCAAATCCTTCCAAGAACTGCACCATTTATGTACCACACTCCATATTGTGGGCTTTTAAAAATAATATGATCGTCATTAATGTATTATTCTCTTTCAGGAACTGAAAACTTTGCATATAAAAAATGTATCTTTTGATGCCATTTTTTCTTTAGGAAATTTAAGGAATACCATTGTCAATCTCACTGTGAATAACACAGAAGTTACATCCATTTCTCAGATTCTGCAATGTGACGTTATTCACAAACAAAATTTAGAAGGAAGTCAGGTGAATATTTTTTGTCATTATTGGTTTTGAAATTGGTTAACGCTCATCCATATAGTCATGAGAATCCTCCTATATTCAGAAGAAAATTTAAGGATTTTTATTCTCACTGTTGATATTTTGTTCCTCGGTTTAATTTTATGGGTTCATATCAAAATTCACTCAGAACTTGGTTTCAGTTGAGTTACCCACATTTACTGTGGGTTCATACAGCAAATAGAATAAGGAAAAATATAAGAGTGAAGTAACTTTATTTTTAGTTCAAAAATATTATTACTGTGCCAACGAAATGTTTCGTGTCCTATTTCTATCATTTGTAGTAATTCTTTCTGTAAATATGTTCTGAAGCACAGACAACAAACTGAAGTTGACAGTAGACATGATTTTTGTTACAAAAGACGTGATTTCATTAGATCATTCTTTAATCATTCTCTATAAACGAGTTAATTTTGTCTTATTTCTTATGCTATTCTTCATTTTATTTTCTGTATAATTCCACTGTTTGAACTCCATTCAATTTCCCAGTTGTGAATAAACTCCTACAGGGCAAGTTGTTTTCCTATAATTCCATTTTTACAGATGTTTCAAAAACATGGTTGTAATGCATAGTTTCCCATATCTTTGTCGTATTTTATGAGGATGAGAAAAAAATGTTCAGAAATTATTATTTAAATAAAAAACTTCAACAAATCCCACACATAATTTTAGATATTCAATTGACTTTTTTACCTTATTTTTGCCTCGAAAATTTTAATGAAATCTATTTTATACTTTGTAAAACTGCATTCTATTATTTTCATTTCTCACCACTTTCATTTTCTTTTCAGAAATGGATTGTCCTCGAAAATCTTGATCTGAGCAATAATAATCTTACTGAAATTGATATAACCATAAGCTTGGCGCCCAAATTGATTAATCTCCAACTAAATGACAATAAAATATCTACAATAACAAATCTGTCTCATTTGCCAAACTTGGCACACTTGAGTCTAGCGAACAATTTGGTAACAGTATGCAATGATTTGCACACAAAAGTTGGTAATATTTTGAGTTTGAACCTGTCTCAAAATAGCATTGTCACCTGTAAAGGTTTCAGTAAGTTATATTCTCTCGAAACTCTTGATTTAAGTTGTAACAAAATATCAGACATCGAGGAAATACAACATTTAGGTGAACTGCCCTGTTTAGAAAACTTGGTTTTAACTGGGAATAATGTAGCTACCACTGTAGACTATCGAATAAAAGTGTTAGAATTTTTCACAGACAGAGCAAAGCACATATGTTTGGATAATGAGAAACCTTCTCAAGCCGAACTAGACAAAGTTTCGGTTCTGAGAGCCCTAAGAATTGTTAAGGAAGGCAAGACACCTGATTTGAAGAGCAACTTTTTGCTTTGAAAATATAATCAGGCTATTTTATGAATTGGTTGGAGGTTATTCTTATAATATTGAATAATAACTCAACAGAGCTTTATGTTATAGCTTTAATCTGTAAATTAATATAGTTTTATCAGATATGTGAAGTGATCATACCAGTATAGTGTACATATGTCTTATTTATTGATAATTATTTTTGAAAATAAAATTTTCTCTCGAACACGTTTTGTGATTTTGGGTCATTCATGAAATTTTCAATGCTCACTGATATTTACATTTAATCGCATATTTTTTGTTGGCTTCGTTTTGGAATTCATAAGTATAATTTTTCCCCTAAGATAACTTACAATATTATCTTAATTCTGTCAAGTACCTACATATATTTTTTAGCATAGTATTATCATCTTTGAGAGATATAACTAAAAGACTTGATCTATTTGGATCAATACCTACTATTTAACTTATAACTTTCACATCTACAAACTATATCTAGTGAGAAGGGTCCAAACTACACCTCTGCTATTGATAACTTGTATGCAAGTTTAGAAGAAAATATTTTTCTCATGAAATAACAAAATAAAAACATTTCTAGTTTCCTGTACGATTATCCTAAGATGTCTATATACTGGTGTTTCTAATGTTGCGATATTGTTTCAGACAAACCTGTGGACAAGGCGTTCTAGTTCATCAGTGGCCATGAGGGGCGCTGGTAATCAAAAATTTCTATTTATTTTCGTGTCACTCGATCCATGGAACACGCTGTTGCCAATTCTGATGTTTTTGTTAAAGGATAGAGAATTTATCGGGACTGGATATGCGAGGTTATTGAAAACACCAAAACGCGCCAAATTTGTGTTTAACTTTATGCGTTATTTATTCCATGTGTTTGAAAATAATTTCTCAGTTGGATAAATTTGCATTTGTTTCTACTGATCTGGCCAGATTGCACGACATGGCCACTTGGCATCGGCTGTCATCTCCACTGCAGAGTGCTGGTCCTGGCGGTTTTGGTCTTTGCCTACATCATCAATTTTTTCAGTTGGCCTTCGGTCGTCTGATTTGCTGCTCTTTTTTGGGTGCCCTTTGCCCCTTAGTTATCCCAAACAATAATGGGTTTACAAAACCGCGACACGTATTTCGGTCCACAAGAGTTTCCTCAAGCAGGATTAAAAATAATAATCCTACTTGATGAAGATATTCCATAGTATATATAAAAAAAATTATTCTGGTATTTTATAGCAAATTACGGTTTTGTAAACCCATTGATATTGAGAATGGTACAGGAAACTAGCAGTTTCTGTCGAATATGGAACTATTATCAAAATACTTATTTGTGTTAAAAATGGAATTCAGTTCATTGGAAAACAAACCATCTCATGAACAATGAAATTTAATCAAATGCTCGTTGAACATTTGTTATGATAGGTACTGGCTCTAACTTCCTTTGTATTGATTTCAATCAATAGCATCCAACAAGGAAAAGTGTCGACCACATTGAAACCAATTTTTCATGACAATACTATTAGAGCTAAGCTTGGAACAGTCTGGAGAAGTATAACATTTGTTTTTAGTAAACCACTTTCCCCTTAAGAAAGCACTGTTCTTCAAAGTACTTCATGGGAATCAGATCACTAGTTATCAGAAGGAGCATCAGAATCGACAAATTTAAAAAAATATATGTAACGAGGTAAGTGCAATCTTTTGGACGAGGGAATATCAGATATATTCTCAATGAACAGTGAAAAGTTCAATTGACATTCCTATTTTCGAATGATTATCAGAAAATTTACTAATTGTTTCCGGATTTTTTCAGTTTTTAATACTTCAAAAAACTGCTAAATCCATTACTCAAATACAGGCGTCTATTCAGAAATTGGCTCCTAAGGGGGGATGCAATGTTGTTTTTCTGGGTAAGTAGGTAAAATTATTTGAGAATATTTTAGAAATTTTCTTCAAACTCGAACCTTGGACTTTTAAAAAATGCGAAAATTGACTAGAAAAGTTTATTTATTTGTTAACTTTTGTCAAGGTGTTTATTTTGAATTTCATAGGAGTAAGGCACCGCGCTAGGGGGTGGGAGAGGTTTCCTATTTGCTCCCCTTTTGGACAGCTCATGTTCATAATGTTCAATTCATTTTTCCTTCGGATGCGGCCATTTGCATCATATTTTCTATGATGAAAAGCCAGTTTTTCTTTCTGGTAATAATATAAACAAAATACTTTCAGTGTATCAACAGAAAGCGCCAAGGACGTGCTGAAAATGGGTAACGTCAAAAACTACAGTGGCGTAGTTTATTTCGTACCAGAAGGGTCTCCTAACAAATTTTCATGCTGAGAATAGTACGAGCACAGTGCTTTTCAGTGTCCCAACAAAAAAGTGCCAATTTTGTGATTACATAACGTCAAAAAATACATAGGCGTACTAAATTTTGTTTCAAAAGGGTCTTATATAACAACTGTTTATACTTGACCTTTTCTGAAGTGGTTTTTCTTGATCACAAATTCGAGTTCTTCACCTCATTATCTACTACCTATCTCCGAAATTTCAATAAAAAAAAATCTTGCTATCGGCACAAAAAATTCGTGTTTAGCCGAATACATGTAGTTTGGATGAAATTCGTAGGAAAAAAAAGGATGCAACTTAAAATGACCCAATGATATTCTGAAGTTGAAGCTCTATCTCATTTTATTCACCCATCCTCTTCAAAAATCGTACCTTTATGAATTCGACCTTGAACAGATTCAACCGATAACAAAACTTGACCTTGGGCACCTTGAGGAACACTGAAAAACCTCAATTCATGTGATCATCGGTTGAGTGCAAAACCAAACACATATTCATTACCTATGTACTTTTCGATTGATGTGTATGATACTTCCAAATATTTTATAGAATTCACGTTTGTAAATAGGTTTCCATTTTGCTAGGCACTTGCAGTGGCGTATCCAAAAATAATTATTGAGGGCTCGTGAGCACAAAAAACCGAAAATTTATTTTGAATTCCAAATACTTCAGTGTTGGATGGCTTAGTAAGGAAATGAGCTGTGTATTGAGTAATTTTATTTTTTTTAATGCACGGGAAACTTTCGCCTAGCAGACTCCTCCCGTGGGTGCACTGCGCTAATGACCTTGGGCATGTCGGAAATGACAGTTAAATTCGTTTCATGCTGAGAAGTCGTTAAAAGTAAAAAGGGCGGTAAAAGCGGTCCATTCCAGTTTCGCTTGCTTCTTGATTACTGGACTGTTCTGAAATCTGCCATAACATCAGAATAAAAAAGTTGAGAATCAGTATTCAGTGAAATGAGTTCCTCATCAAGAAGTGTGTCTAAAAAGCGGACCAAGGCACATTGCAATGATTCCAACTATCGAATTCTGCCTAGCAAACGTCCTCGAAATGTAGACCATACTCAGAAACTTCCGAATGAAATACTCACTCATATATTCTCATTTGTGAGCCACCAAGATTTAGACTCGAATGTTCGATATGTCTGTAAGAGATGGAATGAGACTGTTTCTGATCCCATACTGTGGAAGAAAATAGTGATTGAAGACGACATACCTACCCCGTTGGTCTGCAAATGGTTGAAGAACGCTCCACTTCTCAAGGAACTGCGACTGAGAGAGAGAATGGACATCGATGCAATACTACAGGCTTCATCAAAGTTCACGAGGAAGTTAGAGATCTTAAGTGTTGTTAACAAGAATGGGACTCCGTTAATCGCGAGTCGAACCTTATGCAAGTTGCTGGTTAACTGTAATTTCTTGCATGTTGTTAACTTTGAAGGAGTTAACATATACTCTTGTAAGTTCTTCAAGTTGCTGAGCCTCAAGAAGGAGTATGCCAGATTCATGTATTGTGGTCCGCTAAACCCCAAGCAGGTGCAGATGTTGCTGAGCTCTTGTGGCATCGACAAGGCATACACTACTATCAGTTTCTTCAGAGGAGATAAGAAAATTGAGTATTATCCTGCTGCTGATCAAGTTCCAAGCTTCGAGAGCATTATGGATTTAGTAAACCATGTTATTAATCCTTAAATTCTTCTGGAATATAAAAATAATTGATCTCGAATTTGATTTGTGTTTCGAAAAATATGTGTTCTAGTTTTCATTGCTATTGATTTTTGTTCATAGAAAAGTTTAGATCTTGTAATATTCTGTACATTGTATTTTTTGAATAAAAATATTTTAAATGTCATGGTGAATGATTTGAAGCTGAGTTTTATTACTACATGGTATGGTCATCATATGGAGATGTAATCAGAAATCATGAAAAATGTTTGACAAAAAAGAGAAAGATAGGAACATTAAAAAAATACTCATGGTATAAACTTTCTCCAAATTTTTTGAAAATGGATTGCTAGGATATGAACATTATTTGTAGAAATCAATTACTCTAACACCAAACTGATATTATTTGCATTCAACATCTGTTTTGCTAACAAGGTTAGCATCTTCAGGAGAAAAAAACTGATCCTTCTGAAGATGCTAATAACCTTGTTAGCGAAACACACATCGAGTGCAAATAATAGTAGTTTGGTGTTAGGTCAATTGATCTCTACAAAAAGTTTAAACTTCAACACCAAAGTATCTAATCTCATTGTTCATTGGGATCTTAACAGCATATATCATAGAAAAAATGTATGCTTTCAAAAAATGTTTCGTTGGGTTTCAGGTGGTTCAGTTGGAAGATATTTTGTCACGAAACTGTTCCATAATTCCACTTGAAACACATCATAACAGTCAGTTGTCGTCAAATAGTGTCCCCTGTATAAATAAGGACATTCCATAACAGTATACATATTGTTCTTTCAGAAAATATGTTTATCAAATAGCATATAATTATAAATAGAAAAATCTTTGTCTAAGAATTATATTTTTATTGATATTGTATTCAGTTGCAGTGATTCAGGAGTTGAAAGCATTGAACTACCAACCATTTATGGCATATTTGGGTGTTCTATTTGAAAACTAGAAAAAAGTTTTCATCGCTCTTGTATGAAAGAAAGTATATTTGATATGAATCAAGTCCACTCCAACCTCCACTCCAAGCTTATCCCAAATTTCAGAGAACTATAAAGTATATTGCTTTGGGCTTGGGCGTGTTTTGGTTTTTCTGTTTGCTGGGGTGGCGTTTTGGGCTTTTTCTCCGTGACTAAAGTTTTTTAAGGGTTTTTTTGATGAGGTGTTGGGTGTTATTACTTCTGTCGGGTTGGGTATATATTATTAGTTGCGCACTCTGCTGTGATTTATTGTTATTCTTGATTTCTTTTGGATTCAAATTTGTTTAGATGTTTTTCTTTTGTTAAAATTGTCGATGTTTTTGATTCTATTGCTCCCGTCAGTGGCTATGGTACCTGGTTGATTATTTTGAACAGAATCTTGTGGTCGCCCTCGCTCAATGCGTGTTCCGCCCCGCCGATTTGTCGGTTTGCCGCCTGAGTTCCTTTGATGTTTTGCTTGTACCATGGATCTTTTCGTGGTACCGATGTAAACCTTCCAAGGTGCAGGTATGGATACTGCTGCTGACAGTGGGTCTCTTTTGTCTTTAACCGACCTGAGGCTTTGCTGGATCTTTTGGTTGGCTTGAAACTGTTTTTATGTTATATTTCCCCAAGAGTTTTCCAATTCTGTCAGTGACTCTCGGGATATATGGCAGATATGCATTGCACTACTGAGAGTCATCCCTGTTATGAACGTGGGCTCTTCGGTTTCATGGCCCTGTTGATCTCAGATACACTGTACCCATTCGACCTCAAGGTCACTTGAAGATGTTCAGTTCCTGCTCTAGATGTTCTGGTTCACAATCCTTGGCACGTTCAGTTAGGGTGATATGACTCCTCTCTTTTGACTAGGATGGTGGTTCATAGTGCGTGCAGGTACCTATCGAACCACCATCCTAGTCGAGAGGAGTATATCTACCCTAACTGAACGTGCTCGAGGATTTGTCGTTGGACTGAACATCTTCAAGTGACCTTGAGGTCGAATGGGTACAGTGTATCTATCAACAGGGCCATGAAACCGAAGAGTCCCCGGTTGTAACGGGATGTCTCGTGTTGCGATGCATATCTGCCTATTCCCGAAGTACTGCAGAATTGAAAACTTTGGGATATAACATAAACAGTTTTAGCCGACCAATCCAGCAAAGCCTCAGGTCGGTTAGACAAAAGACCCCTGTGCGCAGGGGTTTATGCTCGTGACCTGTGGGAAGGTTTTCGTCGAAAGATCCATGGGTACAGGCTCGAGCATCAAAGTGCAGGCTGGGGCCTGTGGCGGAACCGCTTGAGCGAGGGCGACCACAGATTCTGTTCGAAAATGCAACACTGATTGCCCCCAACCAGGGTTACCATAGCCGACTGGTACGGGAGGCATAGAGATCCAAAACATGCGGACAATTTCAGAAAGGAAGAAACGTTGACTCTACAAATTTGATCCGATTCAGAAATCAGAAAAACTAGAAATCACGCAGGTAGTGCGCACTATATGATGATTTCCCCGAACCCGACAGAAGTAACACTCCAGACTACCTGCATCAATATAAATACGCCTTGAGAAATCGAACTGTTAGTCACGGAGATGAATAAGCCTCTGAAGAAGCTGGCCACTCGCGCGCGAAAGTAGGAAATTCCGACGACGGCCTTCGCCCGAAGGTGCAACTGGCCCAACCTACCTGTCAACTAAAGTATTTACAAATGTTGAGATATTTTTTAACATTTCTCCCACAGTGAACAGTCTGCTTATATTTATCTATTTTCCCACTCATAAAGGTGAAAATTTGTCAATATGAGTGAATGACGTTACTTAACACTGAGATAGCCGAACTGAGATCTGAATAAAAATTATAACAACTTATAAGAGTATAGCTATCAACAATAAACCATATTTGAGTTTGGTAGGATTTATGAATCCACAAAAGGTATAATTGCTGGCCAGAATAGTATTTCTCCTGGTTCTGAATTAGTTTTTCTCATTTATTTGGACAATTTCCGCCCACTATTATCACTGTTCAAGATATATATTATTCATGTTGAATAGATAATCATAAACTTTATAGTTTTTCTCAACAATTTTAAAATTTTTCTCTGAAAATACAAAAGAGCAAAAAATATCAATTTGGATGAAATACACAGTACATACTAACCTGTTATTAAGAAATTTCTAAACTCACATTTGGATATATTTACACTTGATATCAAAAAAATACTTCAATTAACAGTAGACGTATTGACTGATCGCACATAACACAAAATCTAAGGCAGGCATCTTAACAAAATAATTGTTTTACAAAAACTTCTTGTTTTTGTCGATATTCCAGCCACCTTGATTTTCATTTCTCCGCGTTTAGGCGAAAGCAGGAAGTCGTTAGGGAACATCCCAAAAACCAAGAGAATGGAATGCGTGTCGTGAATTCATATATCAAGCTAATTAGATAAAAAAAAATTGCAGTCGGCGATGCAACTCAAAAATAGTTTTTCCATTTTTTTGCAAGTTCTATTTGAAACATGAATTGACTGCTGTAACAGTTACCTAACGTAAAATTAGCAACAAAAACTACGTTTTTGCATTATTACCCCATCAATAAACAATGGAAACAGTACAATTTTGTCTTTTGTGATATGTCTTCGTATACTGCAGCAAAAAGTCCCAAGGTATGTAGTCTTCTTTTCAAAAAACTGACCTCCCTGGTCAGTTGAAAGTGGGTTGTGTATGGGAAGGAAAGAAAAGAAGAAAAGGGGGGGGGGAGGGAGGGGGATAATAACATAAAGAAAAAAGAAAAAAATTTTTTTATCCACCAAAAAAAGAGAAAAAAAAAAAAAATATATTATATTACAAAAAAAAAAAAAAAAAAAAAAACAAAAAAAAAAAAAAAAAAAAAAAAATAGAGAGAAAAAAAAAGAAGAGAAAGAAAAAAAAAAAAAAAAAAAAAAAAAGGGAGGGCGGAAGCGGAAAAAAGACCCCTCCAGCTAAAAAAATCAATCCTCACGCCAAAAGAGGGAGGGGGAAGGGGGAGGGAGAAAAGGGGAAGGGGAAAAAAAAAAAAGGAAAGAAAAAAAAAAGGGTGAAGGGGGAAAAGGGGACCCAACGGGACAGAAGAGAAAAAGGGAATAAAAGAAAAACAACAAAAAAAAAGACAAAGAAAAAAAAAAAAAAAAAAGATGGGAAAAAGAAGAAAAAAAAGGAAGGGGGGGAAGGAGGGAATACAATTATAACATTTCCAACCTCATCAACAACTATCTGTGCTTCAAACGTTACAGATTCGTGGGGAAAATGGTTAAGAATTGATTTGAAAGTTTCTATGTTCATGTAAGAGAATAAATGGATACAACTGAACTTTGACGTTGTAGGTAGTTGAGTGCAAATTAGCTCAAATTTACTTGCTACGTACTGAACCTGTCAAATTTGACATTTTCCCCAAAACAATTCAAAAAACTTCCGCTCTACCCATTTGAACGAAACACGATTCAAACTATGTAATTTTTATGTATACACAAGCTTCATGCGATATCTAGTCTAGAAAATAATTTTATCGTGACCTGTAGCTTGAAAAAAAAAGCCTCCAGTGATATTTAGTGCAGTTTTTCTCTTTCACCAATTTTAAACCAAACTGATTCAGATTCAACGCTATTTCCATGTTTCTCATTTCTGATAATCTGATTGCTGGTATCTCATTGAACTGGAAGAACTAGAGAGGAAAGAACTTTGCATCGAAGGATAATTTCTGGAGGTGAGCTCATTTAATTTTCAGGCTACAGGTCGATAAAATTATTTTATAGGAAAAATATTGCATGAAGGTCTTGTATCCATCAAATTTACAGAGTTTGAATCATGTTTCTTTCAAATCAGTTCAGAGGAAGTTGATGGAAATTAAAAAAATTCAAAGAGATGGTTAGAGAGCTGGAATTCCATGTGGAAGTATGAAATCGAACACAGAATTACATTTTCTTCCGTCATTTTTCGAAAATACCAATAGAGTTGATATGGATGTTCATCAAGTATCAGTCGGTTCAATTCGAAATTTCAATAGAAAATAAAAAAATATGTTGGAAGTTGAGAAAATACCAAAATAAGCAATCATCGCCTACAGTTGTTTTATAATGCCTTTTTGTCAATGACATGACATTTTTTCTGAAATTAAGTCCCGAGAAATAAAAAATATATTCGTTGTAAAAAGATATATTACTAAAATGCTGATACACCGTTACTGTCCTTATTTCATATAATCATCAATCATATAACACTTAACCAAATCAATTCAATCCATCATACAATTAACTACTCAGTTGAGAATGGCGTAGATGCAGAAATTTCAATTTTTGAAAAACATAGGAGAGAGTTGTTATCTCAAACATGTTTTCATTAAATAAAGTACCAAGTAGAAATTCCTTCCTTTGAAATGTCTATGAATTGAAAACACACAATACACCAAGTTGGAAATAAGGTTACCAGACACTTTTTGTCTTATCTGGCTAAAAATGACACATTCCTATATTGCATTTCTTTGTTCCATAAACTAAAAACTCCTCTCGAGTCACAAAAAAGGTGAGAATATAAAGCTTAGAAAAAAAAATTAACTCATCATCATATTCATACATATTCGTGGGCATCAAAGTAGTATTCTTGACGAGACTAATAATACCAGCTTCCCATCCATCATTTTCTCATCAAATTTATTCATTTGCTGAACATGATCAAATACTATTCTCATGTACCATTTATACAAAAAATCAGAAAAATTAAACCCTCATGAAGAAACTATAATTAATTCACCACTTGTTTGATTGGGATTAGTTAATGAGCAAATTGTTCGATACAAAAGCAAGAAATCATAATGAAAAAATTCTCGAAGTTATTTGAGAAATTAATGAATGTAAAACTAGTATAAAAAAATATACTATTTTCTGAAATACTCGAAAAAAGGTCCCAGAAACATGAATCAATTGAAAAAAAGTGTTCATTACTATAAAGCAAAAAAGTACCACTACAATAAGAAGTACAATATTCTCAAAAAAAAATTACAAATCCATAATTATATACAGTTCAAATAAATAAGTGATCTCCAATGAAATGTAACAGAATCAACAAATGATTTGATATATCCAAAATTGAAAATAATCATCCACTGATAAACAGAGTATAGAGCTCTTGGGCATAGCAACTGAGCGTTTCAGAATTCACAAAGCTTGAATATGATGAAGTTATAAATGATCAACAGCCTAAGTATTTTTTGAGGCATATTCATTTTGTAGTGTTTATTATTATCGAGACTCAATAAATCTCTACAAAACATAACTAGAATCTTCACTGCTTTAAGTAGATGAAATCTTGGAAAATATAGAGCACTTTTCAATAGAACACAGAGGTGATGAAAATATCAATGAATTGATATGATCTATGGTTGCATATCACTATGAAATACTGTTCTGTTTGATGAAATGCCCCAACAACTTTTCTGTGTGTCGCTATTGTGATCATAATTCAACTTACTGAAGAAATGAACTTTTCTAAAATGTTCCCCGACCAATTAATAATTCTATACGAAATTATTTTTTTTACATTCCTACCTTACCAAAGAAAATACATGGAGAGGTGACTTGCATAAAAAATTGTTCTTGAAACGGTTAAAAAATAGACTTTGGACAAAGTGCATATTTGGAATAAATTTCGTCACGCAAACTAACAAGATTTGTTCATAGAGGTTAGAAGAGTTTTTCAGATTTCGAAGTTGATTTCTCATCACCATCCTCGTCAATAGCCCATTTTCACATCAAGCATCGTACAAAATAGTAATTATCAATGATGCCCTGATAACAAACAGTTCTGAGATGTTTCAGTACAAGACAAAGTTAATAATAGAAATCGTTTACAATATCTAGGTTTCTTGGGAGAACAATATTTTCTTCAAGATCTGTCAAAAACTCAGCACTAAATGAACATACCTAAAAATTCACTAATTTCCTCCCAAACAACAGTACTTTCATACTCAGAGATTTCAAAATATAGTCTTTGTTGCTCAGCAGAACAATCCTTCTATACACAGAGCAAAGAGTATACTGCTATCCTAGATAACAAGTACCTAACATACCATCAACTAGCACTGTTCAAATCATCTTTTGATTGAGTAGAGGCATTCCTTAATGGCTTTACTCACCTTGTAGGTCAAGTTGTTCTCAAACTAGGAAGTTTGTCTGTGATAGCGTCACACTGTTTTAAATATGGTGGTGGGGCGGTGCTTGTGGGGATGCCACAGCAGACGCTTGGGGGGAAGGAGGAGTGGGAGTAGTACTCGGTCCGGTATCCCCAGACGGCGCCGAATGGGAAATAGGAGTCTGCTGTGTGGGCCACTGGCCTTGCTCTGCTTGCAGCCTCTGATGAGCCTGTTGCCTGGCACGGAACTCTGCTGACTTCAACTGCTCCAAATGGAATTGCTGCCTTTCGGTGATGAGCTGCTGACGCTGATATTCAAGTCCCTCCCTTTCTCTTTCCATCGTCGTCTCGAGTTCCTCGAAGTGACGCAGCTTGATTTCCAGTTTCTTCATTTGAGTTTCCACCAGTAACGCCACCAGAGATTTGATTTTCCTTTCTTCTACAGCAGCTAGATGTTTGGCTTTGACAGCAGCAGCGGCCAAGGCAGCTGCTGCAGCGCTCTGCATTTCACTATCTTTGATAGCTTTCTCGCCCTTGCCCTCTGATGTATCCATTTTCTCCTCCTTCTCACTGTCAGAAGTCTCAGATTTGACTTTATCGGACATCTTGTCCTCTTGACTATCCCCATTTTTCTTATCCTCAGCTTTGTCCTCTTCTTTGACATCTTCTTTTTTGACTTTGTCTTCTTCATCCTTATCAGGAACAGTACCTGCGATACCAGTCATAGCCAGATTTGCAGCTGGATCATATTTTCCATCAGCATTCGACGCTTCGACATTTTTCAAGTGTGCGTCCATCACTGATGCAGGAACTTCATCTTTGATACAGGCAAACTCGTTCATTGCTGATTTGGCAGCAGCTGCAGCAACTCTCGGATCAACTATGGAAGCGAGAAAAGCCACAGTGGACATGATTGGATTTCCAGCTTTGCTGAATGGTATTGGCTGATAAGCCAAGGGTCCCAAAGCTCCGCCTGCTTCTGGGTCTTCCAAGTAGGGGTCTTCTATTGGGAGCCTGAGAAAGTGAAGAATACACTCGTCTTGTGTACGTGAACCGACGTGTTCACATACTTTATTCCAGTCATCTTTGTACATTTCCAAACCCTCCAATAACAGAAGCGTTTCTTGTTCTGTCCAGTCTCTGGTCAGAGAAGCAGCGCTTTTGTTGCGTAGAACAGCTGGTTTCTTGGCATACTGATCTAATTTCAAACCAAAACTAGAAATCTCTGTACCACTTTCTGGCTTCTTCGTTTCTTGTACCTTATCCAGGTCTAGAAGAGTTTTTGCAGCACTGGGCTGAGGAGTCTTCGGGGGATTTACAGGCTGCAGCCCTGATGGTGTATCTGACAATATGTGAAAGTGAGAAGTAGGTGGAGGACCCATTGCAGTTGGTCTTGAGTCTGTGTCTACTTGATAATTGATGAGGCCCCATTGTTCTAAGAAAGCGTGAACCCTCATAATAGCACACACATCTCCAGCAAGGTTTCTGCGACATGCTGTACTAGTTATGTACTCTGTTGGATTCAGCCTATAGGTGTCAATCATAAAGTTCCTAGAAAAGTAATGAAATGGTTAGAACAGTGCAAAAATATTCTGACAGCATATGGTGTGGCTCAAAATATTCCAAACAAGATAGGGATCAATTCTTTACTTTTATTCGAGTAAAAAAATATGAATCAAGGCGTGAAAACGCTTAGACTAGAAAGTGGGTGTAATAATAATTATTAAATAATAATAAAATTCATTTCTTCAGTTGAAAATTACATAAGAAAAATTTCCTGCACAGTAAACAGAGAAAAGGTCAAGTTCTTGTCAAGACAAAGTTCAATTAAAAATATAAAGATGTGTGAATATAAATAAGAAAGCACAGTCAACATATAATAATTCAAATCAATACCTACACACAACTTGACAATATAGTTATAATAATAATATAGTTTGTTTGTATGAAAATATCAGAGAAAGTAAGGAACTTTCCAATAAAATTTGGTATGATGGGGTGCCTTTTTATCTTCTTTTCTTCTTCAAGTCAATATGAAAAACACAGATGCCTACAGAAGTTGCTTTTTGAATTTCAGTTTATATTCCAAACAGAATTAAGCTTCAATTAGATAGAATTTTTAGCATATTCCTGAACAACATAAAGTAGCTGAGTCGTTTATGTTAAAGATTCACTTGCCCAGATGTACTTATGTGAGGTTTGAACCGTTCATTTGAACAAAAATAGAGGCTTACATGGCGAGGTATCAACGTCAAAAGTATTTTCTCAATAGCTTGATTCCTTTGGGTTCCAGCCATTTTAAATATTATTCCCATGTGTTATGGAATTGTGAAACGATTATTAGCTATTACATTAGACTATATTTACATGTTATCCACATGATTAAATTACTCATATTCTGTAAAGGATTGTATATTGCATGAATGAAGGACTAAAAAAAAATAACAGCCTTTTTTATTCAGAATTCAATAACATGAATTTTGTTTTTCATTTTTATTGATAAAGTTCACTACTAACAAGTCTCAATAGATAAGGATGAAAATTTATTCAGTTTTGAAAATTCTACGTATATATGCATTTTTGTCATGGCTTTCAAAACTATACCAACTCACACCTTTTCAGGACAATCTGTATAACCTTAAAGATCTATGTATTAATGAATATGCGAGGAAGAGGAATAATAATTATGCATCTCATTGATAAGCTGTCATATATTCCCTTCAAGAATGTGTTTTATTCTTATAAATGACTTAATTCATGGGATAATATCTTCAGGATATAAAGTATGCCCACATAAGTTCCTTTTATTTACTGAACTGGGTTCAAAAACAAGGTTTTAGCACAAACACCAGCCAATGTATTCATATCATATCATCAATATAGGAGATGTGGCAGCGGCAGTCTTCTGCGATTTGACCAAGGCGTTTGACTGTGTGGACCACAAAATACTTTTGCAAATGCTGCTTCTATATGGCTGCAGAGAAAAAACCTATGAGTGGTTTGAGTCATATCTAACGGGGAGAAGTCAGATGGTGAGGACAAACGAAATGTCCGCAGGGTTCAGTCTTGGGGCCAATCCTCTTTCTTGTATATGTGAATGATTTGATAAATGTTTGCATATTCTGTTGAAAAAACATGTATTAAGATTTGAGAACACCCCTTCTTATTACAACACTCGTCTAAGCAGAAAAAATAGTTTAAAACTGCCCCTGCCCTCCTCTGAACTGATCAAAGATTAATTTTTTTATAATGGGTTGAAAATGTGTGAAAAAAAATGAATATAATCACTTACCAGAGAATATCAAGGAAACCAATCAGAATATTGTCTACTTCAGAAAAAACATAAAACATTTATTGATGAGCAGACCCTATTATAGTTTGCATGAATTTTACGACGATTGCTTCTGAAGTGAAGTATTTTATCTTGTATATGTTTTATATTGTATATATGTTATTTTGTTTATATGTTTATGAAGGCAATTTTGAAGTGTTCGTGTATGGAACCTGTATGCCACGTATATGTGTTTGTAAAAGATGTCTGTGTTTTTATATATACATGTATCTAATTTGATGCTTTGTCAACAAGATTCAATCTTCAGACAATAAAGTATATTTATTATTATTATTTCGGATCTAGAAAATTTCCAGGTGTAAAAGATCTGAATGAAGATTATGAGATATAATAAAAGGCTATTATGATATAATATTATTATACCTGAAACTCATTGATTTAAAATTTACTTAAATGAAACACACAGAATACCAAATCAATTGAATGGTAACATCTACAATATATATTAAGATAAGGATGTTTTTATCGAACTTAGATTTCAACATGGAACAAATTAACTTACCTATAAGCCAAATAAATTTCTGGGGTCTTAGATTTGTTTCGACCATTGAAAAACTCAGGCATAGCCCTTTTCTCTACCTCATGGATGGAGTTGTAATCAAACCAAGCAGAATAAGATGGAATTATAATGTGATGAGTTTGTTCTGTTACATTATCTTCCTGTCCATCATCCTGTGTATTACTATCACTATTTTTGCCAGTTTGAGAATCCTCTCCCCTCTCTTCAGTCTCTTCCAGGTCTGTTATCGAGCCTCCTTTGAGTGGTTGAAGCTCATGATCCTTTTTCACAGGCAGTTGATTACCTGGTACTACAGGAGTAACCTCAACAATGTTTGGCTCAGGAGTGGGTTCCTCCATATCCTTGGTCAGATCCTCAGATTCAGGATCTTCGGGTCTAGTTTTTTTGCCAACAGCTGGGCTTCTTCCACTTTTTCTCTTGCCCACTTTTGATGAGGGTGAAGGTGACCTTTTTCTTTTGCCACCTTTATTCTTCTTGTTTCTTTCTTCGGAAGGATTCATCAACTCATCCACTGACATCATCCTAGGGTGGACTTTCTTAATTCCGTTCTCATCTACCTCATAATCTTCTTCGGTCATCCATTCATTGTATTGATCTGTTTCATAGATCCAATTACAAGTAACCCTCCAAGGTCCTGAATGTGGACTGGGAGTGCTATCTATTGATAGTCCATCTAATCCAGCACTTTCCAAGTTTACCCAGGTATCGAATGAGTTGGGAAAGTAGTACCAATGCATCAGTGCCATTTTGTCACGCTTTATCACAGGTCTGCCATATTCTTCCTTCAAAGGGTCTTGAGAACCATATATAATATGAGTTGCTGTATCTTCACTTTCAACAACTTGGCCATTTCTTCTCCGTACTATTTCCTTCACCTTCTGAATGACAGCTTTGTCCATGTCAGGTTTTATATAAACTATGGGCAATGTATACTGCTTTGCACTAATTAGAGCTTTTTCCATATTTTGAAACATTTCATAAATCCTTTCCAGTTTAGAGACATTCTAAAACAAAACAATTATAATCCAGAATTCATTATAGGTGTGAATATCTACCTTTCCTGAAGGAAGTTCAAATCTTCTCCATCCGTGTTCACTTTTGAACTTGTATGCCGCCAAAAGCATGTGACATAAGCCTCCACCTGGCTTGAAATCAAGAAAATACTTCACCTAAAACATATCAGAATAAGTGTTTTCGTCAAAATTATGGATATAAACATCATTTACAGGTATGCGAGTCATCGGTGGTTTTTGTGCATTTTTACCCAAGAAGTCTTCCTGGAACTGCATTAATTGAACTGTTGTAGTTGCTAAGGTCTTGTTTGTTAAAGGTTCACTCTGTGTATACTGTAAAAGAACAATAATTTTCAAATTGTTCCCGATAAAGATTCACAATGAAGCATGTTTACATAAACAGGCTATTCCTGATTAGTGGCACAGACATTTCTA